>OX463843.1:8379072-8607048 GCA_949825065.1 Odontocerum albicorne
TATATATATATATATATATATATATATATATATATATATATATATATATATATATATATATTTATATATTATATATATATATATATATATATATATATATATATATATATATATATATATATATATTATATATATATATATATATATATATATATATATATATATATATATATATATATATATATATATATATATATATATATATATATATATATATATATATATATATATATATATATATATATATATATATATATATATATATATATATATATATATATATATATATATATATATATATATATATATATATATATATATATATATATATATATTATATATATATATACCTATTTCTATTTAAACTGTGTTTCACTTTTAACGTCACAATTCATTCTTTTGAGCAAACATTGATCAAATAGCAAATGATAAATTAAGCAGTACTAGTATACATAAGTGTTTTTCCTGTGCTTGACTGTAATAACGGATAAATTCCGTATTTTATTATAAATTTATGAATAACTAAATACCCATGTTTTATATTTCATAACTGGGCTACTTATGATGTATTTAATATTTAGAGAATAATTGATCAAAAAGTTGTGTACCTTACTGATCAATGGAACACGAAAACGCATAAATTTAAAGTCGGCGTCGGTGACTTTTAACGCTCAACGCTTTTACAAGTGTCAGACTTGAATTTATTATGAATTGTAACGTATCATAAATTACTCAAGTGCAATACAAGTTAGATTTATTTGTTATGAATCTTTTATCTAAGGAAAAAGATAAATAATATAAACATGTGATTTATTCACTCATTAATCATTTAAAAACATATTGTATTTTTTTTTGTTTGAATATTGAAATTGAAATTTTATACTTGTTACATCTAGTAAAATATAATTTACTGCAACCCTTAAAAAGTCGAGCCTATGTAAACAAACTCTTTTATACTGTACTGCAAAATATTTTTGCTACTTGTAAAGCTTGTATTTTCCACAAAGAGTGCTGAAAGGGTGGTGCGATGCGGGTGGCGTGCTGGTCATGCGACGCTGTTTCATGCATAAAATATATGCTTGAATATAACTAATTCAAGCAAAAACAGTCTGTGGTGTAATACGTTTCTGTTACAAAGCTTTTTCCTGCACACATTTTTAAGCTATTGTGAAAAGAACTGAATTAAACACGATTTTTTCTTTGAGTATTTAACAGCTTTTCCGTTGCGTGTTTAAAGGTAATATTGTGTGTTTATTATGCCAACATATGTGATGGTAAAGTATCGTTATTTTTATAACTATTCGTGACGCACTTTGAATAGTTTATCCTTTATCATGTTTTATCGTTGTACATACTTACACTATGCTGGTATGTTTTTTGTGACCATTGTCGTTTAATGGGAATTTAAGAATATAGGAATTAATTTGAATGAACCTTTGCATTCTTGGGAAGGAATTAAAAAAATAATATTGTTGGTTATTTATTTAATCAACAATTTTTCAAAAGATGTTTGACAGTCAAGGAGTTTTTTTATATACACCAAAGAATAAACAAATGAAAATATTATTTGTTAAAAAACTATAATTTAACTAAACGAAAACAATAAATAAAATTATTTTAAATCTGCATTAAGAATAAAATCTAACTGTGACAATAATGAACTGCTTGTTAAGAACATACCTGTGATTTTTTTATTTAATAATTATCAAAAAATGTTACAAATATAAATATCTATTTATAAAAAATTGCTGACAATATCTACTATTATTTCTGACTACAAAAAATATATAAAGTTGTAATATGTAAATAAACATTACTTCTTATTTTAACATTGTAAATATTTGTTTTTCTTGTCTCGTATTTTGATAAAAAAGAGCTGAAAGTGGAGAATAAGCATGTATGCACATTTTATTGATAAGCTTATTTTTTATATATAAAAAGAACTTCTAAATCTTAGCTAGATTTTTTTAAAACCAAACTAAAGGAGATGATAATTTTGCATTAATAACAAGTTTTTTTTTATTCTGTTACTCTATATTCTATAAGTATAAATTAAAATATAAGGTGAGAAATGGAACTAGAATAGCAATCATTTTATTTAAAAAAAAAAATGATGAAAATCTCGAAATTGCATAAATAATGTTTGGAAGTATGTATGAGGTTTGAATTTTTATATATGAAAAGGGCGTTTAAATTTCACAGAAAAAAAACGTGCAAAACTTACTAAAAGATCCATTAAATTGAGTAGATATCAAGATGAAACTGCAAAGTAGAGTATAAAATAATATATAAACAAGTGTGTCTACATAATATATTCCCTTTAACTAATAGTAACTCCACGATAGAAAACTTATTCTTGCTATGTTTTATTCTCTCAATAAAAGTTTACTGACGATAAGGCAACAATGGATGTATAATTTTTTACATAACAAAAATAAATTGAAATCATAAAATAAAGTTAAAATATGGAATTCTTTTTAAAAAGATTTTTTAGACAAAAGTTTTGATTGGTTTGGTGTAAAAAGTATTCAATTAAAATATTTAATGTTTTATTCAACAAATTCTAGATATTTTATTAAAAAAATATGCGCTCCTAAGTTATATAAAAATGTGATAAAGGAAATATAATTTTTAATTGACTTTGGAATACCCACAACTAATTGAATAGATTTATTTGTGCTACTATAAAAAAATGCTATTACAAGTTTTTTTTATTACAAGTTGTTTTTAATGCTTATAAAATACATTAAATGGATCAATATTTGAAACTTCCAACGAAACAATGATCTAAGGTACATATTTGCCAATTTTACCGGTCGTATAAATGATATTTATTTTAGTTAAAAGCGTTATCCAAATTTAAATGGTTAATGCCATATCTAAATCAAAGTTTGCTATTTTTTTCCATTAAAATATCAATAATAAAATGGTAGCATAGTGATACAATAAAGACGTTCATGTGTATGTAAAATCACCAAAATGTGCTATGGGAAGTCGTTCCATGCCAGGCTAAATAACATTATTGACAATAACTGTTGACTTCGATATTTTGTGCCAATAAGTCAATACTTTATTCTTCTCACAGATTTATTTTTTCTTGATTATAAAGTATCTGTTACATAATATAATAAAAAAGTGTTTTTGTGCCATACAAACATTTGTATTTAGAATTTATGTCGATAAATTTTCTAAGGACGCCGATATTTATTTTTTATTTGATTTTATATAATGGATTTTAGTTTTAAAAAAAAAAAATGCATTGGAAGAATTTCGGTGAACGAGAATCCGACCGATGAATGTACCAAATTTTCGTGAAATAGTTTTAAATAAACTTTTTTTATTTTTGTATATTATCATACTATTATATATACTCGTATATTTCTCCTAAGAATTGTCAGTTGAGGTACCTGCAATAGTTATCATATTCGGTTTGTAAGTTGTTCGTGTATGTTTTTAATATTTACGTTTTAAAATCACCCAAAAAAAATTAATTTCAACACAGTTTGTCAAGTGAAGAGACCTGTGTGGAAGTAGTAGGTTTTCGTACATTGATTTCCGTTATAAGCCTCACTTCTTTTATAGCAATTTCAACGACGGTTACATTTTTATCGCACCTCGCTAATATGTCGCTCGACTTTAAGGAGTTGTACCATTTCGACGGTTGTCAGATTGCGGGTTTCACTGTGGATCCTTTCCTTTTGGATAAGTGGGCGAGTTCTGAAAACATATGACCCCATGATTCGGCATTGGCGTCGCATTGCGCCGCTGGCTCGAAGCCAGGGGATCCGGGCTTGCGCAACTGAAACTCAGGAGCCTCTAAATGTAAAGTTATCTGGCTACGCGCCATTTTGGTCCTTTCTCTCTTGAATTACGACGCTATTTCATTTCCATATTACGGCGGAAAAGGGAAAAGTCAGATATGCTTAAACGCGTCGTTAAAAGATATGAAAGGAACATGATCACGTATTGAGAGATACGTTCATACATACTCGTATATACTTTGTTTTTTTAAATAGTTGAAAGAATTTAAGTTTCATAAAAATCAGCGCCGGTGTTTCAATAAATCAATTTTAATTACATATTAAATTTAATTATTGATCATTTAATGAAATTCTAGAACTTGAAAACTTTGCCCGATATAAAGAAACTTACAAATTTAATAAGTCTTGTAAAATATTGTTCATTCAAATTTTGACTTTTTCGAGCTTAGTCAACTATTTTTTATCGTAATCCCTGCATTTGAACATCAATTACAGTTGTATGCTTTCAGAGCTTAAAGCAAAAACATGTTATGCCTGAATTGAGTTTTGAAAAAATAAAAGGGGTATTGGATACGTTAGGTAGGGCGATTCATAATAATATCCGTCAATAAAGATTGGTATGAATATTTTGAATGAATTTTTTTCAATTGTCAAAGAGGGCAAATATAATTTAAATGGAAAATTGTGATCGGTTTAAGTTATTTTTCTAAGAAATACGACAAGCATATTCGGACTATTATAGATTTATGATAAATTCGAAGATTTTCACTATTGTCCATTAAGTAAAAAAAAAATTATGTATTGTCATGATTTGTTGACTTAAAAGATAACCAATGCTTTGAAGGCATTATATTCTTCATCTTCAAGGGGATTTTAATGAAAGGTTTTTTATTATCCTATTGAAGATTAATGTTGGCATCTTTAAACCGACCGACCTTGGCAATATATCCAAAAGTAATTTTCGTTCAATGATCAGATAAATATTACTTATTTTTGAACGGTTTATTTAAAGAACGTTACTTTTATATTACAATATTTTTCATAATACAGTTTTTTTGTATGAAATGTATATATAAAACTGATGTTTTTGGTATATTTTCTTCTTTTAATGTGATGGAAAAATCCGTAATGGATTTCACAACGAGGTGGCATATAATATTACTTTTTTTGTGATGAATTTCAGAGAGGCAGCGCGTGTACGTTACTCTGCGTTACAAATTCGTGATAGATTTCCCACTGAGGTGGAATATACACATATGTTATTCTGTTACAAAAATTTGTGAGATATATTTATTACTTTGTGTTACAAAAATCTGTGATGGATTTCACAGCGAGGTAGTCTATTTTTTACTCTACGTTACAAAAATTATTGATGGATTTAACAGCGAGATGACATACTCGTATATATTACTCTGTTAAAAATCCGTCATTGATTTTACAGCGAGGTGGCATATATCTTACTATGTGTTATTAAAATCCGTCATGGATTTCATAGCAAGGTGGCATATATATAAGTGAGGTGGCATACTCGTATATGTTACTCTGTGTTGTAAAAATCTGTCATGGATTTCACAGCAGGGTAACATATATGTTACTCTGTGGTACTAAAATCCGTCATGGATTTCCCAGCGAGGAGGCATATATGTCCCTTTCTGTTAAAAAAAAAACATGATAATTTTCACACAGGTAACATACTCGTATAGTATCTATATATAACTTAGTGTTACAGTATCAATATTTATGTCACATGTAAAAACTGTTCATTAGATAATATTTTTCAAAAGTATCAGGAAACGTTAAAAACAATAAATTGTTCAAACTAGTTAGATTTTTTTTCTGAAGTCCTAAAATGGTTCATAATTCTGATGACCTCCATGATCAAAATGATAAGACGCCAGTCTTCCGACCTGGAGATGGTGGGTTTGATTTCCATAGGTACCCGATTTTCTAAAAAAAATGGTTTTAGTATGGTTTTCACTTAAGACTTAAATATAAAAATCCTTCTGATTGATTGTAAGACATTATCACAGGGCAAATAATCCATCAGGCTACACTGTATATGATGGAAGTATTATATAATCATTTATTTTTGGTTCATTATCAAAGGTATTCTATCAAAACAGTAATAATTTTTTTTTATTGAAATTATGAAATTATACACAGGATTTAATGCTTGAACAAAATATAATGCACTCAAATAAACCGAATTGACAATATTCTGAACTAATATAGTACAAACTGTACGCTGTATTTGCTAATTGGCTATTGTGTAAAAATACAAGTTATAGTTTGTAACATAAGCATTATAACCGAAGTCAATTTCAATATAATTTAAGAATAATTGTTTGATACTAAATGGAGTCTCGGAGTTATTTCAATTAAATTGTGAAACAAATTATTTGATGAGAATTAACTTTTCACAATAAGGGATTATATATTAAAAAACTCGAATAAATTAATCTGGAGAATTCGTCATACATTGGTTATTCAATGCATTAACTATATATTTTACTATCGATAATTCGTTCGTCATTAAAAACATTTCAAATAACTGATCATAGTGTTATTAAGTATATTGTTCGAGTATTTTCTCTGCAGTAGAAGGAGTGTCTCGTGCATAAAATTTCCTCTACGATACATAACAGAAACGAGACGGTCGCAATATCACAACGCTTTCAAGTGTAAATTAAACAGCTCTCGGATGAATATCACGTCGTTAATCCGCTTTGCATACTTAATTAAATAAACACTGACCAAAGTTGACTGAACTGAATGAACTATTCAAAATTACTTGAAATAAATGGAACTAAACGTGGAATGTCTTTTGGAGACACCAAAACAGATGGAAAGATTTTCAGGATGTTACTGATGGAAGATAGGAATAGTTGACTAAAGTTCTAACGGCAGAATTATTTCACTATTTAGCATATAAATTTAACGTAAATTTCCGGACAAAATTTTAGAGTATCCGTAGTAAATTTCATGATTAGAACTAGAACGCTGGAATCGGTGAAATTATCACATTTAATAGCTAATAAAGGCAAAACTTCCAACTGTCACAAGTACTTTAAACAAAATAGAGTATTGATCTGTTGTGAGCTTGTTTTCAAAACAAATATAAAAACCCGATAGTGTTTAGAAATCTTCTCCTAGTCTTAACAATTTGAAAGAAAAAAAAATAACCTACTCGTATTACACTCGCTTGAAAGTCATTTAGATTAAGTATTCAAAGAAAAACAAACATCCAATTTGTTCAAAAAACATTATTTCCATGTTATATAGACATGGATAGGCGCGAGACGCGTGATACTCGTATAATGAGAATTAAAGTTTTCGAAATGTAATTTCAGAAGAACTCTCACGTGTTGCATGGACTGTAGGAAGAACAAATGTATTGATTTTTTAAAAGTTTCGAGTCGAGTTTAAGGACGAATATAAACGAATGTGTGATAACCATAAATGGTTGATTTTGACTATAAAAACGAATGACAGGAGAAACATGTGAGAAAGTAAAGTCTAAGTCAGGAAAGTAAGTGAGAAAAGAAAGATTTTAATTTCAGGAGGCGCTTGATAAGGAAAAATATATTTTACTGGAGAAGGATAGAAAAAGGAGATGGAATCACCAGGAAGAGTTTCGTGAAATATATATTGAATTTACTGTAAAATTAGGAAAAAAAGTGACGTATAATAGACTATTAAGGAATTTACTTACGTTTAATTAGAATTTAACGAAGGTTTTTAGGAGCAATGGAATAACATTATGTGTCTTAGGAATCAGAGGGAAATAGAAAAAAAATATATATTCCATGTCATCTGAAAATATATTTTTCTATTACGGAAGTCGCGATAGTGAATGGAATAAGCTAATAAATAGAATACGTAAGATTTAACTGTTTGGTTACTTGTGGTTGTTTAAATATTATACATTAAGAGAAAGAATAAGGAGTAACTGGTTAGCAGAGAGAAAAAGCAAGTGAACGGAAACATTTTAACTGCGAGAAAAGAGAAACAAAATCTTTCACATTAATAGAAAGTCGTAGAGATATTTCCTCTCTGCCTAATTCCAAAGGAGCGTGGATTTATGGTTTATCTGTATATATAACAGGAGAAATGTTAATATTTGTATGAACATAAGTGATTTAGATAAAAAAATGTTCGGTGAAAATTTCTTCGATAATTTTTTGCAAAAAAGTATGTACCTAACATATACGAGTATAATCCATTTCTTCTGAGATTTGTTTTAAATTGCTAAAGTTTTTCAGCTTAAAATGTACTGTTTTTTATCTGCAATATATTTCTACAGTTATAGAAAATAATTAATTTTATCAAATTAACAACATCAAGATATGGACGTCGGATGAAATGAAAAATAATTATTGTTTATTAATTATTTTCAGGATCAATTAATCAGTATTCTTTTTATTTCGCTTCAAGTAATATCTCGGCTGACAATAAAATAAATTCCCTTCAGTTATCCGTTATTTTTTCATAGAAATCTGCAGATGCGAGAACAATAAATCCAATCCAGGATACCATAAAGAAGATATTGAAAGCTTGACACTTTAATGGATTTTATCAAAACTATCCGAGAGAATATGAATTTTATTTCATTTTATTTCTCACAGCACTGTCGTTTGTTTCACAACAATTGCTATCCGCTAAAATATTCAAGTATTTTCAAAAACAATATTTCAATGATTCGCATCAATATTTATATTTTCATTCGAAGTTACTTGAATTATATGAAGATACATAGGATAAAATAAACTTCCCATGTATTTAAAATTGAAATGATCATGAAAATGTAACAGTATCGTTAGCTGTGCAATCCAGCATAGGTCTCGGCACCTACAAGATTGTTAGTCACATCTCTCACAGCAATACTCTTCCTCAAATTATTTATTCCAAGTGTACGTCAGTTATCTGTCACACCACCCAGCGATATCAACATTAATCTCTCGACACTCCTACACCCCATCGGATTATTGACCTTAGATCATACTGGTCTTAACAGTGTTGAGACTAATGACTCCTGACTCTTACATATGGATTTATTGGCTATTAGATGTTTGATTATCTGTTTTTGTAATGGATTTCTTTTATTATTTAGTATGTTGGTTGGGAGGTGGAGGGTGTTGAGCCTTGGAGAGGAAAAACACCCTATAGGATCGCTAAACAATGCCTTTATTGCTGAGTCAATGTTCTGCATGCGATATAAGCGCCCAAGTCATTGTAGTCAAACAATTTTTCTAACTTTTGCTTAACAAGCTTTGTCATACCACCCTCTAGGGTCATAAACTGGACAATATAGTCTCCGTAGATTCTTTATCTCGAGAACTTTTTTGTTTCACTTTCATACCACAGTATTTCAGACATACATCAGTTCCAGCGAGGGTCACGTTCCTCAGCATTGAGGTCGCGATGCTCGAGAAAAATCTATTCCAACTGACCAAAAATAAGTAAAAGATACCTTAGGAGAAAGCCAGACTTGAACTCATTTTTCGAATGTTGAGTGTTAACGGGAATCTAACCCGTAAACCCCTTGAACACATCACTATATCACACTAATTAGTCCACGAATGTTGAGTGTTAACGGGAATCTAACCCGTAAACCCCTTGAACACATCACTATATCACACTAATTAGTCCACGAATGTTGAGTGTTAACGGGAATCTAACCCGTAAACCCCTTGAACACATCACTATATCACACTAATTAGTCCACGAATGTTGAGTGTTAACGGGAATCTAACCCGTAAACCCCTAGAACACATCATTATATCACACTAATTAGTCCACGAATGTTGAGTGTTAACGGGAATCTAACCCGTAAACCCCTTGAACACATCACTATATCACACTAATTAGTCCACGAATGTTGAGTGTTAACGGGAATCTAACCCGTAAACCCCTAGAACACATCACTATATCACACTAATTAGTCCACGAATGTTGAGTGTTAACGGGAATCTAACCCGTAAACCCCTTGAACACATCACTATATCACACTAATTAGTCCACGAATGTTGAGTGTTAACGGGAATCTAACCCGTAAACCCCTTGAACACATCACTATATCACACTAATTAGTCCACGAATGTTGAGTGTTAACGGGAATCTAACCCGTAAACCCCTTGAACACATCACTATATCACACTAATAAGTCCACGAATGTTGAGTGTTAACGGGAATCTAACCCGTAAACCCCTAGAACACATCACTATATCACACTAATTAGTCCACGAATGTTGAGTGTTAACGGGAATCTAACCCGTAAACCCCTTGAACACATCACTATATCACACTAATTAGTCCACGAATGTTGAGTGTTAACGGGAATCTAACCCGTAAACCCCTAGAACACATCACTATATCACACTAATTAGTCCACGAATGTTGAGTGTTAACGGGAATCTAACCCGTAAACCCCTTGAACACATCACTATATCACACTAATTAGTCCACGAATGTTGAGTGTTAACGGGAATCTAACCCGTAAACCCTTTGAACACATCACTATATCACACTAATTAGTCCACGAATGTTGAGTGTTAACGGGAATCTAACCCGTAAACCCCTTGAACACATCACTATATCACACTAATTAGTCCACGAATGTTGAGTATTAACGGGAATCTAACCCGTAAACCCCTAGAACACATCACTATATCACACTAATTAGTCCACGAATGTCATTTTTCCCAAAATATTGATGATAATATTGTTTAGGTATTTTCGAAGATATTCACGAATGTTTTCCACCATTTTATTTCGAAGTTGTTACCATGTTGTATTGTATTGTATTCATTTTTGTTTTATACAGTATACCTGGTGGACTTATTGCCATGCGGTAATATCTTCCAACCAACCAGAAATATGTTGAGGTCTTGAGTGAAAACCAGAATGGAGTCCTTTTTAAAAAAATCTAGACACCAACGGGAATTGGGTCCGCAATTTCCGGGTGCGTTTTATGAACTGGGCTATGAAGTTAGTGGCGTTGTGTAGGCTTAAATGATTACCGGTGTTTTGAAGACGTTACAGTTTTCATCCTTAGAACGATGTGAACAAAATTACCGAATATTGTTTATTACAAATGGTCAATTCATAAGGTCGTTAACAGAAGACAATAACGTGAAGTAAAAACATCTAATTAGAATCCTGCGTATTAAATAATAACAAGAACCACAAACATAAGAATCTAATGTGAAACATTAAATAATAACAAGAACCACAAACATAAGAATCTAATGTGAAACATTAAATAATAACAAGAACCACAAACATAAGAATCTAATGTGAAACATTAAATAATAACAAGAACCACAAACATGAATCTAATGTGAAACATTACATTTCAAATTGCAAAGAACAAATGATGTTATCAAAATTCAAAGTTTTACTCTCAGGAATAGACATTCTATTATAAACAGAGCCAATATCAAAGGGTTTTCTATGTTCTGTTATATGCGTTTGGACTTTAGGAACACGAACAACAGAGAATATTGGGAAATTTTAACTATAAAGTTATAATCACTTCAATAGACACATCATGAAAAGTAATATTGTGAAGTATTTATTTCAGTATAAAGCCAATAACAATACGCGGTGTTGTAATAAAAGTTATGAGATAAGAACATGAAATTTACCCCCTAACGGTTTACTGGCATCCTGCAATGCAGTCACTGATAATAAATTGCTCGGTATTTCCTGTCAATTTGCAGTTGGGAATTTCAGCCGAGGAAGTTTCGTTGTCTAATCAACGTTCGACACTTTGGCAGAGATGATATATACGCTCAAAATAACCGGTTTGTGGTGTTATGTTGGTTTAAATCACAAAGTTAAAAACTTTCTGTTCACTTTTATTTCATGTTATGAACGAATTGAAAATGCCAAAAAATAATTAAAAATTCACGTTCATTGGAGTACACATTTTAACAATTTGTTTATTTATCTATCTAATTGTAAATTTAATAGGTGTTAACAAAAACGCTGTCACGTAAAATCGCTTAACAGAGATAATATACTTTGACGAAATACCTTCTCAGACAAATTTATAATTGTATAATTTATCAATAAAAATAAAAATGGGAGTATTATCCGAAAACCTTGGATAAGTAAATAAAATAAAAAAATTTAAAAAAAATCGTTTCGTAAGTACTGAACATTGAATTTGTTTTTGATAAATATTTGAATTTTTTTTATGTTAGTAAATAACTAATGCGGTAGGCAAAGAGGAGAGAACCTGAGAATTCACTATCGTGACACACGTATTTCGCTTCTTCACCTCATACAGCTCCTAAGATTTGTCAAAAAATTTTAGATTTACTTCTTTCAACATGTCATATACTTGATGTAACCATGTTTTCTTTGGTTTTCCTCTACCACCTCTTCGACTTTTGTTAACACTACGTAATTATTTTCTCGGTATTTCTTCTTTCATTCGTTCCACGTGCCAAACTATTTATCTGATGTATAAAATGTTTCTTCGTAAAATAAGAAAAAAACGCAATTGGATTTATTTTTAACTTTACTCCATGTTACCTGGGTTACTTTTGGAAATGTGCCCGAAGATCCGTGTGATCCAATAATCAATTCAAATTGAACACCAGTTCCGAAAATGGCAATTTAAAGAATGTAAACGGAACTTTCTTTCTCCTTTACAATCAGCGAGTCTTCACATTTATTTTGTACTAACTTTTTAATTTAAGACTAGCGTGGAGAATGCCTGAGCAAACCATCAATTAATCATTGTATATTTGCATAGTTGACGGTAATTTCCTTTTAAAGCAGGGACTAATGATATATTTCAGAACCCTAAATAATTCAAATCGACGATATTTTTTAAAAATATTTCAAAACAATGACGTCAAACAGGAAAATAGTCTTTTCGAATGATTTATTACTTGAAGTGTACATTTGCAAAGTACTTAATTTTTTTTCGAATACTTCAAGTTAATATCTTTATCGTAAAGTTTAAGTTGTAAAAGTTTTAAGGGGGTGCTAGGAAGGAGGAGCTTTTATAGGCAAGTTAATTACTGATTATTGTATTGTATATGATTTGGATGTCAGTGAAATTATCACGTATGTTATCACACACTAGATATTTAAGTATCTGTAAGAATGTAAATATTTCACCTGAGAGCTTTGTTTTTTAGGACAAATATACAAAATCACTACTTCGTCACAGATCTTACCTAGTAAAACAGTTCTTTAAATCCACAAAATAGAGGGGTTTTAACATTGTTATATATTATGCTCTACGGTTCGCCTTTCCATTTACAACACTATTTAAATTGTCGATTTTTTCTATTGTGCACAATAAACGACCAGTAAAATAAAAATACCTCCCAAAATAATTCATGGTTTGTGACAATTTCACTTAAAACGAATCAGCCATTATAGACAACCAAATATGATAAATTTGATTAAATCCTCTTTGGGGAGAGTTTTTTTCCTGAAATGGTTATGTAAATTTTGTGAACAATTAAATCAAATATGATTTTTCATTTATTAAGACCATGGATACAATAATGATCGATTATAAAAACGAAAATTTGGGTGAATAAAAAAATTCGCTCCAAATAAATAAATCCACCACATGTATTTGTATGAAAGTGTTAAATAAATCCACCACATGTATTTGTATGAAAGTGTTAAATAAATGATTGACGATAATATAAGAAAGACGTACGTTGAATAAAAACGGGAATTACCTAATCGCGTTTATGTTTGTTATGTTAAAAACGCAAAAAGAGTTTAACTGACGTTAACCGTGCCCAAGCACTTAATCAAGGCACAGCCATTAATCAACCCTGGACTGATGTTATCACGCGTGAAACATTGAGGAAGAGTGAAAATACGCAAGGTAATTTTATAAAGCAAATAAATGAGGAAAAAAATTAATTTGACTGAAATTTTCTTAATGATCGCTGGTCTTTTATCAAATTATGTCAAATGAACGTATGCTGATTTTTTTTATTTGAAAAATTTACATTTATGGTGTATAATATTTTGTAGCAATTTTTTTATTAAATTTATTCAATTTTTAACATATCAATATTTAAATAAACATTTTTGTCCGGTATTTTTTTTAAACATTTTCTCCTCCTTTTGTATTGTACCATATTACTCCTTTATTGTTATTAAGATCATCAATAAATTTAATTACAATTTATCATCATCATCACGCAACGTCTCAATTGAGGTAAGCAGTATAAAACATATATCTATTACATTCTAGCCTAGAAAATATCTTCAGTCACGTCCATATACCTTGTCAGGCATACTCTCTTATTCATCTAATCTTTTTCGTGGTCCAATAATTTCAATGCTGCCTTTTTTTTCTTTCATCCAACTTCATCTTTTTTCAAATCGTATTCTTTCTTATCCTGTCATAAATTGTTTTACTATTGCATTTATATTTTTTTGAAAATTTTTCATAATTACACATAAAATTTTCATAATTACACATAAAATTTTCATAATTACACATACATTTTTCATAATTACACATAAATTAAATTTTTCATAATTATACATAAATTACGAGTATAATTACGAGTACTTTGGTTCTTTTATTTCTAAGGACAAATTTTGTAATTTGTCATATTTTTAATTCTATGTTCCATTGTTTTAACTTATTGTTCATACAAATCATCACACCATTTCCCTGTTGGGGTAGGGATAGAAGACAAGCCACCGGACTTACCTATCTCGACATACAACCTTCTCCTCTTCTACATCCATACACCTGCCCATACAAATCCTACGATGTCTTTGACTTTATAGGTTTCCTTCCTTCAAAATATTTTTTACTTGATCCAACAATACTATCCTTGGTCATACTCAACCACGTTTTCACCCCACAATTGCACTTTATGTTTATTTTTTAGTATTTCTTAATTCATTCGTTATGCATACCACCCTCACAGAGTGCAGCCCTTATCCAATACATGTCTTAAGCTCACGTTCATCCCTAAACACTACATTTCATATTGTGTCATACACTCCTACTCCACGTAATATATTCTCTCGCAGTGCATGCATTTGTATGTTACATGTTCGGCTCCTCTTCACCCTTTTCACGTCCACGTCTTTCTCCCATACATCAAAGTTGGTATTAAAATACTATTGTGGTCTATTATCTCAGTAGATTTTGATACTTTCTGGTTCGAGTATATATGTATACAAATTTATTATGTTCGGAAATAATTTTTTTATTAATTTTATTTAAAATGTTAAATTTATTTTAGTAAAAAAATGAAATGTATAATTTTTCTCTGGGACGACCAAGGTCTGAGTGAATATGATGGAATACAAGTAGCCTGAACGAGTGGACTTGTTCATGCTAAACAATTAGTTGTAAGAATTGTTATCTAGTTATAAGTATTATGTAGGTGTTAATTTTTTCTAAGAAATAATATTTAAAGATTGTAAAAAATAAAAATAAAAAGACATGTAGGAAAATAAGATTAAGTAAGTTCATAAATTATAATATATAAGTAAGAGTAGTTAAGTAATAAATTTGTATATAGGTATAGCCTTGACAAATATTTGTACAATATACGAGTATTACATTGTTTAATAAAAAAAAGTACAATTTTTCTGATGATAATCTTTCTCAGTCACAAAAAATATTAATATTATTTGTGTTACGAGCTCATTGTATACAGTATATATAACCTGGCGGATTTATTACAATTTGTAATCTCTTACAACATGCAATTAAGATGTTAAAGAAGCCTGGAGCAAAAATCAGACATTTAGCCTTTAAAAACATTGGTATCCGGAGAAGTTTAAACACAATCTTCGGGCTGGAAGACAGGTGCCTTATTATGCCACGGAAGCCATTGATGTTATTATGTAGTTTTAATCACACTTAAGGAAAGATTTAAGTTATTTTCAGGAAAAAACCCGTTAATTACTCGTATTTTAACAAAAACTATAGAAATATTGAAAGTTTCTCGTAAAAATGTGAAACGCTAAAAATTAAATATGTTTTTTTTTTTTAAATCTGTTGCTTTGTCAGATGCAGCGTATGCTAAAATGGCAACAACGTCTACGTTTAGTTCTTCAGGAATTATAAATCTGCTTAATGACTTGACTACGTGTTTTCAACATCATCCTGAGTAGAATTACTTCGTCGTTGGTCTGGTTTCCAGTTAACTTTACAGTATTCAAGTCTAAGTTATTTGCTACTTCGATACTTTAGTTATATTTCAAAAGTTTTAAGAATAAACCAAAATTTGAACCATACTAAAAAAAGGGCTTCAAAAGGAAATCAAACCCTCGTGATCGAAAACAAGTGTCACAGCAATTAAGCTGTGACACTTGTTTTCCATCACGAGGAGACTGCTTAATTGCTCAACTAAACATAATCAAAATGCATTTCCATTATCTAAATCAGCTCCCAAGAGATAAAACATCACATCCATTCTAAATTGAGTAGTTGCGTGAATGATACAATTTAAATCAAGGGTATTGCGGAGCAAAGAAAATCATTTAAATAAGGAAAACAACAAGAAAGAAAAGAAATGTTGGAAAATGCTTTTGTCTTGTGGGATACAAAGAACGTAAACGAATGCTTTGTGCTTTTGTAAAGTGAATTGGATTCATGTGGTATCTGCTCTTAAGCGGTGAGTGGATTTTTTAAAAAGAAAAACCTAGATGTTAGAGCGGAAATTCTTTTTAATCGTGTTGGTTTTTTTGACCACTTGTTTTATATTTTTCTGGAAAAGGTCAGCATAAATAAATTAATTTAAACATTCAATAATTCTGATTCATGTGTGCAATATAATGAGTCACTGTGTCATTATTTTATTTAAATGGTAGTTTGTCGTTTATTTTTCCTATGAAAATTTATCTTGGTGCAATTTTTACTATTTAAGTGAACACCGATCCCTGTAAAAAGTTTTTTTTTCCGCATAGAGGTTTGTGGAAAAAGACTTACAAAGGAAAAATACTCGTTTACAAAAAACTTGAAAAGTAAAATAAGCTTTTTTAAAAGTAAGTTTCAAAAAGGAATTAATATTAAGTTTGTCTTTTGAAAAGAGGTATCAAACAAATTAAGTTATACTTAAATATATTGTATAACGCGATCAAATTTTGACTCGCCAAATTTCTATAATTTACACAAGAAAATAAATATGAAGGGTAATTTTACAGACATCTTAATTATAAATTAGTAATGCTATTGAAAATTACGATGTTCAGCATTTAAAACCGTTTTGAAAACTCGACTGACTTTTTTTCGTGAACAAAAACTTGGATGTGTGTGAGAAACATTGCTAAAAGGTTTTAAATTAAATTTTGTTGTGTATCAATGCAGATATATTCAAACTTGTGGCATGTCATCGTTGTTCAGAATAATATACTCGTACTTAGCAATTTCTCACATACAAAGTGCATTCAAAACACTCAAAACACTTAACGAAGTATAGTACACAGTTTCAAGTTTTAGCCGCAAGTAGCTAAAAGCTCGCATGTTATATTCACCGCATCAAATTGGTGCATTATACCCTCAGAATAACCAAGTTTTAATGAAGAAACTTACTATTAATAGTCTGAGTAGTTCAAAGATTTAATTATTAAAGAGCTTTAATCATTTTGTTGATTTTCAGAGAAATCTATGATAGTTGGAAACTTGTAAAAATATATTTTTAAAAACTGGAGACTTTCGATAAATTTTAAATGAAATAAAGCAACTTTGTGAATACGATTTATTATAAATACATGTAATAGCACAATGTGCCGGAGTCACGAACTTCAACCGTGAGAAATGCTACTAGGGAAGAAAAATCGATATGTGTCAAGCAATAATGCTACTCCTTAAGTATTTTAAACAAAGAAAGAAAATAAGAGGTTTTATCTTGGTTTTGAAATCAACGTGGTATAAAAATGTATACCTCTTGAAAGCACAATCAATTAATAATATTTTAAAATATATACAAGTTATGGTAAAAAAAATCTAATTATTTGTTACACATTCGCTGAATACGTTGAATAAGCTGAACAACCTGGTGAGGTTATTGCTATATGGTGATCTCTTCCAACCAACCAGAAATATGTTAAAGCGGTCTTAAGTAATAACGAGATAGAAATCCGTTTTTTTAAAGCCTGGGTTCCAACGGAAATCGAATCCACAACCTCCTGGCTGTAAGACATGCGTCTTAACAACTAAGCCACCGAGGACGCGTCAGGGATGGTTTTTTATTTCGTTAAAAAATATTTAATTGTGAAATGACATAATTAAACTTCATGGTTTCATCGTATTTCACATACCGAGGTATTGCGTCGAGTAGTTATGCGAGTAGAACGATAGTTCTTAAATATCACAAAATACTGGAAAGACCTATCTGGGCTATATATTGAGAAGAAAAAAATATCACTTTCTTGTTGTTGTTAATTGATGTTGATTGTTAAAATTGAGGGTTGATGTGAACTCGGTAGAAGGCGCTTATATTGAGACAATTGAGGAGTTATTCCGAACCGCCAAAGACAGAGATATTTTTTTCAGCAAAAGGGACCAGACACGGTCATGGGACCAGACACGGTCATAAATACCCAAGGGACCAGACACGGTCATGAAGAAGAATAATTAAAGATAAACTATTATAGTACAAATGTTACATATTGTGAAGGGTGAGGTCATTATTATTTTATCTAGTTAAATGTTTTATCTTTGTTATACTATCTATCACTTCAGTCTCATTACACCTGGGATAGAGAAATCCCAGTATAATTTCCGGAATACAGGTTCACATATATGATTCATTTACGTTAATTAAAGATATTGTTCAATCTCTTCCTTCATATCTTGGTTATTGTCAGATTGATAATGGATGAACCACATAAGGGGGATCGAATTCACGAGATAAATCATGTTATTAATGAACGACTTTTCCCTTGTGGTATTGATCAGGGGTCGGAAAACTACGGTCCTAGGGCCAAATCCAGCCCGCTGCCTCTTTTTGTACGGCCCGCGAGCTAAGAATGGATTTTATAATTTCAAATGCTTTGAAATTTCAATGGACGCGCTGTAACGGAACACCAAACCCGCTGAGTTGAGAAGTTACGAGATACGGCTGTATGTGGCGCTCTTATAGTTTCGCATTCAGCGACCTCTGCTGTGACGTCATGCAGTTATAATTCTGCAGTATTTTCAGTGCTACGTGTGTCGCTGAACTCCAATTTGGTGAAATGTTATCTTAAAAAAGCAATTGCATTCTTATCATTAGTAGAACTACATTTCAAATAATTGTAGTGTTTTTATTCTGCTTATTATTCTTACGTTACATGTTGAGACCTACCTCTATAAATATCCTCGGCCCACAGAGTCTAAAATATTTACTATTTGGCCCTTTACAAGAAATGTTTGCCGACCACTGGTATTGATAATCATTCTAGATACACTATACATTGGTTCTAATATGCTAGACTATACTTTTTTTTTAAATAAAGTTCCCAATTGAATATATTTTATGCGAAAGTAGTCAACACAATACAAGTAGGTTACTTTATATTTTTCTGTAATCAATTCTAAATGTATTGAAAAACTGAGTTTTCACTTGGCGGAACCATTATGACATTACTCACGAGTGTAAAAATAAAATCTATTTGTTTTGAATATATTTTAAAATAATTATTTGAGGATGATTTCATTTGAAGTGCAACATATCGCGTTTCCTATTTTAAACTACTCTTGAAAATTTCCCAAGAGATTTCATGCTTGCTCGGAATTGGACATATAAAGTGGATTAGTATTAATAGAATGCATTAAACAACACATAAAGAGGCTTTGTCCGTTTAAAGATTAGTTTGATGAACTAACTCGTTCCCTGAGGGGTTTTACGTAACAACTAAGTCGGTTATATTCAGAAAAAAAACTATGACAAACATGCGTATTTAAAATAAAAGACCTTTTAAGTAAATTAAACAACATTTCAGTTATGTAGTGGATATAATTTTTTTAACTCCCTAAAACAAACTGTTTTAAAACTAAATAATTTAATTTTCTATTTTCATCGATTGTTTTAATTTTGAAAACTTTTCTACCCCTTAAAAGTTCTGCTGTTGCAATCAAAATATATATGATAAAAACTTCCTTAACACTTTTAACCCGTTTCATTCAAAATTAGTGACTGAAGTAATATTCGTTTTCATTGTTATTGATTGAATAGGGGGTTTGTCGTTATTGATTAAATTGAATAAATAGGTTTTATAAAAAAATATTTATAATTATTGTATTTACTGATTGTCAATTGTTTAATGGAAAATTAAATTATCAATGTAGTTTTTCAAAAAAATACATAAATATATTTGAAAAAAAAAACAGATTTGTGAGACTCTTGCGCGGTAGAAGTGAACTTCTTAGCTCCTAAGAAAATTTATTTTTTGCATTGCTTTTTTCTATTTGTTAACGATTTTTTTAGGATTAGGAAACGGTTATGTGAAATTTTATTCAAGAAAATCTCTCTTAATTAAATAAAAAATGGTTATGTGCAATTAAATTCAAGAAAATCTCTCTTAATTAAATAAAAAAAAATGTTCATTTTTATTTTCAATATTAATTTTAATAATAAATTATTATTTTAATAACAATGTATGTAATACACGTAATAATATTAAAATAATATTAATTATTATTAATCATAAATAGTTATTAATATTAAAATAATTAATAATAATTTATTAATAAATTAAATATTTAATAATTATAAATAATAATATAATACACCGTTTCACTTTTCGTGACGTTCAGGCCAATTTGCCCTACCGCGCCTATAGAAGTTTCACTTAAAAAAAAAACTCTTTAAAAAATTGGAACGCTCATATTGTATTCATCAAATTTATTTAATTTAAACATCAAAATAACTTTGAGTTTCCAAAATTTTCATTTTACAACGTGGTAAAATAAAGGTGTTAATTTGGATTCATATTACATATATTGTGTTGTTCATATTTTAAGATATTTTTATAACAGTTGTATCATAAAATAAGTCAATTAAAAACACAGGACCATAAATTTACATTAGGTAGCGAAATTAAAAGTTGTTTTTGATAATAATTTAGAATTAAGAATGTTGTTAGTGTAATTGGATCAATTCTAAAGAATACCGATTGTTATAAAATAGTGAAAATAATTAATAACACCTTGAAATAATTTTTGGGGAGAAATTTTCATTCGAAAAAATAGAAAACGAAATTTCGTATCAGTTTTAGTTGAATACATTCCTTTGTTATTTCAATAATCACAATTATCACATTGTCACATATTTATACCTCTTACATGCTAAATCAGAATTATCCCGATTTGTTACGAGAGTAATGTTCAGGTTTAACTTGTGTGATTTTTCATCGAATTGTTAACTATTGGATCTAAACGAAATCGATTGGACCCAAACGAAATCGATTGGTTCCAAACTAAATGCTTTAATGAAAGTTTTTTTTTTGCATTATTTGGTAATTTATTACTATTTCATTGTAATTTATTGTTATATAGACGCATAGCATCCCGATATTTCCCTGTCAGAGAGCCAGACTTTCCAAGCTCGACACATATCCTTTACTTCTTCTACAGCCATACATATTCTAATATAAATTCGACAGTTTCTCTGGTTTTCTACATTTTCTTCTTTCAATATATCATTCACTTTATCCAATCGTACGTTACTTGACATTTCTCTACTATGCCTGTCACTCACACTCGCACTATATATTTGTTTCGTTAATCTTTCTCGACTCATCCATCTTCCGGTGCTTATCTTAATTTTATCCCCTAAGTGAAAACCAGACTGGAACCGCATTTGAAAAAAAGGTATTAATGGTAATCGAGCCCTGTAACCTCAAGGCAGGAGTGTCATCACCTGGGCAAAGGAGTACGTCATTTCCCTTGACATTTATCCTTCATACCGAGAAAAACTTTTTTTCTGAACATACGCATATGCGTAGAAGTACCCAATCTAATGGTCGCAGCCACTGCCTTTCTACTCTTACACTCAACATATATATTCTCTAATATTTTTAATCTGTCAATAAAAGTGGGGTTGACTTTCGAGTTCCAGAATAAATTTGTTATCGAGATAATTGATAGAATAAACTAACTTATATTTATGTGCCATACATATTTATTAAAAAAAAAAGTATATTTTGGTCAATTGAATGCCGTATTTCATAATCGTACCATAAAGTTGAAATTATAACCATTTCAATTATAAAGTTTTTAAATTTAATCAATCCTTTAATTTCAACGCAAAAATGAAGTTTATTTTAAACGTTTATATCGTACAGTTGTGTCAATTTAAGTATTGTATATTTTTCAAGTTTAATACGTCGACAAAATCATACTCCCTTTTAAATTGCCATTTTAAACTATTATACTGTGATAAGCATATAACGCACGTGGGTATTCCATATTATATTTTTGATAGTTTTAATTGAATTGCGTGTGAGATTTTTTTTAATTTACCAAGCCTTGTTTTATTAATGCAGCAAAAAATAAAAAACGTGTAATTTTTATTCGGAGCAAAATAAGTTAGGTAATTATGCGTTATTTTTACGTATTTTAGCAAATATGTTTTTGCAATGAATGAGTCAAAAAATATCTCATTTATTTTAATAACAAGTAGTTTAGATATTTATGTGTTTTATTTGATAAAAACATATTTATTTAAGTAATTTTTGTAAAATTCTTTTGAGATTAAAATTATTTTTATTTTTTAACATTCTTTCTGGGTCAAATATTCATGACTCCTTTTTTTAATAGTATAAAGTATGATGAAAAATTAGAAGACAACAAAAAATATTGTTCTTCATATTAAACGCTATACGATTATCAAAATTTATGTATTTTAAAATTGTTGGCATATTTTTTATTATAAAAAATACCCATTAACTTTGTAAAAAAAACATGAAAACAATAAAGAAAATAATATTTTGAAACATTAAAGTGAGTTGAGATAGGAACATGAATTCAATAAAAAGAGCGATCAAATGATTTGGGTTCAATCAATAAAAAGAGCGATCAAATGATTTGGGATCAATCAATAAAAAGAGCGATCAAATGATTTGGGATCAATCAATAAACTACATCAAGCAACAAAACAAAGCAATGTTCTTTTACATAAACACTCATGCACTATTGCCTCAGTCGAAGTGAGTTCCGCTCGACGCATCCACTAGCGAATGCGGCTCAGAGCGTGGAGCGTAGAGCGCAGAGCGATCGTCGTGGCGTATTCCGCCAGACACGCGGCAGATAACGAGATAGCTCAGTCAGGCTGCCACGTCGCAAGGGGTGACATGTGAGAGCCTCGTAGAACACAGACAGAGCAAAGAGGACTCACACGAATAGCTCACACTGGAATGCGGAAGGAGAGGAGAGAGGGACTGGCGGCCAGCGGTGCGGTCGAGTTGCTACATGTGTTTGGACTCAACTCGACGTGTTGTAGCGCTCTCGTCACTAGTTCTGTATAGTTCAGTTGAGTAGTCAGAAAGGGCATTTGTTTGTTAGTGATGGCAGGCGGGCAATGGGTCACGTCCTGCTGTGACCTTCGTTTTGACCTTGATTTGGTTTCCACTCGGGGTCCTTCACCCGGTTCCCCTAAGCGGCACATCCAGTCTCAAACAGTTGGAACACCGGTGAATGCGGCTCCACTAGACCAGCGCAGTGGTCTGCAACGCGGAATGTTAAGATCTCACACCGTGGAAGCCGAGGATACCTCGTGATGGATATCCTGCGGCACACTGTGTGAAAGACCGCGAGTGTACAACCAGTAACCAAGGGTCACATGGTCCTTTACATCGACATGTCCAACACATGACAACATTCAATTCAAGACTGATTCAGTGTTCCAAGTCAATTTGGAACTGAATGTACAGCTAATACAAAATATACAATAAGTTTACATCCACAGCAAACTACTAACGAAAAATAAAATAGTCTGCCAAGAAAATGTTGAATTCAATGTTGAAATTAGTATAAGAGAAAGTAAAAATATCGTAAAAGTTAACACATTTCGTTTTCATTGAATTTTAGGATTCTTAAATCTTAATTAAAATTAAAACACAGAGTGGAAAACAAAATAAAAAAAGATAACGTTAGAATGCAACACATAACATTACGGTATTAGCGTGTTTGGAAAAGGAATATTTGCAAATAAAGTGTAAAACAATAAAATTCAACATTTAAAGGCAGCTGAAACAGACAAGAATATCCGGTGAGAAAGGAACAGTAAATAAACACATATTATATGGCCAGCTTTATCCATCGCACATCACCAAATATAATGTCGGTTTGTGGATACTAAAAGTATTACACTGTACTCGTAGGTCAACATGTTAGAATTGTACTATTTGAGTGAAGAAATAATCACATAAGGGTCACGGAAGATATAAAGTTTATATTTGGTTTATTGCAATGTTAAAGCGTATAGTATATTTTAGGCCAAGAAGAATTGGCCATGCACACAGTCTTGTATTCAGGACTGCGATGGGGAACGATACAAGGTTCCCTTCTCCACCTGCAACGGCATTCCTGAAAAGCCCTTCAACACGAATCTAGAGGACGTCTCTTGACAAAGCGTCTAGTAATGCTAAATATTTGTCGGCATCAAGTTTAGAAATTGAACGTTTGTTTTAAAGTGTTGGACAGATATTTAACATTATTAGATCTCGTAAAGAAGGATTTTGTAATGAAATCCGTTCGACAGCCAACAACCACATGACGCCGAGAACGACAATGAGTGAACAAAAAAAATAACTGTAAAACCGTAATGTACAAGTTGTCGCACTGAGTAAAAGTAATCGCATGATTTTGTGTTTAGCGTATGCGACAACTTGCACGAGGTTACGGAATATCGACGGATGAAAAGTAATTCGAGATGAGTATTTAGAGTGAGTACCATAAGCACTTCGGACACCGAGCTGATAGAGAGCACATACATGGTGACACCCACTTCCACCGGAGGACCTGCAAAGCATAATCGTCTCTGTGTACATTTACTGCTGAGAAACACCATCGTATCGAATCTTACTCGCTATTCATGTTTGACGAATGAAAACCAAATCAAAGTAATGACAGTGACGTTGCCCATCGCCTGCTTAGAAACATCCTGAAAAGGTGGGCTCCGTTTGGGGCCCGTCGGTAGGGGAAGCGGGGAGCCGACAAGTCTCGGGACGCAACAGAAAAGAAGTACAAACAAAGGCACAACTGTGACAGAGTAGTCGGACGCGGTAACACCTGGTACCGGCGTGGCGGTAGGGCGCCGCGACGCAAGAGCTCGTCACTCACGCTACCGTGTCATGTCAGCAGGCGCATGCAACACTACTGGCTACGTGGTGGCCCGTGTCACACGCCTGGACAGGGAAAGTTACTCGAGAAGACCACAGTCGACCAGCACGCGAGAGCCCTGTCTCATATATCGAAATCATACAGAAGCTCTCTTGCGCGTGTCCACTTTCATTATTACGAGTGTCTCGTATTACAGAAACAAAAAATACAATATTTATATTTATTTTTGTCTAAAATACATTTTATTTTGATATGATTGCACGAGTAACTTTCCCTTTCCATTTTTAGTATTTTTTGACTGGAATATATATAAATGTGTTAAAAAAGAGTTATGGAAAATAAATGGAAAAACAAACTTGTTATTAAAGAAAATTGGAGGAAGCAGACGTAACGACTTTGATGGCGTTAATGTTTTCGACAATTGTGATTTGTTTTTTATTTAATTATGCGGCATTTGACATGTAAATATTATATAAAAAGGAAGCGTTTAAGTGTTTTATTATTTTCTCCTGTTTTTATTAATTTAAAAGTTATTTTTAATCATTTCAAGCGCTAAAATATTTAGCCAATATAATTGATTTGATAAAAATTAAAAAAAAAACAATGTTTGTGATTTATCTGTGTTTACTATATGAAAACAATGCACTTTGTGGAAAAATGATCTTTTGTGTCGACGTGTTGAAAACAAATAAATTTACAGGAACATTTACAAACTCAAACACAAAATACGGGTTTATAAAAAGCAACTGTACCGCCAAATTGAGTATTAAGACTCGACCTAGTTATTTGCTTTAAACCGTTTGAGGTCAACAATAATTTACTAAATTAATTATAATGTATATCGCTGGGAATGGTGCTTAGTGCGAAATAATGATGGATGTAATAGAATGAGTGTATACCAGTAAAAATATATAAAGGAACATTATAGAAATATCGTTCATCCACTGACTTAGTAATTGTGGAAACAAAAACTAACTGAAAAGGGTTAGAAACCTGAGAACTCGTATTGCAGAAACATGGCCGCGGACCACTCCCCGCTCTTCTATTGATTTTATGTTATTTAAATAATCAATGTTAGGCGAGGGCGGGAAAAACAAACATTAACCCCAAAACATTCTGTACCATGCGAGATTATTGCAAGATGCAAACCGGTCTTTTAATTTTCATATGTTGTAATGACTGAAAATGTCCATGAAAACTATTTTGCTGGTAAATGTCCTTTCTATAATTTTATTTTTTACTCCGCATTAAGTTTCCATATATTATTTCATGAGGCTTATGTGCCAAAGCAAAAATAAAAATCTTTTTGGCTCATCTCTTTCTCATGTATTGAATGCAAACTTTTATCCATTGAACGTTTGTTAGAATTATAACTAACACGATTATTAATATTGTTTTTTAGAGCAAAAGAATATGTGAAGAATTTTTCATGATTTATGTTTGAACAAAATATAATTTAGTTCATTAAAATATGCTTATGTTTATTCATTCGAATATCATACTCACAACTTTTTTATATCACGACTGACTTTCATTGCATGTACGTTTTTTAACACACTGAAGATGAGATTTTTTGTCTGATTGATTGTTTGTAGACCTCAAAAGATTTAATTATATTTTTATGTAAGCCCATACGCGACCCAAAGATTATATATTTTTTTAAATTTGCTTCTTTAACATTTACCAATTTGACGGCTTTAAGTTAAATTTGGGGTCTATTGAGTGTTGATGCAGTGTTTAGTGGTAGTACCATTTTGACTTCTGACAGCGAGCTGATGGATAGCACGTACATGGTGACACCAACCTCCACTGGCGGACCTGTAAAACCAACAAATACGACACCTCAAATCCGGACTCCACCCGGAGCTAGGTGTTCAAAGCCACCTTCAGCATTGTGCCCAACTTGACAGCCAATATTGGAAACCAGCCAACACAGAGTCAATCTTCTCTGCGATAGGAAACTTGTACTCCCCGAAAGTGGATTATTTTGATGGGGTTGAGAAGGAAAGAGGAATGTTTTGTATGCGGAAGATCACCAGAGAATATATGGGTTTTATATACAAATATTTTATTCATACAAAAACGAATATCTCGCAATAGAGGCATCCCAAAATGAGTTGTTTTGATTTATTTATCTGTCGTTCATCTTGTGAATTTATATAAACTTAATAATGGACATCATAATATTACGATTAATTATATTGTAGCTTAAAACATAACTTTTACTAATGATTTTTGTTTTTTTTTGTTTCTTTATAATAATTTTTAGATTCATTAATAAAAATGCCATATATCATTATTATTATTACATTTGAATTTATATTTTTTCGTAGATTACGGGTCCAATTCGAAATAAAACTACAATATTGTAATCTAAAATATGTTTAAATTTGAAATATAATTGATATTTTCTGTAAATTCCCTTATATTCTTTGGTATATTCAATAGAAATATTTGTAATTCGACAATTTTACGATATCGATTTAATAAGGTATATCAAATACGGACTATATTTTTCACAAATAAAACAAAAAAATGTTTATAAGATAGATGTTTCCACAAGAAATCGTTAGCGATTCTCATTTCTGTCGAATCAAACGTTAGTGCCACGCCCTTTTCTGATTTTGTTCCACTTACGCCCTACGTCTCGGATCGATGCGGATACCATGTGTAACGCAATTCGAGGCAGAATTTTGAGGGTAAAATGTAGGTGAACTATTTCCCTATATATTCTTTAGAGAGTAGGGCAAATGAACTAAAATAGGGGAAGTTGAACCATTAGGAGGGTGAAATAAAAGAGAAAAGCTTCTATTCAGGAATATTTTATTAAATACAAAATAAACGTGAGAAAACGGAGCAGAAGTTAATTATTTTATTGATTTTTTATTTTATTTGTAACCATTTAACTGTCAATTTTATGATAAAGATTTGACGATTACAAATAATGTAATTAAACGAAAAAAGATTTAAAAAAAATATTAATGCGTTGTTAAATGATGCCAACAAAAAAGTGTAAATATATTCAGGTTACTGCACTATAAGAACTAAATCAATTCATGAATATTTTTTTCAGACTTCAAAATATTTTTTTCAGCATATTAAAATATTATACAAAAACATTATGAGAGAATTCAAAAAGATTGTAGTATTTTTTTTTAGAATTAATCATCATTCCAATTTCTTAATAATCGGAGAAAGTCTAAAATATTGGGATGGGAAAATCCCCTAAGATTTCAGACTGTAGTAGGGTATTATTATATTATGGATAATAAATCGGTGCCGTGTTCCATAAATCTTCGAGTTCTCCCGTCGCCCTCTCCTTTGCTACTCAGTGGTGGATTTTCAAAAAATACTGAATTCTAGAGGGAGGGAATTAAAATTAAACAAAAATGGAAAATCCATCTATATTACCTATTCGATTGTAATTTAAGAACCTTTTGTAGTGGTTATTCAAAAAATTGCCAGATTTTTACAAAAATATATTTTTTTTAATTGGATAAAAAATAAGATGTGGAATTTCTGGATTTTTTTGTTTTTCTGAAGATGCTACGTCAACCAAATATGGTCAATTCAAATTTTACACAGGAACCAATAATGTATTTGGTTCAGTGATTATTCAAGCACGTATTAAAAACTCGACAACAAACTTAAAATTGATTTTGCTTATTTTCTTACAAAACAGTAACAGTTACTTTTTAGGGAGATCTTATCAAAATTAATGATTATGATTTCACATGAACACTAGACGCATCCATTCCACTCTACCCAAAGTGTTATTAACTTATATTGGAAGAACTATAAAAGTTTATTTGTAGTTAATCCTACCTTGGTGAGTTTTCTTACCAAATGAGTTTTACTAAACATATTCAGATAGGGGAAGTACCCAGCCACCACCTTTCTCTATTCTGACACTTACCTTCTTATTTTTTTGTAGTATTTCTAATCTCTCACTAAAAGTTGATTCGGTTTCCGAGTAAGAGTGCCCATAGAAAGAGTCTGCTCTCTAAAGACGCTATATATGTATAAATTGTCGTTTTATTATTATTCTCAGTATATTATTACAATATAAGGGGTACAAAATTGGAAATGTAAGTGCATTATATTGGAGACAAATTTGTTATGTATGAATACATTTAAAAATTAATGGTAAATATACTTTGTATGGGTCAACATTTTTTTAAATTACTAAAAAAGGTAATAAAATTAAGCATGGAAATGAATTTTAAATGAACTGTACATATTCAATTTTGAAGTCTGAAAATAAACATTATGATATAATTTTAGGTAAAACTAAGCAAAGTTAGTTTTATTAAATGCAAAGTTTAGCGAATATGCGTTTCATAAGAAGAAAATAAATTATCTAACAAATATATTTTGAATGAAGATTTATCCAGTTAACTAGTATAATTAAGGCTGATTTTAATATCTTGCCATCTCTTAGGATCCGCCAATGTCCTATCCTAAATATGGAGTAGGAAACCCTGCTTCACCCTCTGTCATTTTACTGACCCCCGTTTGAATGAAATTGTCCGGTACCTTCCAAAAGTGCGAGAGATAAATCTCAATAAGTGATAACATTACAGCGAGAGCGAAAGAGATGAAATATGCGGTAAAATGACGCACTTGACTTTTAGCAAACGGATACGCGATGCCGTTGACGTAGGGGTAAGTAAATTTGGATTTTTTAATGCGCACTCCATTTTACTCAAATTTATTTTCAACTTTTGCATTTTTTCAATGTTTCAAGAAATATTTTTAAATCTAAAAAAATAATTTACTTTGTGTATACTAACGTATTAACACAAAAAAAAATCGAAGAGTTCTTTTCCTGAATCCCCACTGTTCGTTGATTTGAAAAACCAAATGAAATTAAATGTAAATTTTATGAATCATGTTTACTTAAAATATTTCCGCTCCGTTTCCCCATATAAAATGAAAATATTGTTTATATCGTAGCAAAACAAAATAAATCAGTGATTTTTTTTTTATCGGCATCAAGTCCAAATTGTAATTTTCGTTAAGAAAATAATAATGTTGTCTCTAAATTCAACACAAAAGTAAAAAGGATAAAATAAAATATTACATTGCTATGATATTAGTAATGTATTTTGTTGCAAAGTGTCCAGAATCATCGAGCGTGAGCAGTTAGGTGCGTAGTAGTCCTAGGTGACTCAAAGATAGACGGAAAAGTGTAAGACCTGGAGGCAGGAGTCGCTTAGCAACGCTACGTCAGGATATCGATCCGCTGTAAGCGTAGACCGGGAATTTGGGCTTGCCTAAATTTGCTCCAAAAAGAGGACAGCAGCTCACCGAGCTCAGAGATTTTCTGCTCCATTTAATATGGGCGTATATATGTAATAACAAACCAACCCACGAGCCCGCAGTTTCTACGTTACTTTTAACTATCGATTAAAAAAATATTATAAATATATGAAATGAGGATTAAACTGTATGTTAGACAATTTTTTCTTGATGAAAATTAACTTGAAATATATTAAACTGTGAAATAAAAAACAGTGAATGTGATTACATATTTTAATACCCTAGTAAAGAAGTATGCGTTTCCTTATTCTTTTTATCAATAATTTAAAAAATTATAACAAATAATATCTTAAGCTGCAATTTCGTGGTTGAAATAGGCTTGTGTAAATCTATTATATTATATTTTGTCTTGTAATTTTTGACTTGTTTTTCCCAATATCTCAAAATTTATGACATGTGGGTTAGGATTGTAGACAAATATATACTCAAATTGTTTATATTTTTTTTATAAAATATTTTTTGTCTACTAAGGCAAAAGTTTTCTTATGAAAACTCGAGGAAAAACTCATCGATGATGCAGAAAAAAAAATTGCTGAAAATATTAAGAAATGAAATAAAATAATATCACGAGAACAAAGACGGTTTTCTTTTTATGTATTTTTATTTTGAGGTATAAAGTAGCCCAATTTTAAATAAACCAAATGACAAACTGCATACATCGGATTTTACAGCTAGTATTTTTAACTAAGAAAATATGACTAGTTTGGTTTCATTTTTCTACTTATTTTGAGTTATATTTCAAGTACGGTTAAGTATACTAAACTGGTTTACTTGAGATAATAATTCAGACCACTACACATTTTGTCATATTTGAGACAAACCACGTTTAAAACGTTATATAACTTTGATAAGCCTAGGCCGGATAGTTAAATATCTTTATTAAAACACGTAGAAAATGTTTAGTCAATTTGTGAAAAATTACCTATTAAGAAAAATAGATTTATTTTTTATTTTTTTCAATTGCGAGGTCCCTTTGTTTTGATCTCCCCTATGTAAGATATTACTTGCCTTTCTCAGTAAAAAATAGTGATATAACACTTATTTCAATTTACAAATATGAACGTTGAGTATTTATCAAAATACATAACTCAACTCTTCTTAAATAAGATGTCGATACATTTTATATTTGTATGTTGTTATATTCTTCGATACGTCATACAAATTATGATTCTTTACAAAGAAATGGTTTTTATGTTTACTGAACTCGTATTTATGATGTTGATATCGAGTTTTCGTAGACCCAACAATTTTCATTGGAAAGTGAATAATTTCTTTAACGTCTTAAGCAGTTTGACAATATTTTCAAAGAGCGAAACGTGTTTATCCCTTGCTTCTGATGGAACTCACATAAAAGTTCGTGTCCATTTTACTATTTGAGCAATTTGATAATATTTTTGAAGAGCGAAAAGAACCTTTTATTTTAATCACGCTTTGTTTCTTAAATTGTCTGTCTCTACGTGAATCAGATCGCGATAATTTTTTTAACGTCAATTGGAGTCGGATGACGGAGAGAGACGATTGAATTATGAAAATGTGAACTCACCTCCGTAATTAGGCCTTACTCTTTTGTCATAGCTGACGCTAAAAGAATCTAATATGGCGGAAATGTTGACATCTCCAAACATGCCACCCCCACCAGACCTGCAAAGAAAAAAATTAATTAAGTAAACCTGTGAAATATAATAAATAATTAAATAAAATTATTAACTATTACATTTTTTTTGTTATTCTTGAGGTTAGTTTAATTTTATTGTACGATACAAAATATTGTTAAGATTGTAGGAACCGTTTATTTTCAAAAAAAAAAATAAGCATTTGTGCTCCATTTTATCCACGCATGCATATATTACCATACGGTATTGGATATTTGTCAAAAATAAAAATATTAATGTGTTAAGTATGTAAAAAACATATATCTGATTTAGTAAATAGAAACTCAAATACAATGACCAAATATCCTTTATTAGGTGTTTCTTTATCATCAATTTAAATTACATAAAACCAAATCAAAAGACTAGATATTTAAATGAAGTAAAGCTAAATTATTAAAAAAAAATCTAACCACACGATACTTTCAATCAACGACAGTAAGTTGATAAAAAAGAGTAGAAAATATTTTTCATTTTGATAAAGTTAAAATCGTCAAGTAAAAACCGAAACCAAAATAAAAACGTTATTAAAAATGATACGGTCCGATGGAAATTGATCTTGTTAAAATAATACTTCCTAGCTGCAAAATATTTGCATCGCTCTCAAAAATAAACCACGAGGTAAAATGAACGCGATGCTAAACGGAATTCCTCTCTTTTTTTACAGGAAAAAAATATACAAGATAGCTCGATATGCTAGTCTCGTCACTTTAATGAAATTCCATTTATAATACTCGTATTTCTCGGAAAGTTGTTATTTCCCTTTTGAAATTAAATACAAAATTCACGTAAAGTTGGTTATTAAAATATAAAAAAATCCTGCAGTTCACTTCCATTTTACTTAACGTGTTTGATAAGTGGTTTTCAAATACTTTTCAATCAGCAAATAAGTTAATTGTGGTGTCTTAAGGTATAAATGCATTGTGATAATTGCAACTAAAATTCACAAAAAATACATATTCTCGTTAAAACGTTGAAGATTTTTTTTAAAATCTATAGAACGGATTATTATAAAATACAGTTTATCTTCTTAAATTAAGGTAGTTTTCTACTCTTGAGGTTTTTTTATTTATTTATTTTCTCAAAACAGGCTTAGCCCAATTACTATGAGAAATACAAGAAATGTTACCATTAAAAATAAAGAAAAATTATATACATTTTTTTTTTCATATAAAATAAAAAATAATGTATATGCATACATATAAACACATTAAAACATACACATATGTTATATTCAAAGTCACTTAAGTACGTTGATGAGTGCTTTCTAACGCGCTCAATCTTAGAAGAAAATTTAATTTCGCTTTTGATAATGTGATATGAAATATGTCAATATCCGAAGCAGTCCCGTTCAAAAGAGTTTTCTATTATTAAATATGTATCTAAGAAGACTTCAATTCAGCTTTCTCTGCTTAAGTTCTTTTCTTAATATAGTAAATATACGTATGGTGTGACTAATTTGTCAATGGTTAAAAATTTGATAATTTTCAAAGTTTTATAAATGCTACCAAATTATCCAGATTTACCTTAAATAGAGGATTTTCTTGGATGTATTGTTAAAAATTTGGTAATTTATTTAAAATAAAATTTGCTACTATCATATTTAAGAATTTTTCATTTATTCGTACCATTATCAGAAATTGGCCAGATCATATACGTAAATATTAGCGTATGGAGTCATGCCTTAACTTATATTCCACGTGAATCAATTCACGTAATGCCTTCAATCTAGGTATTTTATTCGAATAATGAATCCCGTAAAAATATATTTTTAGTAAGTATGCGCCTCTTGCGTAGCAGGCAGATATGTCAAAACTTTTCTATCCAAGCACACAACTTCCACTCCTCCACATTTCTATATCTCGTTATGCACAATCTTCTATTATTCATTCCTCCCACTTCACTTTCTTTCATAATTTGGTATATTTGAACCAGCCACGGTATACATTCCTCAGTCTACCTCTTTGCACTTCTGACCTGTACCACGCACCACGCACACTTTGCACTTCTGACCTGTATACTAGCTTTGTCATTCTCTCATCATCCATTCTCCCCTCGTGTCCAAATCATATTAAAGCTCCCTTCTTCATCTTACTTAAAACATTAATTTTATCCTTGCATTAATTTCTGATGTTTTCATACTGCCTTTTTATATAAAACACCCATTTTATCCATGCATGCACTTTTGGTGTTTTCATACCACCTTATTTCGTACATTTCGCAAGTTTTACTAATCGTATTTATTACACACATTCCGCAAATATTACTTATTGCACGCATTTCCACAGCATATATCTTACTTTTGTCAAGTTTCAGTTTCTCTTTTATACATCAAGACGGGCACCAACATACTTTTATGTATTGTAATTTTTGCTACTGTCGAAATTACGCGGTTATTGTGTAAGTGCTCCGTTTATCATAAACCCTATCGCTTCCCTTCTTTAAATGTCCTATTTAACTCACACATCGTACGTAAACATACTGCACAAATAACAACACTCATTAACCTACTCCAGTTTCTTTGAGTTCCTATATTGCACACACTTTTTACAACACATATTTCTATAACCGTAACCTTTGATTTCACTTCATTAACTTTTAACCCTTTTACTAGACATATATTGTATAACTCACTTATCATATCACTTAAATCGCCTTCATTTTCAGTAAGCATAACCACATCATCTACGTACATTTATTTTGCTTATTCTTACATTATTATATATAAATTATCATAAACAACCAAGTTCACGTATTTATAAAAATAATATTTATAGTTTTTAACTAATATGAAGTTAAACTAATACCAGTTAAAGTTACCCAATTATTCACAATTCATGTTTTTTTTGTAAAACACACCGCGAAATAAAAAAAATATATATATAACGCCACTCATCGTAAATGTCAAATGTAACGTTAATCTGATATGTTTGATGTGTGGGAATATTTCACATCTGTATTTACCTTCATACTTTCGAGTATCACTGCATTGCGGAAAACGTAACATAACATACTATGTGTGTATGGATACACAATATTAATATTTATTTTCCATTTTATGTTGCACTGTAAAACCATTTCATTATTTACATCATAACCTGGCGTGGAATATTTAATGTAAAGATCCCCTTAAATCCAATATACAAAATATTAAAAGTCTATTTATGTGATAAAATCAAACAAACACCTATTTTTTAATCGTGTTTTTCGTAAACCGAACTTAAATCCTCGATGATATTTAGACTTCAATATTTTTTTTCAAACATGATTCAATGAATTAAAAAAATATAAAGTCTCAAATAATATAGACCTAAAACTGAGAATACTCCTCATCAAGACCTATGTATGGAGTATCTTGATGTACGGCTGCGAGACATGGTGCCTATCCGAAAGAGATAGACGAAGACTAGAGGCTTTTGAGATGTGGTCCTATAGAAGACTATAAGGAATTTCCTGGAGAGACCGCATCACAAATGAAGAGGTTCTCCAACGAATCGAAGGAGGAAGGCACCTGCTCAGGATCCTGTCCGAAAGGCGTGCAAGATGGATCGGTCATATAATACGACAAGAGGGCCTCTTGCATGCCATAATGGAGGGTATGACCGAGGGGACAAACTCTAGGGGACGCCCACGCCGAGAGTACCTGGAGGACCTGTTGGTGGACGTGCGCTGCTCAACATATACAGATTTAAAAAGAGCCGCACATGACAGGGGGGAATGGAGGAGAAGAGTTGAAATTGCTGCAAACCAGTCTTAGGACTGCAACCACGGAGAGAGAAAGTCTCAAGGAAATTTTAAAAAGAATTACAGCCTAGTATAAGGATTGCTAATTTGGGTAATTGTTTCAGGGAGTCGCGGAAAATTTCATACATATTAATAATTATTCAATTATAAAAATTATTTCAAACAAATTCAAACTATTAGAAATAGTGCGTTAAATAATGTTTTGATTATTCGATTGCAGTTTTTCCTTGTTTATCATTAATTTTTATAGAAAAAAAAACTGAGTGGCTGAAACATATATTTTTTGTTTCTATTTAATCCACAAAATGTTTCTTTTTTATTTGTTTAAATATATTGTACATACATTTATAGTAATTACAGTTTGGTTTATTATTAATGATATGACTTTCTTGTACATAATTTAAGGGTGCAGCTGAAAAAATAAATAAAACAATTGCTGGTTTGATTCGAGAATAAGTAATTAAGACTTAACGTATTCAAAACAATCAATGGAATTACAATGCCATACATGAGTTCAGCTACAAAATAAAATACGAAAAATGTAAATACCTTTTCGTTAATAAACTGATATTTTTTCAACTTATGTTAAGTGCATTATTTGAATAATTTATATTATTCGTAACATTCTGATTATTAATCTGTCAAATTTATAGAAATAAGACTTTTAGAGTTTTATAATGAAAATACACCGACAGAGAAATTACTCGGACAGAGAAATAAAAAAACGACAGAGAAAATGTTAACATGCATCGCAAACTAAACAAATAATCAATCGGTCATGTACATAAAAATGTCTATTACCAACGGGTTTCAATTTTTAACCCTTTTCCATCTATATAATTTACATTTCCTTCTAAATATCATGATGAATTTAAAAACCGGCGTTTACTATCTGACTTATTTAGAACACAAAAAATAGTATGAAAATGTTTCATTGTTAAAGGGAGTATAACGAAAGGTAGCTGAGGCTAGATGCCCCAGAAATAATAAGCTGCACCTTAGGATATGTTCTACCAGCCTTAGGATATGTGCCTTTAAAAATACAAGAATCATAATAGACTACCCAACCTTAAATATAAAACCAAATGTCAAGGATTTGGTGCCAAAAACCTGCCAATTTTACTATACGATTCAATCTTGACTTTTACTAAGGTCCAAAATTAAAAAAAAACTCAGCTTTAACGAATACATGCCTTAGGATGCCAGGAATGGTGTCAGGTAGGACGACCATTTGACAAATGGAATGGCTCATCTTCAGCAGTATCAGCTTATAAAACCATAGAGATGGTAGATTCACATATTAAAAAAGCTGACTAGACGTTGGTTAAGAATTTCGCAGTTTTATCACCCACTAGGGGCTCGACGAAATAGAAGTATAATACGCAATTTACTGGAGTTATAATATCACTAAAGTTCAAATGTTTCCGGCACATGTGTTGAACTACGGGCTGACTATTTTAAATAGAAAAAAAATATGTATTATTTATAGTTAAGGCATTAACATTGTGGAGGCTTAGAGGCCCTAGAAATTTCTAAGTCAGTGCATCGAGGTGAACATCTAGCAAACACATATATCAGAAGAATCTCTCCGCTGCTCGCCGAGGTTGTCCCATGCCTCCCTCAACGTCCAGTTTCCAACCCGAATATTTACCGTTAGAAGCGTGTATCTCGGTACCAGTTCGAATATAATTCAGTCTTGTTTACGCTCCCCTGATGATGAGGTGAAAGCCTTGAAACCGGTAAGGTTATACCGTTCCAAAAGTGAAATAAACAGTGTTTGATTAAACAAATTACAAATCGAAAAAAAATGTTTCATTTTATCGCTGTTTATATATTCTTGGGTCGGAAATTTTTACACATCTTTAATCATATTTTTATTATTTTTCTTAATTAATTTATATCATTACCCTTCAACATGTCCGCATTGGTGATAGATAGCACGCCAAAAAGGTGACAATAAACAATGATTATAAAATCATTAGTGGTAAGTTGTGTTCGCTAGGTAAATTCTACATAAATTTTGGCGAGACTCATGAGTATTTTAGCAACGACTGGAGACAATGTTGGATGTTATGTGTTTGTTGTTCATGTTTCATGAGACTAATGTCGACACGTGATATAAATTGTTTATAAATTTGGTGTTTTATATCTTACATATTGAAGAACACGGCCAAGCAACAATATTGTCTTTGGCCTCATTAATCTCCACTAGGCTTCATTGACTACTAAAGTACAAATAGAATCTCGCGTTATGAAAATTATTACTTCAGAATTATATTCATCACAATAGAAACCATATAAATTTTGTCCATCTCTAGCCTAATGCGCAATAACAATTCAAATGAAATTAATTCTCCATCATAATAATTCATGGAATTCGGTGTGTTTAAAATACATTTGTTCAGTTATTCCCGATTCTCTATGTCAGTGGTTCCATTACAATACAAAGCCCACTCAATACAATGTATATTTGCATTTGAAGATTACAGCCGAACAAATGAAATTAAATTGTTCTTGCATAATCCAATAATACCGGCTATCCAATAATACCCAATATTGTTGAAAGCTGGAAATTCCAAATCATGGAATTTACAAATAATGTATTCAAATATGTGGACCTAAATGTGGGATATTTACTAAATATCCCAACTGAGTATAGAATGCAGTCGAATAGAAAAGAAACAATAGTTGATGAAATTTGTAAACATTGATTATTCCGGTTTATTAATTTAGTTTTATGCGGTATACATGAGTATGAAGATAGCATAGCCAGTAATAGAATCCCATACATAGTAACACACAAAACCCATACAGAACATCTTACGCTAGGAAGGTCGGCTTAAACGTGGAAAGACAACTTGCTCTCTACCTCCTATGAATGATTTTCACAATATAACAGATCCAAGATCTACACTAAGAAAGCGACTAAGAAGATTTATAGACGGAGAACTCTCTAATGACGTTCCAACACCAACCGGAGTAAGACAAGGAGATAATTTAAGCCCATTTATATTTAACTTGGTTATGGATAAAATTATAGAAGAAGTTGCCGAACTTAACCTGGGATACAAGATGGGCGACAATATGCTAAACATCATATGCTATGCTGAAGATGCCACCATCATAGCCGAATCAGAGGAAGACCTGCAACAAATGCTACATCGATTCCACACTGCTTCCAAAAAATACAACATGTCTATCTCCATCAGCAAGATTAAATGCATGACTTTAGCCAGAGAGCAAGTTGAATGCAGTGTGGCGATCGACGACACACCGATTGAACAAGAAAAAAAAAAAAGTAATATTTGGGTGCTAGCATAATGTGCAATAATGACCTCTATGGCGAATTGCTTGAACAATCACAAAAGGACGCAGCTATTTCCGGATGTTTAAAGAACACTATCTAAAAAAACAAGGATATACAAGACCTGTGTCCGCCCCATAATGACATACAGCATAGAGTCCAGAGCCGACACTGTCAGAACCAAAAATTTCCTTCGAACCAGCGAAATGAAGGTACTCAGGAGTATCGCTGGCAAAACCCTTCGTGATAGAGTACAAAACACAGAAATCTGAAGGATGTGCGAAGTTGAAGATATTGTCAGATGGGGACGACAGACAAGAAGGTTCTGGAACGAACACGTATCCAGAATGGCGGAACTAAGAGCCGTAAGAATGGCCAGGGACAGTATCCCCCAAGCAAGCAGACCTCCAGGACGACCTCCTAAAAGATGGAAAGACAGCTGGCAGTCGACGTCGCAAGAGGCAAACAATGATGCAAGACCATAACAGGCCAACATGCCTAAAATAAGATGACGAAGAAGAGTGATCACTGGTAATGTCTAAGGTTACAGGAGTAAAAGTAGATCCCCTATGCGTTGAAACAAATACCTAAAGAGTGTTTATCGCAGACTCTATAGATAGTGGAATACCAGGAGGACTAGAGAAGAGTATGCATGACATACAGCAATGTTAGTGTGTCACATTCCTTTACATGAATGTCATGATAGTGAAAATGTTCGTCTAGAACATGCCAACTGACCAGATAATCAAATCAAACCAAGTAAAGATGATTGAATGACTCAAATATTCTTGTTTCAGCGGTCTCTTCATAATCTTGAGGTTCTGTGGATAGCGGAAAGCCAGGAGAAAAAGAGAAGAGTGTGCACGACATACAACCGATTCAGTGTGGGTCACATTCCTTTGCATTAATGTTATGGTGTAGAAAATACATGATCAAATCGAGCCAAGTAGCTAGATGATCAAGCCAAACCAAGTAAATTGAATTATATTCAAATATTCTCGTTTCAGTTGTATCGTTGTGATCTTGAAGTTATGCGGACAGCGGAATACTGGGAGGACAAGAGAAAGTGTGCATGACGTACAAAAGGTTCTATATGGGTCACGTTTCTGTGCATTAATGTCACGATGCAGACGAGAAGTAAAAAAAATTTACTATGGTAAAAAGCTCTCTTCTCTTCTGCCGTTTCCTCGTTAGAGTGAGCTATGTCTTTAGTGCAATCAGTCAACCAAAATATGGTCACGTTCCTCTGCATTGATGTCACGATGCAGACAAGAAGAGAGCTTTTTATTATGGTAAAAAGCTCTCTTCTCTTCTGCCGTTCCCTTGTTAGAGTGAGCTATGTCTTTAGTGCAATCAGTCAACCAAAATATGGTCACGTTCGTCTGCATTAATGTCACGATGCAGACGAGAAGAGAGCTTTTTACTATGGTAAAAAGCTCTCTTCTGTTCTGCCGTTTCCTAGTTAGAGTGTCAATCAAAATATGGTCACGTTCCTCTGCATTGATGTCACGATGCAGACGAGAGGAGAGCTTTACTATGACAAAAAGCTCTCTTATCTTCTGCTATTTCCTTGTTAGAGTGAGCTATGTCTTTAGTGCAATCAGTCAACCAAAATATGATCTAAAACTGGTAGCGGGGTCTTTGGCTTTAGACAAGCAAATACTATTATACAATATGTGTATACTGATAAGTCTGCAGATGCTGGCGATTCATCGAGATAGGAGGCCAAAGAAACAATATGGTCAAAAGTGAAGAAAAATCATAGTGAAAGCTAAAGTTCTTCAGGAGTTGTTTCTCCATTGAAGGTAAAGTAACGTGTCTAACAAAATGGTTATTCTTTTCTCCGTCATAAATTTAATTACCAGATGAAATTTTGTAGTATATTTTCTAAAATTTGCTCTGTTTTATTATTTGTAAGGTACCATTTCTATTTTCTTGTCTCTTTCATTCAGGATAAGGTTCGATTTTCTACAACATATTTTTATTCGATCCTTCCTTATGTTATACGTCAAACACGAATTTCTACAACAAATAGATATGATGCGAGTGATGTCAATATATCTCATCCATTGTTTGTATTGTTAGAGGAAATAATTCATAAGCAAATTCTATGAATACCAAGTGAATACCATTATAATAATATTATATTATATTATAATACAATACAATATTACTCAAGTGAGACCTGATATAATATGGAAGTGCATAAACGTTCAAGCCACAATATAATGGTTTTGAGATTATTAGGAAAACATTTATGAGAATGTTTTTATTTGGATAAAATTCAACAATAAAGTAGACAATTTATCAGCTAAATATTATTTCACGTCGGTAGTTGGAGTTTGCTTATTCGTAATAACAATGAAAGAAATTAAATATTGTTATGAAAAAAAAAATACTTTGTAATTTATTTTTATCAAACTCTTTATTCCACTTTTAACACTGTTTATTCCACGTTTATTCCACTGTTTATTACACAAAAAAAAGTGGAATAAACAGTGTTTGATAAAAATAAATTACAATGTCTTTAAACCTCCACAACGTTAATGCCTTAACTATAAATAACATAAAAAAAATACTATTCAGAAATTTCTGTTTTCAGCCATATTTTTGATAATTTTTGATTAAATCGCATTTCTTATTACAATTTTTGACGCAGTTGTGTCACATGTTTTGAACACAAATATTTCCCCGTTTTTATTATGTTTTAAAGTGTTGATGTTTTTAAATTTTGTTGTTTATTTTTATTTTTGTTATTGATATATTTTGAGGTTTGATTAAATTCTGTTTTTAATTGAATTTTGTTTCGTATTGCTTTTTATTGTATAATTTTTGTAATTAAAATAGATTTTTCGTAAACGTCACATGTGTTTACAATGGATATGTAAATCATCAAGTTCATCATCTCGTTCACGTTGCTATTGGGTACTTTATATATCATCATCTCGTACGAGTTGCTATTGGGTACTTTATATTTCATCATCTCGTTCGAGCTGCTATTGGGTATTTTATATTTCATCATCTCGTTCGAGTTGCTATTGGGTACTTTATATTTCATCATCTCGTTCGAGTTGCTATTGGGTACTTTATATTTCATCATCTCGTTCGAGTTGCTATTGGGTACTTTATATTTCATCATCTCGTTCGAGTTGGTATTGGGTACTTTATATTTCTTTATTATAAATAGTTACATCTCTTATTCTTTAAATTAGATAGAAATCAATTATTGTAAATTACTGAAAAGTTACATTACATAAGTGATATCGATTTGTTTTGGTTTCCAAATGTTAATTGTCAACATACGTCGCGTAGTTGGTAAGATGCTGGACTTCCACCCGGAGATTTTTCGTTCGCTACCTGATGATATTTCGGAAAAAAAATGTGATCCTAATATGGTAAAAAGTTCGTATGTTAACAATTCGTGCGCAGAGTACGTATTGTTGCCTAATTACGTACGACGAATTGTGCGCTTCGTGCCTACGCGAAGACTCGTTTATTGCTGTGGCCAAATATAATATTGTCTACGCTCTTAAATATATCCGATTTAATTGATCAAAATTTAATAAATCAAATACGTATGTCAGTAACTTTGAACTCTTTTGCAAAAACCCATCAAAATATAGAGAACAATAGATTCGAGGGGGAAATACAGAGAGAGAGTGTATGCACAATTCAATTCAACAAAACAATGATTCAACACTAAACTTCACCCAAATAATAAATAAGCTCCAAATTATGATGCATTATACCGACTGAATTATCCAGTCAAATACACTTCTATTGTGTGTTAAATACCCGTATGGTGTATTTTGGTTAGTCAATATACAATACATATATTTAATACAAAGGTTTTCCCAGCAATTTCAGAGGATATTCACTCCAAAAAGGTTAAGCAAATGAAATAATGTAAAATTTTAGTTAAGAAGAGGAAAAAGTCTGACTCCTTCAATTGAAGCACACCCTTGCATTGATTTTCTTCCGATTCCAGATGATACTAAAAAAAAACGAAAATAAAAAAAAAGGCTTTATCTGGTTTACTCGTAAGAGTTCATCTAGTAACAATATTCGTAAGTGCCGAGTACATGTACCAGTATTATTGCCTTTTTGACGTGCGGTAGTGCTACAAACACGTGCAATGACAAACCGTGAGTGCTGTGTATACTCCAGTGGCTCTAAACACAAATACTCGATTATTCTTCTGGCCATGCTTATAAATATATAGAATTACCACTTTGGAACGTATGAAAGAAAAATAATTAAAACACACGTTCTTTTAGATAATCATAACTAAAGAATCGTAAATTCACTCTAATTTTGAGTTTCATGTAATTTTTCAAATTCATACTTCCGTGAACTAGTTGATAATGTCTTCCAGCTTGAGAGTTGTGGGTTTGATTCTCGATGGATCTCGGATTTTTTTTTGAAGATTTCTTTCTGATTAACGTTTCAGTCAGCTGTAACATTTTTTCGGTTGATTTGGAAGAAACATGACAATAAGCCCGTCAAATTGTATTGTATACAACAAAAGCATAATACAATAATAATACGATAGAAAGCATTATTTACAAAGTGACATTTAGAGAGCGGACACTCCTTAAGGATGACGTTATAACTTGGGATTCGAACCCACTATTATTTAAAATCAATCAGTTATAAAAGGAGAATTTATAAAGTGTTATTTAGAGAGCAGATACTCCTCAAGGAGGACGCTATAACTTGGGATTCGAACCCACTAATATTGACAAGTAAAAATATTACAAAATAAATAAATACTATTTTAGTTTCAGAATAAGAATATGGTGGCTGCGGTGCGGTTATTAGATAAAGTAAATTCCCACATTTGCATATGTTTAGAAAAAAACTACTCTAATGTATGTTATGGTAATAATTATGTTTTATATTTTTTTTTAAATTTTCAAAGATCGTAACATTTTGATAAATCAGTGTTCAACATTATTTTATATTATTAATCATCTAAATTGGACAGCTTTTGCTTTTATAATTATTATTACCAAGTAAGAAGAATCGAGAGTGTAAATAATTATACATCAAATGCATAGTGTGTCTGATAACGAAGTATTATACTCAGTAATAGTATGTATCACTTCAATTATTTGATGAACTAATTAAACCACAGAGTTCAGTATCCCTCCGGATCTGGTGGTTCAGTAATAATAATGAAACGGTAGTTGGGTATATAGTAATTAACTGCACGTAATTGGAACTGCTCGTGTATAAGGATTTCACGTTACGCATGTCAACTGAAAGCCGCTAGATGTTGGATTGCTCCTCTAGGATAGTAAATGCCTTCGAAATATGGTAGTTCAGGAAATTAATGAGAATTTACCGAGTAGGAAAAATATGCAATTAAGATTCGCAAGTATACAAAAAAATGACAAAACTCATAAAAATTAATATTTGGGGCAGGTAGTGACGGAACCAAAATCCGTCTAGTTATGATAAATATCTAGTGTTCTCCACAACACTGTACGTCGCACATATATTATATATAGTGGATGTCTAAAGGTAAGCATTCACGCTAAGCAAGTGGGTGCCTAAGATTTGATTCCTAGTGGAAAAATTTCCAGACTGGTTTTACTAATACTGCTTGTCAAAAAATCTGTTTTAAAAAATACAAAAAGTGCTTTATAAAAAGAAACTCCGCCTAATGGAAGACATATCAAACCTGCCGATCATTTTTAAAAAGACTGTGTAATTGCTGAAGTGCAACAGCTTCACACAATAAATCAATACATTCGCAGGCGTCCTTCATTCATAAGATGGGTGATAATTTTACTTGATCCCGAGGGTAGCCAATCGAGTATGGAATTGAAACAGGGACGATGAGAAAGAAAGATGGTAGATCTATTAAATAAGTGGTGTTGAAGGCGGATGCATCATTTCCCATGAACCACATCAACATGAACCACATCCCAAAGAACCATTTCCCACGAACCACATCCCAAAGAACCATTTCCCATGAACCACATCCCAGAGATCATCATCTCTATCATCTAAGAATTAGAGATTACCAAAAGATTTTCGACAATATGCAGGAAAATAATCCTAATATATTTTGGATGTTATAGAATAATGAAAGTCTGGAGAAATCGGTTATCACGAAGACAATTGAGGAAATGCGAGAGAGAAATATGTCTAATGAGATGAATGAACCAAATAAAGGAGTTATAGTAACAAGGTCATCCTTAAAGGCTGCATTCAACATAACCCTAAACCGGAAGGATGGAGAAAGGTGGTCATATTATAGGGAAAGTAATGGTCATATTATAGAGAAATATGTCTAATGAGATGAATGAACCAAATAAAGGAGTTAACAAAGTCCGCCTTAAACGATGCATTTAACATGGCCCTGAACCGGAAGGATGGAGATAGGTGGTCATATTATAGAGAAATATGTCTAAAGAGATGAATGAACCAAATAAAGGAGTTAACAAAGTCCGCCTTAAACGTTGCATTTAACATGGCCCTGAACCGGAAGGATGGAGATAGGTGGTCATATTATAGGGAAAGTAATGGTCATATTATAGAGAAATATGTCTAATAAGATGAATGAACCCAATAAAGGAGTTAACAAAGTCCGCCTTAAACGTTGCATTTAACATGGCCCTGAACCGGAAGGATGGAGATAGGTGGTCATATTATAGGGAAAGTACAATGAAAATGAAGTGTTGGAAGAATATAAGAGAGTGGTCTCCCTGTAGTGAAGAATATTTGTTCAGAGTAGCCTCATAAAGTAGGATACTCATGAATACACTAAGAAGAAGAAATATAGCTTTACATTGAATTTTTATGTTTTACTCAAATGCTTGATAAATAAACGTTCATATTTATTTCTCTGTTTTGAGAATCTCTTGTAATTCAATGCCACAGTATTTTCTCAAACATAAAATTCCTCTGATGGTATATCAACTTTATAGTTTGAATATTCATTGAACATAAATGAAGTAAGATAAACGTGATAGAAATGGCAGTGTTGGGTGGAATGTGTCGAAAAAATGTAAGACAAAATAAGGAATGATCACATTAAGAAAGATCGAAAGAAGATGAACCGCTTAATATGAAGAGCAGAGTTTTAAAATGTTTCTGTCACTGTAGAATAAAATAATTCACAAGATAATCAATAAAATAGTATAAAAGGTATAAGAAGTCTGGGAAAACACGGAAAAACGTCGCTTGACTTAATAAACCAAATTCTGAAAGAGGGAAGAGTGAAAATTCTTTGAATAAGAAAATATGTTTGAGGACGTGACAGAATCGCAAGCTATATGCCAGGATAGAATGAAGAGGACATCTGTTTTATCTGGTTATTGCAATACGGACATAAGTGGTAATGGTGATGAGTTAAATTCTTTATAAATTCATTTGAATTTTAGAGAAATTTCTGACTTTTTCATCGTTCAAGTATAACTCGCTATGTTAGTGCTATAAAAAAGGCGTTTATAAAATATCGTAAAAAGAAAACGTCAAAATGTACACGCTTATACACATATTACTAAAGTAAGCAGCCTAATAAGGCTTGAAGAACGCATTACGACTAGGCGGAAAACTCATTTTTCACGATTATATAACGGGTCTTTGTTATTTTGAAATCCCTTAATGACTCTCGTGACTCCACCCTCATGTAGAGGAATTGCTCAAGTTGGATGAACTATAATGTATTCTGAGAGGTCAGGGTATAATTTCGTCGATTGGATAATCATTCACAATTACAGGAGTTGTTTTGTCTGAACAAAATGTGTTATTATCGTTAAATATTCAGTCACATATTTTCTAAGCGCAAACTTCAAACTTTTCAAATTTCGATATTTTTTATCGCTAAAAGAATCGAAATAAAACAAAGTATTTTAGTAGGGAAAATAAAGTATGCAATATTTTACAGGAATAGGAATTCTATAAAAACGCACTACATAAATATGGGTTTTATAATAATTTCAGCCAAGGTAATTAAAATTTATTTTAAAAGTTTACATTTAAACTTCTTCTTCTTCATCTTGGTCTAGGTCGTATGACCTGTTTGTGACGGTGGGCTGTCCTGGGATGATGACGTCCAGCTGTCATTCCACCTTTTCGGCGGCATTCCTGGTAATCTCTTGCTGTTAGGGGTTTCAGGCTTAGCTATTTCGCAAATCTTGTATCCTTCGTGAGGTCTACATGATCCCTCCAGAAGCGCCTTCTGCTTCTGGAGGAATCTTCAAGAGAGTCTTCTACATTTAAACCATATTTTTAAATATTTAACTTCTCTCGAAAAAATAATTAAAAACATTTTTAATATAATAATCTGTATCAGTAAAGAACTTAAAATCATTGAAGATTTTTAATTTAAAAGTAGTATTCCATAAAATTTTCATGAAACCTAGTGCAGGATTATTGCCAAGTGTCAATCTCTTGCAATCAACCAGAAATAAGTAAGGCTTTAAGGGAAAATCAGGCAGGAATCCAATTGGAAAAGCACCCACAATTCCCGTGTCGGAAGATGGGCATCGTTTAACAAGGCCATTAAAACACTCAATTATTTAAATTGAAAAAACATGATAACCCACAAAAAAGTTTTATTATTTGATATTAAGAAACAAGTGGAACCTAAAATTTGTCCAATATAACGTTTAAACTCAAATTGCTAATTAGTAATTAATCACTCATGGGGGTAAATATCCTCGATATTCTCATTTTGGTCCGTTGAACGTTAATTAAAATGACAGAGTTGTTTCGCGTTGATATGTGTGTTAATAATACCTGACTGAAAATATTGGTCATTATTAATGGGGGTTGCAGTATGCTAATTAACTTGTCGGCTTGCCAATTCCGCGCACACTTTGCTATTAGCATTAAATGCACTTTGATGCAAATTGACAGACTCCAATATTATTTGGTCCCCATTTATCTTTTACAATTGAACTTTTATATGCGAAAATGATCGAAATGATAATCAAAAGAAATTTTATTGTGTTATTTTGTAAGATAAGTTACTTCAAGACTACTCAAAAAATTTATGAAGCACCAGCATAACATTTAATATAAATAAATCAAAACAATAATCAAAAGTTTATTATAAGTTCATGACATGAACCTGGGTCGCTTGGATGCTAAGAAAGCATACTAACGTCCATCGTAACGCTTATAATTCTATAATACTTTTCATGCATACTTTCGAAAACAAAAGGCTTGTATAGATTATTTTACTAATGCATCAAAAGTACATTATAAGTTCGTCAGATGAACCTAGAGCGCTTAGATGTAGGCACTAGATGTGTGCTAGTGTCGAGTGTGCTAGCTGTCTACGAGTTGTCGTATTCCCAATGGTACCCATAAAAAAGATTTAAAGAAGGGTCCCAGCTTGGTTAGTTTATCTGTCAACATTGGTTTGCGCTAGGCATGAATAATTATTTGAGACAACGCTCCCATAGATTGTTGTATCAACCTATAAGTCGAACCAACCTGCCTTTAGAGATGCCGGTAGGTAGAGAAATCACACTGTTTTATCGTGGGTGTCCTCATATGGACGTATTTCATGTGTCGCTCAGCTCTTTCAGGAAAAATCTCTTGAATTTAGTGTAGTACTTGAAATAATTTAATCTTTTTATATTATCTTACAGGCTACATTTTGTCTTAGTGCTTTAGTGTACCATACACATTTTAACAATAGTTTTTATAATTCTTAAAATGTTGAACTGTTTAATACATGTTTTTTTTTAGAACTTGTTATGCTTGGGCCTTGTACAAATTAGGGAAACCTGTAACGTGCTAAGGACCTGAAAAAAATGGAGTTTACAAGTATTGTTGCCTGTCCACGTGCGGTAGTATTTTAAAGATGTACGATGGCAAACTGTAAATTGGCGATCTACTCCACTGGTACTTATATAGAAAGCTCGATTATTGGGACCAAATACAATATTGTCTCAAGGCAACGTTCATGCACATGTCCGTTTCACCATTTCGAGTTGTCGTCATCGTTGTTAGGCCTCGTAGTCGAGAATTCCCATGCCATTCCAGCATCAATATTGAGCTGCATCTCCACATCGATCATGTGATCTTCTTTAAGAAAACAGCCCGATCGAAGTTGCGCACTTCCTCCTTCAGATGTCACAGATATGTGGATCGTGCCGAGTCGCCTGGTAATAATGAAGCATGTTCGTTACACACGTCTAGCTGTTGAGACGCTATTAACCTGAGAACAGATGACTCTCCACTTCCATGGTACTGAGCTACCTGCTACTAGTATTCAGGTACCCCGCACAAAGTCAGCTACTCTCGTAGAATGTTTTTGGAGTATATTGAGGGATACTAAAAAAACAAGGCATTTCAAGTAGACACTCAGAATATATGGATATGGCTTTGTTGTCTGTCATTTGTCGTGACCCTAGTAAATTAGGCTTTTGCCTGTATCTTATTGAGGGCATGTGAACATGAAAATAAAAATGGTGGATATATTTTACTTATTTGTTGATTATTATAAATTTTTTTGTCAAAAAATCTTATTAATTTATTGTAATAAATGGTGAGACTTATTTACCAATATGTATCACGTGAGTCTTTGATTGGCGTACTGCATTAATTCAAAGAAGTTAACAACCTATCTTACAACCTCTTGTATACACTTAATTTACTCATATATTTATAAATTAAACACAAAATAATTGACAACCCTTAATTTGCAGGTGAAATATTGCAGAGTATAGTTTTAATGCTGCCATACGTTATTCTGCCATCAGCTCCGCTTTAAGCGCAATATTTTTCACTATTTCCATTTTTATGTTTTGCTTTACGACGAGAATTTTTCAATTTTTATCTCCTTTGTTTTCTGAAACACGATTAATGTCACTGTTAGAAGCGATACATCGTGGATTATTTTTAACCATTCTATTTACGATCAAAGAGGTTTTATATAGGGCTTTATGGTCAGCAAAGTGTGATGTGATTGATTTCCTATACTATTCCAGCCAGGCGGGTGTCTATTGAACCGTAATCACTTTTCAAGTTTTAATATCTACATGCTTGGACTTAATAGATTTTTTCACAGCATAAATTGTTGGTTTATTTTCTAATTAAAGAGATTTCTAGCATATCCATGTATTTGTTCTCTTCATCATAAGCCCTTTAAGCCAGGATGGATTGAGGCAGCCTACAGGATTTTTTACCACTTATCTCTCTCGGCAGCATCCCTCTTTTAATTAGTTATACTGTGTGTAGTAGTTCTCTGCCACCCAACTCAGCTTCGTTCTCCCCTCTCTCCTACGCTCCATCGGATCGCTGAACAAAGCCTTCATCGTAAGGTCACTGTCCCGAATGCGGTGTAAGTGCCCTAGCCAGCGCTATGTAGCAATTTATATAACTGTTTCTACCTTAGCTTCATCTTACAGGGTGTATGATAATACAGGATTTATTTATTTATTTATTATTACACATGACAAGAAATATACATAATTTGCGAAAAGACAACAGGTAATTTAATTTGGACATACAATTTTAATGGATCTGGGTTTGGTGCTTTTCATTTCTCGTATCCCCAGTAAACTAGGCTTTTGCCTGTATCTCACTGAGGATATTTAGCATGGAAAAGTATGCTTCTTTCCGATTTTTGATTACACAAAAACAAAACCCCGTTGCACGTTTTCACCAACCCGATGAACCGTGACACCCAATTACAACTGGAAACATCATGCGAAATCAAACTCTTCACACATCATCACTCCAGAACAACCAAACATGTTCATCCCATAATATACCGCACACAATCATAAGAATAAAAATAAAAATAAAAACAAAAACCAGAACAAAAATATACAAAAATACAAATACAAAACAACAACAAGAAATCCCACTCAAGAGCCTTCACAATTTTTTCCACACGTCATTCATCCTGAAAGCCCACGTACTCAAAACCAAAGCAATAACAACCACGCCCCGATCGACTGTCTAAATGGTTTTCCTCCCTTTACCTTTATTGAATTCAGCACGCCATTGTATGTTATGGGAGCCAAATAAGCATATTGACTTTGCGCAAAAGAGGTTTTAACTCTAGGGATGGTGAACATTTCATTAGTTGCCATGCGTGTCATGTGTCTCTGCTGAGTCTGCATCTTCCCTTCCTCTCGACGGTAGTGCCAGAGAATGGATTTGAGATGCAAATTGGCTATGTTCAGGACCCGATAGTCTCTGAAAAGCTCCACCGTGGGATACCGGGCAGGAAGTTTATTAATTATTTTCACAATCAATTTTTGCGAAACCTGCAATATGTGTTTTTGGGTTAAGGTGCATCCCCCCCAAATTGATTTACCGTAAGAAAGTGCTGACTGACATAAGGCGAAGTATATACCTTTAAGAATATTTTCACTGATCACATTTCGAATCGTACGGAATATGTATCCTAGTTTTCTGTTTTTTGTGCTCAACAGGTTAATATGGACCTCCCAACGAAGGAACTGATCAACATAAGCTCCAAGGTACTTTATACTATCAACTCTTTCCAAAGAAACACAACTACAGTCAGCCATGGGTGAACAAGTGTGCAGTGTTATGTATTTATTTGTAGGTGCTTGAGTTCTTGTAGATATGCTAAATGTGATGTATTTAGTTTTTTGGGAATTTAGAGTCAATACATTTGAGTCCATCCATTCTTTAACTACACGTAATTATTCGTTAGCCTTTGAAAATAAATTTGATCAGTTCAGTTTACAAATTTTCATTTCCCATCACTACGTCTTGCTCAGATTTTTTGTTTGCTATTTTGTTTTTTTCGGGCTGACAGTACTCATTACTCTTGCACTGGCAACATTGCCATGTTGACAATTGAGTTTTGACGAGTCTTTTGAATGTTGTTATCGTCTAGTTCTGATATGAATAATGAAAAATATTGTCGCAAGTTGTACATCTAAGCACCATATCTTGCTTAATGTTCTCTCCGCACTTAAAGCAAGTTAATTGGGACATTTTGCAGCGATGTCTTGCTTCACAAAATATATCTCTTACTGATATATATATATTAACCAGTGGGTAGATTCACACTGACCTGTCAAAATGTACAGCGGGAACAAATTGGCTGATCTGATACACAACAGAATATTTCACGTGCTTCACATGTTTTTTCTATTAATGTTTGTTTTATTTTTGACAAGAAAGTCGATTTAAACTGTTGCGATTTTGTAACTTTAAACAGATTAGCTATAATTTTAGTGTTAACGATTTGACAACCGGAAACGGAATGATGTATTTCTTATGTAATTTTTAAGATAAAGGAACTTTAAGTTTTTCTTAAAAACACGTTATTGTTTGACAACCTCAGTAGCTTTGTTGATATCTACTTGAAGGATACACTCGAAGGTTATCCACTCACATTTGCACTGTATATTTGTTTTATAAGTCTTTCTTCATTCATTTGTTCCACGTGCATCTCAGAGTGATAGTATTCGTATTGCTCAATGCATCAGTCTTAAATACACGCTCATTCTTAATCACTTCATTCCTTATTCTGTCATACATTGTCACCCCATGTATTCTTCTACATAATTTATTCGGCTCTTTTCAGTCTTGTTTCACATCTGCATTTCACTCTCATACATCAAAGTTGGTATTAATATATAGTACAATACTTTTATAGACTACCACAATCTTAGCAGCTTTTAATACTGGCTGGTTTGAGCGTATATGTTTTAATGCCCATTAACTTTGTTTCCTATCGCTTAAACTGCGTTCAATATTCCTCGTAACTTTTCCACCATCTAAGAAAATACGGCCTAACTAGCGAAGGCAACCTTGATTTTAGAATAAACGTAAAACTAACTTGATTGAATTAATTTCCTATGCTTGTGGCAGCTGTTTCAGACAACACACATTAGGGCGGACTTCGCATATTTGTGGATGGAGTTTTTGCACTGGCTGAATTTCCAAACAAACTTTTTAGCATCGCTCAACAGCCCTCTGCTCAAAACAATTTTGAACTCTGAGTTTAAATTAAATTACTCCACCTTTTCCCAGTATATGCATAACGTTCTTTACATTTTCTAATTTCAACTGTTTTATTTAAGTTTTATAACTATAAAATAAAATTTACATGTTCATTAAAAAAAAATGATAATTTTTATTTTTTACGTGACATAACGTAAACGTAAAACCTGTTTTTTGTTAAATAGTAAACATCATAGCTAACTGATATAACTATTAATTATAGTTTAATATTGATGACGTAGCCGATATAATAAGACGGTTGTCTTAAGACTCGGGAGTTGCGGATTTTTGTTGGTACAAAGATTTTTTTATTCGATTCCAGTCTGGTTTTCATTTAAGGCTTGTTTTACACCTATATTTGTTTATTTATTTATTTCAAAACAGGCTTAGCCCAATTACTTTGAAAAATACACGACATTAAAAAGAAGAAAAATTACATAGAGAAAAAAAAAATAAGTTAAAAAATTATATAAAATAAAAAATAATGCATACGCATACAAACGAGTATATACACACAAACATATTATACACATATATTCACAGTCACTTAAGTATGTTGATGAGTGCTTTCTAACGCGCTCAATCTAAGAAGAAAATTTATTTTTGCTTTTGGTAATGTGATATGAAATATGTCAATATCCGAAGCAGTCTCGTTCAGAAGAGTTAAGGCTCTTCCAACAGACATAGCGGCTGGAAGACCCGTTCTCGCGTATGTTATTGAGAACAGTTCTTGCCGGCGCAGTCTAGTGTAATTGTTAGGAACATTTAACGCTAATCTTTGTAGTAATGCTGGACAGTTCACAACTCCTCGAACGAGTTTGACAAGGAGACGCAGATTTCTTCTTACGCTCAAGGAGTTATACCCGAGCATGCCCAGCAGGAACTTAGTAGGATAAAGTAGGTTGGAAGATATTCGCACAGGAGACTGTCCTGTACTACTAAAGTGTAATATAATACAATACCTCGGTGGTGGTCTAGTTGGTAAGAAATTTGTTTTCAATAGGAGATGAGACAAAAATACTGTAAAATGTAATAAGATAATTTAAAGACATATTTTGTCTTAGAATTTGTTAAAGTCAAAATCTATGATTTAGATTTGTAACTACTTAAAAACTAGGCATCAATGGCTTAGTTGGTAAGACGCTTGTATTATATCCGGAGATTTTGGGTTCATTCCTAGATACGCAAAGAAAATATCCCAATCTGCTTTAAGAGTTTGTCTAATGCGCTATACGTGCGCAGTATTGTTTCCTGACAACCTACAGAAATATTTTTATCACGCAAACTGAGTTGTAATCATTCCAGTATAAATACAATATTCAATATACAATATTCAATATACAATATTCAATATTCAATATACAATATTCAATACACAATATTCAATATTCAATATACAATATTCAATATACAATATTCAATTTCAGTATTGAGATATATTTAAAAAGTACGATATTAAATTATTAAGTTGGATTCGAAGTTTTTGAGAAAAAAGTCCATTTAGACTATTTAAGTTTGACCAAAAATAAGGTTTTCTAAAATATAAATCGTGCAATATAGAAATTGAACCTACCGGAAGTGTTATCAACAGTCATACTTTCAATAATTTCTCTAGAGACACTCGACAGCACGCATCCTTCATAATCCCCTTAGGTTTAATAAGTAAACAAACATATTGGAATTCACGATTAGTTTACTTAACGAAGATCTCGATAAATTTCGAGACTTACAAATGGAATTTTCGTCAAAAGTATCAATATGAAGTAACACAAATAAAAGTATTAAACAAACTCGACTGTTTGTATGTAAACGTATATTTCATTGACATCTTATAATAAACGTGTATTTGACACATTATATGTAAACGTAGATCGAGAAACGAACATTAAATAATTGTTTCTCGGTCGAGTTATTTATTTCTTCTAAACATGGCAAAAATGAGTAAAATAAGCGACATATGAAGTATTTTAATATTCTTTACGATAAATATACCAGTTCATTTTAAAATTGCCACAGTAGTCTGTATACCGGATTATCTAAAGCGATTTATTTGTGGTTCGTCTTCCCTTGGTAAGTTTACCGATCAAAAATATTTTTTCGGAGCAAATGCAGATACGAGAAATTATACAATCTAATGACCATTCCCACATATTTTCTATCTTTACACTAAACATAGTTTTTTTGTATTTTTTTTAATTCCTTAATAATAATGGGTTCGATGCTCGAGTCAGAGCGCCATTGAGTTGTACCTGCTCTATAAATGGCGCTATATACCACTAAAGTCCTGAAGTTTCCAGCCTGAACACGTTACAGCTTAGAGCCTGACAGTTACCGATAAAATTCAGGTAACAGTAAAAAAATCAATCCCTATACCCTTAAAAGTACGTCAAATAGAAACGATAGAAAACGCGTTGTTTCGTTATATTTTGAAATGCTAAAAATCGAATAACTGTGGTTATCAAAATTCTTTAAAAAAAGGGAATCGCGAAATTAAACGACGTTTAGTTCTGCCTGGCCTAAATTTCTGGATGTCTTTTTCTTTCTTTTGAAAAAAACTGGATAACAGTGCGATATTAATGTTTTTAACATTTCAGATTACAGTGAAACAACACGTCTTCTATCGGCTCTAGTTGACAAATTTTAACTGTAACATCACTTGCCAATGCGGTCAGCGTGGTACGTGTTCATACGTGCTCTAATTTGTTCAGACCGGAAGCTTTTGGGTCTTAGTTGTATATTTTAATTTTTTTATGATAATTCTTCGATTAATTTTCTTTTAATGTATGCTTTTTTCAATATATCTATAAGGATGATATGTTTGTAGTGATATCCTTGAAAACAAATTGAATTACTCTATTTTTACGAGAATAAGGCATGGCATACTTTTATCGCCATACTTTCATGCAATATTAAATATTTGATTGACGACTATGCGTTAAAAATGGGATAAAAATTGATTTTTTATACTGAAGTTTTTTTAATGAAGCAATGAACTTTCATTTGATGGCCCATAAAATCTTTATTATTAAAAAAGGGTACCAAAAATGAATTGAAAATAAACTTATGAATATCCTTCCAGCTTTAAGGGAGCAATTTGATATGTTTAAAAAAAATCGAGATATGATTTTGTGAGTAACTTTAAAATATATTCATATAATTTATGACCGATTGAATCATCTATAAACCATTACTTCATATTGGAATAGACAGGGAAGATAAACCATCACATTTCTATAAATTCACGCTCACATTATTTGTCTTGTTTTTTTTATTGTTTATTAGAAAACAGTCTCTATTGCATTGTATAGATTATACGTAACTTAATCTAGACCAATAGACTTTTCATACAAGATTACATATAATAAAAACCACACTTATACGTGGTGAAATAAAAAAAATATAAATCAAGATGCAAATAAAAATATCTAAGAGAGAGAAAACAAAAATCGAAATAAATATGAAATTTAATATTTAAGAGTTACCTTGACATTCTAAAATATTTTTATATATTGTTTATTATACCTCTTATACGTTTAACCTTTCTCTGTGAAAAAAACGTATCCAAATTTTCAGAGATATACTCGTAGTGTATTCATTTTTTCACAGAAAAAATGTACAAATTTTTTCACATCCTGCATTCTTATCTTATTCGGTATATCTCGTTTTTGCTTCATAGTACATACACGTACATACATATCATCAAACCATTTCTTTGTCGGGGTAGGCAGAGAAGATAAAGTATCAGTCATTCGTATATCGACACGCATCCTTTGTTTCTTCTATATCCATACCCCGTCTCATACAACTCCTATGATTTCCATGTTTTTTTACGCTCCCTTTATTCAAAATATAATTCACTTGATCCAATCATGCTTATCTTGTTTTTCCGCAACCCCTCCTCTTCTCATATTTGTGATGTATATTTGTTTTGTAAGTTTTTCTTCATTAATTTATTCTAGATTCAAAACCATCACCGTAGTGCCAAGTTTCATGTTAGTCAACACATCAGTCTTAAAACCACATTGATCCCTAATCACTTGATTCCGTATTCTATCATACACTGTCACCCCATTTATTATTCTCAGTGCATGCATTTTACTGCATTTATTAGGATCCTTTCAGTGTTTTCCCCGTTTACGTTTCACTCCCATACAAAAAAGTTAGTACAAAAAACTATCTGTGGCCATCATTTTACAAGATTTTAATACTGTCCGGCTGAAGTATACATATGTTTAAAAGCCCCATTAATTTTGATCCTATCGTTACATATGATTCGATAACTCTCGTAACTCAGCCATCTAAGAAAATATTGCCCAAATAGTTGGAATCTCAACTTGCTACAATATGCCATTGTTTATCCATACATCGCAATTACTTTTCTATCATGACTTAGGATTACAATCTATAATATTTTCTTATACGCTCATTCCTTGTTCTATAATACATTGTTTATCTTACTTCCATCACTTTTTGTCATGTCTAAGTTTCGCTTTCATATCGTCATATTTGTTTCTTTTGAAACCTTAATTTCTTTAAGAAAATAAGAAAAATTGAAAATATATTGCATTTTGTTTCCATGCACATTCGTAATTTATATGCATCAGTAAATACTTTCTCGACGTTCTATTTCCGGGCTTTCACGAGCTAAATATGGTTCAAGGATTGTATTTCACTGCAAGCTTACGAGTGGGTTTGCTCGGTTGATATCCGCAAATAGGTTTCACTCAAGTTGCATTTAAATTGAAGGTCATTGCAATGCTGTCTATGCCATAAAGATACTTTCGCTTTCACCGCCGTCGGGACGGCAGACGGGAAATGAGGAATTTATCAATAGCGCAGTTTATGAAAGGAAAATATTTGAAAAATGGAAATATAAAAAGGAGAGAGAAAGTCTACTGATGCGAGAAAATCTCACTTTAGGTATTATATTTAGAAGACTTTCACTGTAGTTTAAGAAACGAGGAGGGTAGGTGAGCTGGAAAATATTATTTGATGTAAAATGTTTTTTTATACGTTTGTTAATTAAATAAAAAAAACATTCATTGAAACTTATTTTAGCTTTCAAAAAAAGTATTGTAGGACTTATCATTTTTTTTTAATGATTGTGTATAGTTTTGTGCTAATTCGAACCTTGGTTTATAAAAGCAAAACTTGGGCATTTAAAGGGAGTGATAAAAACTGAATACTATACACGCGTGCCTTGCTTAAAATATCTGGTATCACAATGTTTTATGAAATAAGAAATTATTGGATATGATAACTATTTTTGGAGTATAGAATTAAGAAAGAAATCTTGAGATGCTTTGGACGTATTGATATAATGAATTGTGCTTAATGCGCTGTTCGTATGTATAAAAGGAGGTGAATATCTTTCAATGTTCTTTAGGACTACCCCAAAAGAGGCAAGGCGTATGTAATTAAGTTTTATCCTGTCCAGAAAAGAATATTTTTTGCGTTGTCCCAAATCCGATAAGATAGGCTACCCTTTATGATCAAGAACGTGACTGTCAGTCATGTAAATTGAAAACGCCTAAACGTGCTTTGTCTTGTTGTGTGCAAAATGTCGCAGTTTAGCAAGTACACAATCTTGATAGATCAAATCTAAAGTTCCAATGCAAAGAATATAAATATTGCAAGACGTTTTCATAGCACTTATTTAGTGTTCTTTAATAGCAATTACTTTAAAAATTCATCATAAGTAGCTAGCTCATGAGCTGTTGAAAAACATATTTAAATATATGGTGTGCAAGTAAACACTTATCTGGATGTGAGTTTATCAGCAATCGAACCTTAGGCACCCGCTTAATGAGCGTTTTAGTCATTTGAATTCATCGTTAGTTTTAAGTTACCTTGATAATTTAATAAATTATCTGTATTTTTTTATAACTAATTTAGCATGTTTTATAAATATATAAATATTGTTAACATATACGAGTACATATGTTATAGAGTCTTTCAAATTGAGCAGTTTTTTTTTTATTCTATGTTTTTTTCATTATTGAATAAGATACACAATTTGTTTTGATTGCTAAAAACTTTTTATTGGTCATTAAAGTATAATGTACAATATGACATTTAAACATAAAAAATAATATCCGCCAAATGTTCACCTCTTGCTGCTCCACAGATGTCCACTCTTTTGTCAAAATTTTCGACGACATTTTGCCACTATTATGGTTCTTACTCACCAATAACGCGAATAATTTCGTCCTTCCGCTCAGGAATTGATCGGCGGTCATTCTTATAGATCTGGTTTTTCACGTAACCCCAGAGAAAATAGTCCAACGGTGTCAGATCACATGATCTTGGTGGCCAATTAACATAACCGTTTCCAGAGATTACAATACATAAAATAATTCTCAATTTGAACACGTTGTTGTATTGTATACGACTCCATTTTTATAAATGTAATTCATTACACTTCTCAAATATCACAATAACCAGGTAAGTTCGCGACGCCATCTGTGTTTTATCCAAGAATTAAAAAACAGCTCAATTTGAAAGACCATTTATATAAAAAAAAACACTGAAAGTTCTTTATTGTGTGGATTTAGGTTAGTTGCCCGTCACGTGCAGTATTAAAAGACTTTTCTTTTTGTCGAAGAAATTTAGTCATGGTATCAAATTGAGCTATTTTATAAGAAATTTTTTGAGTTAAATTATTTTTCTTTTAAATAAAATAAAGAGGAAGGTTTATTAATTGTTTTGATTTTGGTACCCGTGAAGTTTATGTAATATATATGCAAATAAGCGTTTCATTTAATTATAAATAAATTATATTTTTTCAACTCTGTATGTTTAATATTTTACTTATTAGAGATATGATAATACCGCATCTTTTATGAGAAATGGTCACATGTTGAAATTACATAATTGGGTTTTAGGCCCGAATTCGGATAACTACCGTAATACTAAATTTGTAACCTTAAAGTGTCAAGATTTCTATTCTGAATCACTTCTCACTGACGTCATATAACCACACGGCTTCCTACCTTAAGGAATTTGAGGCAAATTTGTATGAAAATTGCTTGCATGGGTCTGACATGGATATGAGTACTGAGCGTATGCGCATCGTAAAGTTTAACACTTTTAAGTAAGCTGTCAAAATATTAAAAGGATCATCACCAGACTAATTATGTTTACAATAAGGCTGTATTTTATGTTTGAAAAAATATTTAACAACACAAATTATCAACAATCCCCAGTGACAGAATACAAAATGTGAAATTATGATTTGACGCTTAATTCGGACTTTAAATTGGCGCACCATTTGTTTTTGGATTTCAAAGACAAAAGTAATATTTATTTGAAATTATTTAACACAAACTTTAAAGTGTTTGCTTACTGAAAAAAGTGGTGAAAAAGCTTTCCTAGTTACAATGTTTTATTATATTTATATATTACACTATATTTATAATTTAAATAAATAAATCGTTTTAATGGAAAAGCGAAATGTTGAGTACAATTATATAACAATGCAAATAAACCATTCGTTTTATTGGTTTTCTCGTAGATAAACACTAGGCCAAGTGTGTTATGAAGTTATCTCATTTTTTAGTAAAAAAAATCATATATTTGTCCTAATTATTATAACACTCAGCTGAAATATTTTCAATACTTGGGTATATTTAAAACTCTAGGTATCGTGTGCACGATATAATTCCGGCCCCATCATATTTTCAACAACCATGTCACTATTTTACCCAACAATTTCTTATCACATTCGCATCAATCATTCACTTACTTGGATGCTTTTTTAATTTTTAATTTGGATACCATCGGGCATCGAGCTTGGAACCACCGGGTGGAAGACAAGTAGCTTATCAACTTGGTCATATGAGTCACCATATATACTGTCATATGTCTACATCAGTACATTTGAGAAATAACTTCAAGTTGATTAAGACACAAAACAAAGTGAATTTAAAATTTTCCAAAAAGTTAGTGGAATAATAAAATCAACACATTTTTAAATTATGTTTTATACATTACGGACTCCCACGATGATGATGATTTTATTAATTATTAAATTTAAATATTTTTCTAATTTTATTGATAATGTAATAAATTTATTTATGCTTTAATAATAATGTTTTTATAATGCAGCAGCAAGATGAAAACACATTAATAAATTTAAATTATTTTTTTTCCTAAAGTCCGAAAAATGAATGCCGATAAAATAGTCCATTTTCACGATTAAACCCGATTTATTTGTTTACTTGGGAAAATATTTTATGATATATTTCCCTTCGATAAAGTACGAAGTTTATAAAATCCCTGGGGGAAATTAATTGATATTGCGAAATATGGGACCAGAGGCGTAATAACGGTTAAAGGTGAGACCACTTTAGGCAATTTTTTTAAGGAAGGTCATATTAAAGAAATACGTTTCATGTTTTTTTCAGTCCTGGCCTTCATCATTAGCCATATATGTAGCTGCATTTATGCCTGCATAATTATATGGATTTGACATCTAGATATCATTGCCAAATCACTATAGATGTCAAATCCATGATATCTAGATGTCAAATTCTCGACCCAGAAACCGAAGTCAAGTGCAGAATTGAATCATCTCGTGCGACTTTTAATAAAATGAGAAGCGTATTCTGCGATGATAATCTAAACTTGAAACATCGACAACGGTTAGTCAAATGCTAAGTTTGGTCAGTGTTATTGCATGGAGTAGAATCATGGAACCTCAAAGTAAGTAGTATGAACCGACTGGAAGCATTCGAAATGTGGATGCACCGGAGAATGCTACAGATACCCTGGACAGATATGGTCAGCAACACGAGGGTTCTTCAAAGAGCCAAAGTCGATAGAGAGTTGCTGACTGATATTAAAATCCGAAAGGTGTCCTACTTGAGTCATGTACTTAGAGAAGCAAAGTACAAATTACTGCACCTGATCATCCACGGCACAATAGAAGGCCGAAGAGGTGTTGGCAGGAGGCAAATCTCCTGGCTCCGCAATATACGTGATTGGACTGGCATAAGGGGCGTTGTAGATCTTTTTCGGGCTGCCGGGGACAAAGATATCTACTCTCAAGTGATATTCAACGTTGGGGATACATACCAGAGGACCACGAAACTTAGCATTGAAAACACGATGAAGAAGAAAGAATATTTTGTAAAATGTTCACGTAGTTAAACAGCATTCTAGCATCATCTTCTTTGCTGTTTTGCGTGTTACGTAAGATTATCATTTGAAAATATTTAAGGGTTGATAAGTTAGTTTCAAGTTTAATACTAAAACAACGAAATATCGCATTCCCTTATTTATCGTTTTAATATTATTTTTTCGTATTACTCTAAATACTAAGTAACTAAAACAAAATAATTATAACATCTCTATGTCTTTTTGTCTATACTTTCCAACCAGCAAGATGCTTAAAGGTAAAAATGAGGAAAAACGTACTGTATTTATTTTTATTTATAAAAGACAAATGTTGTTGAATATGGTATACAACGAATATCACCTTTTATCGATTAAGTTAGTTTATTTGAACTTAATGAGAATTTAAATGCATTTATCTTGAAAAAATATAGTTCGTTTAAAACACTTAAATAAATATTTTGGGGTTGTGATTTATTTTATTAAGCACGCAATTTGGTCCCCCTAAACGGGCGTCAATACTAAATATTTGGTCGGCCTCTGTGTTGGGTCCCTTTAAATTTTCCGGCTTGAATTACGTGGATTAAATTCGTTGTATTAGTTACGTAAACCGATAATAATTAAAGCTAATGGATTATTGGAAAATACCATGTATTCCCTTTTGATTATGAATTTCATGCTGAGATTTTTTTATATTTAATTCTACGTGGCAAGCCAATGAAATTGTCAAAAATAATAAAAAAACTGAGTAATTGATATTTTTTAAATATTTCGTTGATCATGCCAACAGATATATCATACACATACATATCGCGCCGTGTACCTTGCAAGGTGAGCACGGGAAATAGATCTCCATACTTTCTTATCCAAGAAAATCACTCGCTCTCTTCACGATCATGCAAGTCATTATGCACAATCGTCTACTATTCACACTTCTCAACAATTTTTTTTAGTCTGGTATACTTGATCTAGTTCGGTTTTTATCGGTCTACCTCTTCCACAAAAACTTTGCACTTCGAACATGTACATTTGCTTAGTAATTCTTTCGATATTCAATTTCTTAACGCTCTTATTTCATCTCTTAATAAAACATCAATTTTATTCAATATATGTATAAATTTCTGATGCCTTCATCCCACTTTCTTTCCTACATTAAACCCCCCCATAAATCTTACAGATACAGCAAACTAAAAAACTTAAATATATGTATATAAGATAAAAAATACCCTCTACTTAAAATAATCAAAATTATAATCGAAATTCACCCTCATGATAAAAATGCTGACTATTATTTTCAGAGGCAGTAATATTATTTGTGGTTTCCTCCCTTCTCCCCCAGTTAAGAGTCTTCAGGCTAAGTGGTTAACAGCTTGAAAAGTGTTCAATTTCTTCCACAACACTCGAGGAGAGAACACTCATCGGTAAGTGGCGATCTCTACCTGAATATAACAATCTTTCGCTGTTCTTCAAGTATCGTCTTACTTAACTCATTAATGCCCAAGAATATATTTTTATTTTAACTTATTTCTTGGCATCTATGTTGATGCATCGCACCTCTTTCATTTCTTGGCATCTCTGTTGATGTTAGTAAAAAGAGTTGTATCCTAATATCAACGTTTTTACGCCTTATATTTGATTTATAATATTATAAACTTCAATAAAACAACCAAGCGGTCTTATTTTTATCTCTTATAACTAACTAGAAATATGTTTTAAGAAACGTGAAATGCAAAACAAACTGATATCTAATGCTTACCCTAAGAAGAGTAAATTGGGTTACAATATATGACAGAATACGGTATTAAGTCATTTTGGATAAGTGTAAACTTATGGTTAATATGTTGAACACGATGAAGAATAACACTCATATATAGTTTGGACACGTGGAACGAATAAATAAAGAAAGACTTACAAAACCAATATGCAGTGCAAATGTGAGTGAAAGGCGTGGTAGAAGATAATCAAGAAAAGTATGGTTGGATTAAGGGTATGATATTTTAAAAGAAGAAAATGTAAAAATCAGACATTGCAGGAGCTGTTTAAGAAAGTGTGTGGTTTTAGAAGAGGTAAAAGATAAAGTCTGTCTCTCTCTCCTTTCTCCCTACCCCGATAGAGAAACGGTATTATGGTATGTACGTATAAAATTTCAGGATACTTTTAATTGCTGGTTATCAATTTAATTTAGATTTATCGATTTCATTTTCGTCAGTGATAATGCATTAAAAAAAAATATGTTTTTTTTTCACTCACAGGTTGTTCATATTTTTTAGATAGACTTCCAAATAACACTAAATTCGTTAGATATTTTAGTATGCATTATTTATATACAATATATATGTTATACACCTTGGCGGGTTTGTTTCCATGTGGTAATATTTTACAACTAATAATCAGAAAGAGGTTTTAAGAAAGTTGAAGTGGATAGACTACCTTATTAACGAAACTACTTATTTCGAGGATGAAGACAGATGTCTTCCAAACTAAACTACGAAGGTCTTCTAGAGTGCTTCGTTTTTTTTTTAAATTTACATGAGACAGGTAATGTATAAAATACATTTTAGTTCTGCTTTACTGTTATTTATAATGTATTAAAGTTGGAATATTTTATAAAACATATTCATTATTACTCAGACTATCGGCACTCAAAACGTTGTGTCTGATGTTTGGTATATACTTTGGAAATATTTTACAACCCATTTTGGGAAATAAAATAATTTTAATGGTGTGTCTTATATAAGGCTTGGAGCTAAGGTATTCGAATGTTTCTGCTCGGATCAGTCGATAACCCCGCAGTAGCGAGCCGGGCAGAGCGGATTCGGTTACGCCCTCCCGTGACGTCAACCGACGCTGGGACGCAGCGCGCCGCGTCGTATCGCCTGCGCAAGGTCGTTCGGTATTACGGCAATGATCGTCTCAATTCGGGAGCTCAGTACGTTCGCCCTGGCTGGTGAAATTCGCATTTTTCCTTATAATATCTTTAGGATATTTAAAAAAAATGTGAGAAACAAAAATTCCGTTTTTTTTTCAATCATAATTATGTATTACATAATATTTTTATTTGAAATTAAAATTATGTTATAATTATTTCGCAAAAATGATATCTATTTTTTTTTTTAAATAAAGTATTACAATTTCGTTTTAAACAATACAACCTGGCGGGTTTGTTGCCACGAGACTGGAACTCTTCTTAAAAGATCTGTTCCGGGTTCCAACGGGAATTTAATTCGTAGCCCCATGATTGGAAAACCCACTAGGCCACAACATCGTTTTTGTTAGAGGGAAAATCGTTTTTTTTTATAAAAAATCATTCTTATCTCAAAATTGTTCTCATAACTTGAAGACATTACTGAGAGAAGTTTTATTTACGAAAATTAATGTTCTTTTTAGAAAAAAAAGTGCTTTATTGTGAAGTAAACCGCTTTGACTTATATTGATATACAATATGTTCGGACGTAAAACCAATAAAGAAATACTTCTTTTTTATTTAAAAATGTAATGAGATATTTATTATTATTTTATGTTAATCAAAATTATTCTAGTGGTTAAAGGGTTATAATAATTCTCAAAGAAGAAATGGGCGGTATCTCTTTAGATATGGAAATATAAACTCTTTTTATTCTATCTAATACGATACAGTTCTATGTATGGCTTCTATGGGGAAATAAAAACTTATAGAGCAATAGTACATCAAAGGAGTTATGAAACTTACTTCTTAAAAATAAAATTTAATGATTTTATTTTTTGTCTCTGGTTTTATTCATAGCACTCCATGGAGTGGAAACATGGACGCTAAAGAAAAAAAAACAAAAGATATATGCTGAATGTTTTCAAAAGGTGATTTTGGCATCAAATATTTCACATTTGGTTTGAAAGAACCACTTATCTTGGTTTGAAAGAACCACTTATCCAGGATCTACAGGTAAAAGAAAGACTGTCAGCAATATGCAGAATGATAAAGGTAGAAAGCGACCACGTATGTCTCCTTTTCAGAAAAAAAAGTTACGTATCATGCGGGAAACAAATAATCTCGGTATAATGATCGACCGTGGCTTAGGAATAATCTCCCACATCAGATCATTTCTGCTTAGTGTGAAGAAGGCGTTTCGAACTGTTGCCACTTGATAAGCTCATGTGGGGCCTAACGTACCGTTTTTGGACATTGTATGCTATGCAGCCACGTGTTGGGCACACGTAAGTTGCCTCTCAGTTGCTATAAGTATGTTGATCGACGGCCAACGGTGGACGATATTGGCTATTGCCAAGGCTTATAGTATATACTCGACGGAAGCGTTCTTGGTCTTAAAGAGGTTCGTTCTGTTGAATTTGTAAGTCCAGTATTGCGCCGTGATTATTGTTCTCGATAGACGATTTTCACCTTCGTCCCTTGCCGGAAATGACTCCTCGCGTGATTCTTAAAGCATGCCTAGAAGGAAAATTGACAATTTGCCAACAATGATGGTCGTGTAACCCTGTAGTCAGTCAGACATTTAATTTTCTCCTTGCATCAGGGCGCGCTTCACCTCCTGTGGGTGTATCGAAGCTAAAGACGACCCAATTTCTCATTGCCCATAGATACCATAATGAATCTTTTTTGCTTCAATCTTTTTCCTTCACCATATTTTAATTATTGTGGCCACCAAGATCAATCCGCAAATCGCATTTTGTGGTACTGTGAAGATAATCATTTCCGAAGGCGTGTCCATTCAGCCTTATTCAGGTCGGATCGATCGATTACTTCGATCTAGCGGCGTTAAAATATATAATAGTTTTGATGCATTTGCAGTTTTCTGTGAAAGTGCTGGCAACTTGCTTGGCTATTTCAACTGCAGGTCTTAAACGTAAATCAGACCAAGTTTATTTTCTTCACTGAATCATTTCCCTTCTCTCTTGACGTAGGATCTTAAGTCCACCGTTGCTACAATTTTTTCCCACTCAGGTATATCACCGCCGGAGGAAAAGGCTGTTTGGGTAATTCCTGCTTCATAATTACGTCACGTCGTCATAAAAAAAATCGATCTTCTAGTGTAGATCGCGCTAGATGGGGATTTATTTTTTATCCCATAACATAACTAATATGCAGAAAGAAAATACTGTAATACTTCAGACCTTTTGCTGGAAGAGGTGAAGACAGCTGAGAGAAGCTGTGGAGTGGGGTGACCACTAAGAGGATAGTCTCCAGTAAGGTGGATATACCGATTCAAAGAGATGACTAGTTCCTCATTGAGAAGCTGTCGAGTGGGGCGACCACTAAGAGGATAGTCTTCAGTAAGGTGGATATACCGATTCAAAGAGATGACTAGTTCCTCATTGAGAAGCTGTCGAGTGGGGCGACCACTAAGAGGATAGTCTCCATTAAGGTGGATTTACCGATTCAAAGAGATGACTAGTTCCTCATTGAGAAGCTGTCGAGAGGGGCGACCACTAAGAGGATAGTCTCCAGTAAGGTGGATTTACCGATTCAAAGAGATGACTAGTTCCTCATTGAGAAGCTGTCGAGAGGGGCGACCACTAAGAGGATAGTCTCCGGTAAGGTGGATATACGGATTCAAAGAGATTAATAGTTCCTTATTGAGATCTGCACTTATTATGCTTCCAATTATCAGGTAACTACGAATCTAAACCACTAGAAACACGACTAAAAAAATAAGAATTTAAAGTCAGTTAGTAAGAAAACTTTTTTATTAAAACAAAAACGAATTTAAAAAAGGTTTAAACGCGAAAGAAGTAAGAGGAATGAAAAAACCTAACTTAACTTAATCTTGTGTTATAGAACAAGTACTTTGTTAGGTATATAATGATAACTATATGATTTAGATTAAAATATTTTCTTGCAAATATAAATGTAGTGATACACACTAATTACCATTCTCGATTTAGATACTAAAAAACGCCATAAACGGTTTAAATATACTATATGTTGCATGTAGACAAAAAAAATCAATTAGGAAAATAATATATTTTGTTTCATATTATATTGTGAACCAAAATGTATATAACGCACAGCATCTTGCTTTTATGTTAGACGTACGTGTATGAGAACGGATACTTTATTTTCTTTCCGACGCCATACGCAACATTTTAAGGAAAAAATATTGCGCAGTTTTGGTCAAATGGTAAAAAAATCATGATATTAGATTTGACCATGTGGGCAGTACATTACATAAAGAGAAACATGATATTAGATTTGACCATGTGGGCAGTTCGTTACATATAGAGAAACAAAAGTTTTTTATTATTTTGATACTTTTCTTAAAATAGTATTATATTGGTTGTATTATTTCATTTTAAGTATCCATTTTTTTAAACCTCAAATACAATGTTGTAATGAAAATAGACAATAATTGTGACTTATGAGAAATTAACTTTTTTTTATATAAAATTTACCTTTTTTTTAAATTTGTGAGAAAACACTTATTTGATTGTTAAGTTACTTCAAATTAAGCTATATAATGTAAAGCTAGCTTTAATCTGGACATACATAGGACAATTTTAAATATTTTAATGGCAAGCTTATAGCAGTTTCAGTTTCATTGAAAGATTTTCAAAAATATTCAATGAAATTTTAGTCACCAATAAATATATTGTATATTTATTTGTTGGACGATTTAAACACGTTTATTCAATACTAGTTGCAACCCGTGAAATATTCACGGAAGTAAAACAAATTATACATTTTTGAAATACCGAATGGAGCAAGATCAGCTTAATGTTTTTGGGTTCATTAATGTTTAAAGTTTAAAATAAAAAAGGTACATCTTGATTGATGAATTATTTAATTCTCAAAAATCTCTTTATACACGATGTTTTGTCTATAAACATTACTGTTGTTCAATTTAAATCGTTGATAAAGTTTTCCTTGAAGACTTGTTTCAGATATATTGACTTTAATGTTTTCGCGTTTCCGACATCTTGAAAAAGTCATATAAAATTGTCTGCATTCAAAAAAAAGAGCATAAGATAAATAAACACAAGTAATTATAAGGTTCAATATAATAGGAAATAAATGAATTATTTAATGAATTACAATTCAAAATAAATTGGCATCGTCCCCTTTTACACCAGTTCGTTCAGTATAATTTCAATCTGTTTCGAACGACAACCGTACGAGCTTTGGCCTATTTATACTATGATACAAAAACTTTGCAATGTAACTTTTGCAAGGAGAAAAAAAACTTGTGTATAATTATTGAATACAACTAAGGATGAGACAGAATTAACAAACGACCTTCGTGGCATAATTTATATTATTGATTTCTAGCCCGGAAGTTGCGTGTGTTCGATCCTTAAAGGAATCCAAAAGGGGATCTAGTTTTTACAAAAGTAATTTTAATATCTTATTGATTAATTTAAATGAATGCCACATAGAAAGACGCTCATCTGATTGTTTAACAAATAACGTAATAAAAACTATATACCACAAAGATTTAAATAAATAAAAAATTGTGGAAATCACAACTGAATAAATTGAAATACGTAATTTTTTAAGCATAATCAGTTGAAACTTTGAATTATCTAGAATTGTCATTTTTTAAATTGTTTTTACTATATTGCCTCAAATATTTTTTATAATGTATTTAGTTTGGTGGCACAGATCATCCTAGTTTGGGTAGATTGCCTATTTAAAAAAATGGAATACGACTACATTTTAGACGGAAAAAACTATTTGAAAATGTTTAGTCGTATAGATATTCAAAGAATCGAAGATATTCCTCATGCTTTAGACAAGTATTTTACTCTAAAGATTAAAAAATGTTTGTTCTTCAATAAATTTAGTAATTTAACTACAAACCACTTATTTATAAAGGCGACGATATAGATAATATAATTATTTGTAATCTTGTGGCGTACATCCAAACGTACAACGAAATTCATAGTTCGTTCTTTTCTACGTATTATTAGGTGAATATGATAACCTAACATAGTATACAGCAAATCTGTCCATACAAATCAAGAAGATGTTACACTAAACGAGACACTTCACCTAATTACTGAATGTTTCAGACCAACCCTAATGGAAAAGATTTATATATTTGGAGTAATAATTCTTCCACCACAATATTGCAAACAGAAGGAAGAAACATAAACAGTGTACACACATATATATGTACATATCATCACGCCGTGTCGTGCCTTGTAGGGTAGGCAGAATGGAGAGATTTCCAAATGTTTCTATGAAAGCACACAACTTTTGCTTCCTTCACATTCATACATTTTTTCATAGACAATACTTCTCACTTAACCTTCTTTCAAAATCTGGTCCATTTGATCCTGCCACATTTTCCTCGGTCTACCTCTTCAACGCACACTTTGATTTTATTCGCTTAGTCATTCGTTCATAATTTATTATCTACACATGTACAAACCATCTTAAAGCCCCTTCTTCATCTTATTTGAAATATCCATTTTATCCTTACATTTATTTGTGATGTCTTCATTTCGCCTTCTTTCAAACATTGAAACTCTACAAACTTTCCATAGTGTACGCATCTCTTCAGCATTAATCGTACTCTTATCCTTCTTCTGCTAAGTCCAAGTTTCACTTACATACATCAAAGTTCCCACCTAGATAAGGCTTCATGTGGAATGATTTAGCTGTGTTACGTATTTTAATCAAATACCTTAATCGTGTATCCAAAATATACGTTTGTAATAAAATATTCAAGTTCTGTTCGTAAAACATACATTTTTAAATCGAATACCCAATCCAGTACGTCATACATAGGTGTGTAAATTGAACACTCATATATTATAATGACCTACGACGCACACGTGTCTAAAACTATTGTAAAACCAAAAGGCTACTTTGGTATTACAATAGTTTTAGACACGTGTGCGTTATTACTATTGTAAAACCTCACACGCAGTGTCTTCTTAAAAAAATCACGCCCTGTCACTTGCGGGGTAAAAAGAGATAACAGATCTCCAAACTTTTCTACCCAAGGACCCATCTTTCACTTTCTCCGCATTCATACATTTCTTCATAAACTTACATTTCTTCATCTTCTATTACTCATGCTTCTCACTTTACCTTCTTTCAAAATCTGGACACGTTTTTCTTAAAAAAAAAAAACAACTTAATGATCTCAAACAACTTTCGTATGGTTAAATACCAACATAACTAAGACTAAGGTCACGAAGAACTTTTACGACCACCCACAGTCCCCTTGAAGGCTCTCCGGAATGCGGATATATAAATATCTGAAGAGCTAGAACTGAAAGCATGAGAACATGGATACACTCTTCGGAGTACCTGTCGTTGGGACACATTCAATAGACAATATGAAGATATTTTATTAGTTAATTATACATACCATTCTATAAAGAGGATGAATTGTGTGGACGTATGTTAATCACCTACGCGCCCACGTGGGTACATCAAAAGATAATCTCCTCACAGAGAAGTTTGGCGCAGAGGACTCACCACTCTGCATTTGTGGCGACATTCAATCTACCTTACCCCATTAGCTTCTAGGAAAAAGATCAGTAGAAGAAAAGCTCTAATCTAATATCTTGCTGAAATATATTTGGTTTTGTTGGCACGATTGGGATAGAATTTGATTAAAATGTCAATTTTAAAATACTCAAACGATTTTCCCGCAAGAAATGTCTATTAGAACATGAAAATGAATTGGACTTTTTTTATGAAAATTTCTCTAATAATGTTCATAAGTTTTTTCCAGAACTGCAGCTTTATTCATAAAACCATTTGATTTCTAGAAATGCTATTTATACAAAAATATTTTAATAATATGGTGAATAGCAAAATGAGAACTTTATTGGAATATTTTCCGCTGGCGCAATGAATAATATTAAACATTCCAGCATCGAGAAACGTTTATCATTGCTTTTGTGCGATTCAGAAATGTTAAATCTTTTACTCGGAAAATGGACATTCAATTCGACTTTCTGATTTGCATTCCACTTGAAATATAATTGCGTTCACAACGCGGTTATATACAATTAATATTTTGTATTGGAATCACTAAGCAATGCCCATTTTATATTTGAATAATTTATTGATTGAAATATATTTCATGTAAACCTAGCGATATATAAAACAATCATAATATAAATAGGCCCAAAACCCATACGATGGTTGTCGTCAAAGAAATAATACGGGAATATAATTTTGAATACAAAAGAACGAGAGAGGAATACTTGGATTCTCTCCGAAAGTAATTCGAAATTTGAATCTAGGTGGGTCCGTTATACTGAACGAATTTTAATACCTAGCTAACAATTTTTGAACTGATGTAAAAGTGGACGATGTATAAATGATATGTATATATATAAAAAAATTACATTTATTAATATATATTTTCATAAATGTAGAATTTGTTTTACTTCCGTTAATATTTCACGGGTTGCAACTAGTATAGTAAATAATAGGTCATTATTCAAAACTTTGTTTTATTTTGCTAAAGGACGCACGGTGTAATTAACGTTTGTTCTTTTTTACAAACGTAAGTGTTCATACAATTTTCTTTATATTGTATGTACATGTTTTAAATACAATCATTTTTTATTGTTTTAAATTAAATCAGTCATTTAATCATTTATAATTTTTCATTAAATTTATATAATTTCGTTTATGTAACGTTATTTTTCTAGTTGTTTATACAAGGAAGAATACCACTTTAATAATATTGGGTGTTAACATAAGTTGTGTCCGTTTTTTTCCAATTTAAAAATAAGCACCAACAGTAAAACAAAATGGTAAAGATTATACGTCATTCGAAAGAAAATGTTCTGTTGTACAAGATATTGTGTTTGCTTTTACGTTATATATATATTATTTTATTTGAGTACAAGCTTTCAAAATGGAATGTCAAGTAGACGAAAGGGAGCGTTTTCGACCCCTCCTTCTCTTCACGTTCAATCGAGGGAATAAAGCTGCCAAAGCTGCTCGCGATATTTGCGAAGTGTACGGTGAAGATGCTATGAATGAAAGGACAGCTAGCCGATGGTTTTTGCGTTTCAAAGACGGTAATTTCGACTTGAAAGACATGGAGCGTTCCGGACGACCAGTGGACTTCGATGAGGACCGCTTAAACCATATTATTCATGAAGATCCCCTTCAAACCACCGTAGAATTGGCTGAGCAGATGAATTGTAGTCCCATGACTGTATACCGTCATCTGAAATCAATGAAAGAAGTCCAGAAGTTCGGCGCTTGGGTTCCACATGTTTTGAGTGAAAACAACAAAAATCAATTGTCGAACGTTGGAGGTGTCGAAAATGCTCACTTTCGTCTACTCGACATTCCATTTTGAAGGCTTGTAATCAAATATAATAATATATGTAACGTAAAAGCAAACACAACATCTTGTAGAGCATAACATTTTCTTTCGAATGACGTATAACCTTTACCATTTTGTTTTACTTTTGGTGCTCATTTTTAAATTTGAAAAAAAAAAACGGACACAACTTATGTTAACACCTAATACATAAATAACTGGAACAAAAAATGGAGGGATATACGTCACATTGTATGCTTCCGTCGATTTATCTTTAAATAAGTATTTTTTGACAAATGTGCATGAAGCCTTAACACGATACTTTATAAATTTAAAAAAAACCTTCCATACATTTGATGACTACAACGCCTTTTATTTGATCACCATAAAAAAAATAAGATTACTTTCGGAACACTATAGTGTCTCAAAAGGCTTTTACGTTTTCAGCCTCTCCAAGATGACGTTTATTTGATGTAATACTGCTCAATGTCAATTAAGAAAACAGAATCGGTGGTATTACTTCAATTAAGCGCTATGTAATATAATTTTCTATTTAAAATGAGTTGTAGTGATTTTTTTTAATCAAATCCCCTTATTTTTTAGTTAAAAACATATTTTTTATTAATATATCAGCTGAAGAGGATTTATTTCGTTAAACTAAATCCAGTTAGTATCCGAAGAGCTAGTAGTTTTAGTAGGTGTTTAAATAGGGGCATATCATACTCGTATGTCGAAGTAAATTCAGTTAGTATCCGAATAGCCAGTAGTTGTACTAGATGTTCAAATAGGGGCATATCATACTCGTATGTCCAAGTAAATTTAGTTAGTATCCGAATAGCCAGTAGTTGTAGTAGGTGTTCAAATAGGGATATATCATACTCGTATGTCGAAGTAAATTTAGTTAGTATCCGAGTAGCCAGTAGTTGTAGTAGGTGATCAAATAGGGACATATCATACACGTATGCTGAAGTAAATTCAGTTAGTATCTAAATAGCCAGTAGTTGTAGTATGTGTTCAAATAGGGGCATATCATACTCGTATGTCGAAGTAAATTTAGTTAGTATCCGAATAGCCAGTAGTTGTAGTGGGTGATCAAATAGGGACATATCATACTCGTATGCCGAAGTAAATTAATTACATTGAATTAAAATAATTTAATCATCAATTTAAATTTAAAATATCAACAATAAAACTATTACTAATCTGACAATTTTACAGATAAGTTGTTTCAAATAGGGACATATACTCGTATGTCGAAGTAAATTCAGTTAGTATCCGAATAGCCAGTAGTTGTAGTAGGTGTTCAAATAGGGACATATCATACTCGTATGTCGAAGTAAATTAATTACATTGAATTAAAATAATTTTATCATCAATTTAAATTTAAAATATCAACAATAAAACTATTATTAATCTGACAATTTTACAGATAAGTTGTTTTTTTTTCAATGATTTAGAATTTTTTAAATCAGTCATAGTTTAAAACAAATATATGTAAACTAGTAATAAACTTATAAAATGTACCATATGTGTTCAAGTACACAATAAAAAAAATTATTTAAAATATTAAATAAACGATTTACTAAAAATAATCATAAAATAAGAAAATAAATTAAAAATACGTCATATACGAGTATGTTACCTTTCACACAGATTTATAATAAATTGTCAACATAAAATATGTTCTATGCATTTGAAAAAAATATACCGGAATTTTTTTTTCTGTATTAATTTGGATTTGGTTAAGTAGCAAATTTAAATATAAAACAGTAAAACGTCTCTCGCTCCATCTGGCAATTTTGAGTTCAATTCATATGGAATTCAGCGGTTCCCATTGAAATTCAGAAACAATTAAGAACTACAGTTAGATTTGCATTTTAGAATTTTAACATATTTTTGATATGTTGGTAGAGACTAACTACCACATGACTTTAAGCCGGATAAGTTGTATTGTTTTTAACAATATATTTGATAAATAGGGGGGTACTTTATGATTAAATGAAAAACATTTTAAAAGTAGAAAGAAGGAAGAAGTAAAATGATATTTAGAAATTTAAAAATTAAAATATTTTCATCAAATATATAATATGAAGAAGAAATAGACATACACGTGTAGAGAGAATAACTTAATTAAACAATCATTTATATAGTGCTGCATTGAAAATACGCAAAACAGGAACGAAGTGATGAATAGACAAAAATAGGCAACTTCTTCTTCTTCTCAGTGTCATGTCAGGTCCCCCCAACGTTGAATATCACTTAAGAGTACACATCTTTGTCCCCGGCAACCCAAAAAAGATCTCCAACGCTCCTTATGCCAGTCTAATCACGTATATTGCGGAGCCAGGAGATTTGCCTCCTGCCAACACCTCTTCGGTCTTCTATTTTGCCTTGGATTATCAGGTGCAGTAATTTGTACTTTGCTCCTCTAAGTACATGACCCAAGTAGGACACCTTTAGGATTTTAATATTAGTCAGCAACACTCTCTCGATTTTGACTCTTTGAAGAACCCTCGTGTTGCTGACCATATCCGTCCAGGGTATCCGTAGCATTATCGGGTGCATCCACATGTTGAATGCTTCCAGTCGGTTATACTACTTACTTTGAGGGTCCATGATTCCACTCCATGCAATAACATTGACCAAACGTAGCATTTGACTAACCATTGTTGAAGTTTCAAGTTTAGATTATCATCGCAGAATACGCTTCTCATTTTATTAAAAGTCACACGAGATGATATTGCAACGATGACAAATAGGCAACATACCAGCAAAAAAGTAATCTTCTAAACACTCCCTTAGTTTATCTTGAAAAGAATAAAGGTTTAAAAAAGGTAAAATTTTATCTTTAATTTGTTATCAAAGGTTCGTTTGATTTAACTTTTTTTTTTGTGTAAAATAATATTTTTTTATCTCCAGCGTAACAAACCTCAAAGAGAGAATTCAATGACTCACAAAACAAAATACAAAAGCTCGGCAAGTAGAATTCAATGCTTCGCAAATGAGTAAGGAAGCCCGTATCTTCCATCTCGCTGAAGCCGCAAAGCAGATAAGGAACCTATCGGAACCAGATGGAAACGGAAATGAAATATCTTGCCATTCGTAATATAACTTATGGCATGCGCTACGCTTCAACTGATATGTTTAACAAAGGAATGTCACGGCATTGTTGCTCCGTAAAAATATATTTCACCATTTTTACTTTGCTGCAATGTTATTTATTGATATTTTTTATATGTATTAAGGTAAATATTGAACGTGTTTTAGTACCAATTAATTTATTTAACACTTTTATTGCAAATACAATCTGGCGGGCGAATCTTGCCAGGCGGCAATCTCTTCCGACCAATCAGGCAAAAGTAAATGAAGTAAGTTACATGGTCGCAAAAACATTCAAATGACTATCCATCCCCACGAAATCCATGAACACATACTTGAGCATATGCCCACAAACATCACAAATACGGACAATCACCCGAACATTCCCTTTCATATTAAGTGAGATATCATCAATCAAATGAAAAAAACGGGATGATGGAGAGGAAAGGAAAATAAAAGAGAGGAATGGAATGAAACTTATACGAGTATGTTATATTACTGACTAGAAATTAAGAATTTTTTCAGTCGCTTCTTAAAGCATGCCAAGAACGGAGCAAGTCTAACATTGGTTTGTAACTGATTCCAGAGTCTCACTGCATGGACAGTAAAGAACGACGTAAAAAAAGAAGAGCGGTGAACCGGAAAGGCCAATAAACAATCTCTGTTTGAGCGTAGCGCTAGTCCATGATCGGAAAGACGCTGAAAATTTTCGGCGAGATAAGAGGGGGTGGCGGGACAGGATATTATACAATAGAGACATTGTGTGAATTTGTCACAATCTCTACCTGCTCCTGAAACCCATCACATTGCTAGTGACTATGAGTTTTCCTCTTTGTGAAATGTGACTTAGAGAAGAATGCGACGAGAACACAACGTTAAGTATTTTATCATATTCATGAAACATCCAACAATCATCTACAATACTACGTTTAGAAAAAGTTTACCCTTAATATTTATCTTGCCTGTGTCGTCGTCGTTCTGAGACATGTAGAAATAATGATAAAATTTGGGTTTTAATAAGATATATTTTGACTTCTCAAGATATCGGTCCGTTTCTCCAGATTACTCTTACATTCAAAATAGTACATTTTGCTATATCTATTCTTCTATTTTATATCGAACCAAAAAAAACATATAAGGCAAAACCAGAATATTCGGATCTTCTTATTTCTTCTTCTTCCTGGCACTGTCCCAATTCATTGCCTAGGTAGGTTGTTGGGGTCGGCTCTTCTCATTCTCAGGCTGTATATCCTTCGGTTCTGAGTGTCGCTTTCATCTAGGATGTTTCTCTGCAGGATTTTGAAGCATTGAGTCATCCAGGAGTTCTTTGGTCTTCCTCTGACGGCTGTCGAGGAAGGTCCAAAGACATTGCCTGATTTATGACACAGTATGGTCTGGTGGTCGCCGTCTTATGTGCCCGTACCATCTCAGATGTCGCTCTTCCCGCTTACTATTATGTCAGTGACTCCCAGGCTACCACGAATGCGTGAGGTCTTAAACCATAATACTCGGTTAATGCAATGTAAACAAAATATGCACTGCATGGACATCCTGATGACATTGTACGAAAGTAAACATAAGACACTAGACCACCTGAGTTGTGGAATTATGCTGGAGGCTAAATCTTTGCAGGAGTTGTACTGTCATCAACATTTAATGATAAAAATAATCAAAATGGTTCATGAATTATACTGAAGATGGTTAATATGGCTTATAATGAGAGAGCTTTAAAAATGAACTTAAAAAAACAAATTGATTATTGCCACTAAAAAGAAAAAAAAAACCAGAGATGGTACCTCTCGATACAAATAATTATATTGTTGAACGAGTTCAACAATATAAATATCTGGGATTCTGACTGAATGATCAATGGGATAAGACTCAAGAGATCAAACTAAGAGATGAAATAATACGAAGCTGCTTCTTCAAAATGCAAGATCTCTTCTCCAACAAGGATTTTAATCCCAACTTATGTATGCTAATTTAGCGTTGATACATATTCTTCGTACGTTGTTGAAGCATTCACAGCTACTGAGATCACCATAAATAAACTAGAAGGTTTTGAAGCACTGAATGCCTTATGAATTCACTGTCTTGAAACGGATGAATAAAGATATACACTTTTTACTCGTATCTACCAAATAAATGAGACAGTAATTTTGAAGCACTGAATACCTAATGAATTCACTGTCTTGAAACGGATGAATAAAGATATAAACGTTTTACTCGTATCTACCAAATAAATGAGACAGTAATTTTGAAGCACTGAATACCTTATGAATTCACTGTCTTGAAACGGATGAATAAAGATATACACGTTTTACTCGTATCTACCAAATAAATGAGACAGTAATTTAGAAGCACTGAATACCTTATGAATTCACTGTCTTGAAACGGATGAATAAAGATATAAACGTTTTACTCGTATCTACCAAATAAATGAGACAGTAATTTTGAAGCACTGAATACCTTATGAATTCACTGTCTTGAAACGGATGAATAAAGATATACACGTTTTACTCGTATCTACCAAATAAATGAGACAGTAATTTTGAAGCACTGAATACCTTATGAATTCACTGTCTTGAAACGGATGAATAAAGATATAAACGTTTTACTCGTATCTACCAAATAAATGAGACAGTAATTTTGAATCACTGAATACCTTATGAATTCACTGTCTTGAAACGGATGAATAAAGATATAAACGTTTTACTCGTATCTACCAAATAAATGAGACAGTAATTTTGAAGCACTGAATACCTTATGAATTCACTGTCTTGAAACGGATGAATAAAGATATACACGTTTTACTCGTATCTACCAAATAAATGAGACAGTAATTTAGAAGCACTGAATACCTTATGAATTCACTGTCTTGAAACGGATGAATAAAGATATAAACGTTTTACTCGTATCTACCAAATAAATGAGACAGTAATTTTGAAGCACTGAATACCTTATGAATTCACTGTCTTGAAACGGATGAATAAAGATATACACGTTTTACTCGTATCTACCAAATAAATGAGACAGTAATTTTGAAGCACTGAATACCTTATGAATTCACTGTCTTGAAACGGATGAATAAAGATATAAACGTTTTACTCGTATCTACCAAATAAATGAGACAGTAATTTTGAATCACTGAATACCTTATGAATTCACTGTCTTGAAACGGATGAATAAAGATATAAACGTTTTACTCGTATCTACCAAATAAATGAGACAGTAATTTTGATGTCCTCGTATAATGTGAGGAAAATAATATTACATCCTTTAATTGATGTTGCACGGAAATATTCAGGGCAGAAGAAGTGATGTAAAAATATACATCTCCTGGTTAAAAAAACGTATAGGAGTGGCTTCATTGTAGTACTATATCTTTGTTCAGAGTTGCTGCTTCAAAATTCACGATAGTTATGATGATTCCAAACCTCCGAAGAGGGGAGGAACTTTTAAGAAGAAAAACGATCTAAGGCTTAAATATACAGGAAAAAAATCTTTTTGATGCACGGTTGCCTGGTTTTATAAGAGACTATTGAATTTCTAAAGAAGCTTTCGTCGCGACAGGTTTTCGGCTCTCAGTGTACAAGTATGTTATTGTGAATAAATATCCACTTACTTCGGATCGCTTTGCTCTACCATACAGATATATTGTAGACACTTTCAAGCTATTGTATTGCTTTCAGGAGCAAAAGTAGATCTTTTGTAAAGATGATAAATGGACGTCCATTATTGCATTTCGTTTTTGATATTTATCCATTTGTGAGTCCAAAAATAATCATATAAAATATGAAAGATGGCAATAGTGTGAATGGTAGACTATATAAGGTGCATATCGATTGGAATATTTCAAATGAAGAAATGATGGCTGCTCTTAGTGGAATTTCGGTCCCAATATTAGGATATGCAAGAAAAACTTAGACGTGGTACAAACTTGATGAAAGTGAGATTAAATATAAGATCAGATCAACTCTAAGTGGCGTCCTGGTCTAATGTTGAGTATATTTCTTGACGAGCCCCGTAACTCAGTTAGCATGTCAGATTACCGTTGTTGGGTGTTTTTTTTAAGTGTTTCATTATAGTTTTAACTTAAGGCTTATCAACTTTCTTGTTGGTTGGAAGATATTTCCACATGAAAATGAATCCGCCAGGTTAAACAACAAGTAACGTTAGTTAACAATTAAAAAACTTACTCTAAGCTTTCTGGGTTTCATTATCGACCAACGCAAAATTAGCTTTTCTATGAAACCTTTTTTGTACGAATTTAGAGAAAGGTGCATATATGTAAACAAATATTGTTTTTGATATTTTTTTATTCACAAATATTTCGCATATTTACTTCTCGTAGTTGGATAACATAGAAACGTTTGAAAGAAAGGTGTTGCGCAAAATCTATGAGAGCGGAGAGTGGCGTATTAGGTGCAATCACGAGCTCTATGATCTGTACAAGGATCCTACTGTTGTGAGGGAGATTAGAGTTGGGCCGGACATCTTCAGAGGATGGGCGAGGACGAGATCCCAAGGCGAATCATGGATGGTGCGCCCGGGGGGCGGTGGGAAGGCCGAAACTCCGATGGCTGGATGGAGTGGTGAGGGATGCAAACAACATCGGTATCCGGAACTGGCGTAACGCTGCACAGGACCGTCAGTCATGGGGGCGAGCTCTGCGGGAGGCCAAGACCCGACCTGGGTTGTAGAGCCATGGATGGATGGAGTTGGATAACATAAGATATAAGTAATTTTGAATAATTAGAAAGTTAGAATTTTCTGAAGACTTAAATATTGAAATATTGTACTAATGAATGTGAACTTAAGGCTGATGTGTTGAGTAAGATGAATTAGAGCTCGCCCAGGTTTTTTAGGCACGACAAGACTTATACAACTAATATTAAGTACAAATTTGAGTGGAAGGCGTGCTAGAGGAAGACCAAGGAAAGTATGCTTGGATCAAGGGAATGATATTCTACGAGATGAAGAAATTCTCGTAAATGAAGAAAACGTAAACATTCTGAGAAATCATGAAAGTTTTTTTATGTAGAATATACCAAGCATGTGTTTGAAACAATTCTTGTGTTAGGTCTTAGAGCTGATGAAATATAAATATTTTTCAAAAGATAAAAATAAAAGAGAAACAAAAGAATGAATAAAATATAAAACAATGGATCGCTTTTTTCAGCAGCGGGAAAAATAAAAGTTTTAGATGGCTAAAAAGATATATATGTCGATAAATACAACATTCATCGAAAACTGATAAAATATTCAGTTACTTTTCTAGCTTTCATACATTTTTCCGCAAAGCGTCGCATAAATTCTGTTCCCTTTCTCTGTGGATTTCTCGCTTTGCGTCAGATCTGATACTTCCCCTTCACGGGGATTCTACTAAATATCAAACTAAGCCTTGCCGCTTTTCTCCCTCGGGTATTTATTATTTCAACTTGTATTTTCTAGTCCAAGCTTTGTGGTAGACCACTGTAAGGCGGAAAAATAAAATGCATGGGTCGCTATTTTATCGCCCCACAAGTCGGTTGGAGGTCTCGCGTGTTGACTTATTTACGTGTTTCGAACATTTTCTCGCTTTCGCTTGAAGAGAAATGTTAAGTTATTTGAATTAAATAACAAGTCCTTGACGAATTTTATTAACAGTTTTTTTTAATGTTACAGTTGTTTTAAGTTGAATCGAGAAATCATTTTTAAACACGTTATTGAATGGTACTATGTACTAAAGAAATTTTTCAAAAACTTTTTTTCAATTATTAACTTAATAATAATGAAAAAGCGTACTTCGATTTATATTTCGTTTTTATCATCAGTCGATAGTGAAACATCATCAGTCGATAGTAAAACATCATCAGTCGATAGTAAAACATGTCAAAATCTTTCATTGGTTACCATATTCTTAAGCAATGACAAGCCTCAATTAAACTTTAACAAGACTATATTGTAATATTTTTTCTAGTCATAAGAAAGTGTTATCTATTTCATTAATACTGTCATATTTTAAAGTTTTATTTAATAGTTTGATAGAAAACTCGAGTAATATACAATACATGAGAAGTTAAATTTTACTATCTATGTCATAAATCTGTGTTGTAAAAGCTACTTTGTAAAAGTGATAGAGTTTCTTTTAAATTGAAAGTAGTATGTAAATGAGGATACTATTTGTAAGGATCACTTGAAACTTCAAACGATTAATGGGCGTGCATGCTCCTTAGTCCACTTGACGAGCGACTGCAGATCCGCATTTACCATATACCGTTTAAACCCTTGTGAAAGCATTTGGGGACGAAATGAAAAAAAAACATTTGAAGGCCTTCCGCATACAGGTATTAAGGACATTTGAGATATGTGGCTAGGTTGATGAATGTAGAAAATATAAGTAGGAAGATAATTCCACCAAGGGGAGCACCTGCAGACAAATTAGTCCAGTCAGATAGAAACTCCTGGTATAAATACCAGGTAAAGAATAATTCTGTAAACAGAATCGTTGTCCTTTTAGTAAATTGACAAACAAGGTAAGATCAATTTAGAGAATATTTAATAATTTGCTTACAAAATATGAGTTGAAATTGGGAAGGCATGTTAATATGTGTTACAATATATAAATAATGATGCTTCAACATGATTCATAAAAAAGCATTAAAAAGACCATACTGCTTCACATACAAGTATACAACAGGCCCATGCTCACAAAGCCCAGGGCAGTATCCGATGTGTTGGAGTTTTTTTTACATATTAGGTGTTACCATAAGTTGTGCCCGTTTTTTTTCAAATTTAAAAATGAGCACCAAAAGTAAAACAAAATTGTAAAGGTTATACGTCATTCGAAAGAAAATTTTCTGCTCTACAAGATATTGTGTTTGCTTTTACGTTTCATATTTTATTTTATTTGATTACAAGCCTTCAAAATGGAATGTCAAGTAGACGAAAGGGAGTGTTTTCGACACCTCCTTCTGTTCGCGTTCAATCGAGGGAATAAAGCTGCCAAAGCTGCTCGCGATATTAGCGAAGTGTACGGTGAAGATGCTATGAATAAAATGACAGCTCGTCGGTGGTTTTTCCTTCAATAATGACGTTGAATTGCGGACATGGCTAGACGATTTTCTCGAGTCAAGACCGGATGGTTTTTATTGCACAGGCATTGAAAAACTTGTAGAACGTTGGCAAGAAGTTGTAATTAATGAAGCAGAATACATTATTGACTAATTTGTTGTAAAATATTGAAGGAGAATATATTATTGACTAATTTGTTGTAATTTTTTTTGTTGTGTCCTCTTGTTCTCTTCATTTGGAAAAGAATCGGACACAACTTATGTTAACACCCAATAATATACATTTGCCAAAACACAGATTTTTCAGACATTAAAAATAATTTAAAATTAAGTAAATTAGCAGTCAAAACTTAATTATGGTGAATACATTAATGTATCATAAAACATTTAGCACGTGATACTCGTAACTTTAATAATATTTTTTAGCTCAGGGTGTGATCTTGCGTGAGAGAAAATAATTTTCAAATGAAATGACCATGTTTTAATGTTATGCTAAAAGTAATTAAATCATAATGTATTAACACGAACAGAACAAAGTTATACTTGAAGTCATTGTTATTTAAATAAAGTTAAAAATATTTTTAAAAGAGCGATAACGTACTAAGTTTATCCAAAATATGATATGGTATCGGTGAAAACATGCGCAATATTCATATTGATAAGCTAAAGAAATTTGTAAAACAAATTGAACCTTTTGGTACGGAGGAAAACCACGATTTATAATCCGCACAAATTTTAAAATAATTTTTGAATATCTCAAATACTTGTATATGTGAATAAATATGATTTTTTTATTTTGATCACATTTCTGTTAATTTTTTTATAAATACAAATACATAATCTATAAAATTAATGACTTTTTAAGAGTTAATTAAATTACCTTGTCTTAGATTAATTTAATTCAGTCATTAATATTTTTCACCGAATCCAAATTGGTCGGTTTGAAATAAACCACAGCAATATTTTTAAATGAAATTAATTAAAATGTTAATGATACACCAATATCATTTCAAAACAAAGGTTTCATTTAGTAACATAAAAAACGAATTTAAAAAAGTAATACTGATAATATTTAAATTGATTTGCGCCATTCTCCCCCGATTGTCATATTGCGGATACAGGCAACACGGCGGCAGAGGGTGGACATGTTGATTGATGCAAATTAACGGGAATGACAGCTATTGATCAATTCCAATTTTATTTGAAACGTGTTCGTTTCATCAAAAATAAACATCGACCTTTCATTAAAAACGTACCTACATACATATCATCAAGTAACTTGTCTCGATGAATCAAAAATTAACATCGGCCTTTCATTAAAAACGTACCGACATACATACAACAAGGATCCAATTTAGGTCCACTACTATTTCTCATATTAATAGACGACATTCAAAATTCCATAAGTTACTCGACATGTTTATTGTTCGCTGACGACTTGAAAATTTTCATAAAGATCAATTCACCTCACAACTGTGTACAGTTACAATAGGACCTAGACTCCCTAGTCTCCTGGAGTGAGCACCATCATCTTCTGTTCAACATTAATAAATGTGTCTGTGTATCTTATAGTCGATCGTTTTCACCAATCCCCATAAGTATACTATACGGGGAGTGACACTTAACAGAGTTTCTGAATTCAAAGATTTAGGCGTAACCTTTGATGTCGGACTCACGTTCGTTAACCATGTCTCACGTTTGATATCGGACTATTACAAACTACTCGGTTTTATAAAGAGAATATCAAGAGAATTTAACAGTATCGATATCCTCCAAAACTTATATAATTATCTAATTAGAACCAAATTAGAATATGCATCTACGGTTTGGGCTCCTCATCAGTTCAAATATAAAAACAATATAGAACAAATACAAAAAAAAATCCTCAGATATCTATGGTACAGAACAAAGGACGATTACCCAAAATATGCTCACCATGCCGAACTTCTCACGGTGTGTAACTATGGAAGCCTCGAAACAAGACGGTAAGAATCCATTGCGATATTCCTAATAAAGGTTTTCCAAGGTTCCTTTAACTGTCCCGCGATTCTAGAAGCACTAAGTTTATATGTACCCAATAAATATAGCCGTGCAAGGAATCACCATCTGTTCTACATACCAACTAACAGGACGAATACCATGGCTTAACACTCAGTCACGCGTTGTATAGAGATATTGAACCAACTGAATGACACGGTTGATATATTCTCTTTGTGTAACAGGAGAAATCCGTGCAAAGTGGATAAAAAAAAAAAAAAAAAACGGTTATATCATCAAGTAGCATGTCTCCTCTGTGGTAGCCAGAAGTGAAAAATCGACATGCCTTCCACATACACATCTCCCTTTTCTTTTGTTATCTATTCATATCACCATATATGACTATTCTATGTCTCATATTTCGAACCTTTCTTTTCTTTTTTTTTAATTTATAATTTAAATAGTTTTTACGGTAAGGAAAAATGAACTAAATGAGCAGAAGTAATTTTGTTTTCTTTTTAAGTTCGTTCGTTACTGGACCTTGTAGTAAAGGATTCCATCGACATTCCAATGTCAACTCAGTTGAAAAGTGTAACTGTGTCGTTGAGTTTGTTTTTAAAGTGAGTGAACCGGTGCACATCAGCTAACTCAATGGCCACACCACTACTGAATCCGATGGCACACCGGCATTTGTTTCGGCACGTAGCGGGGTTTGAACCGATGACGTTCTTCATGGAAGTCCAGTACGTTATATTTTATTATTCACAATATGTCACTTAAAGTTTACATAATTTTAATGCAAAACATAGAATACAATATTGCATAAATCCACTATTTGGTTGATATACATTAACACTTTGTGAATGTCTCATTCATTAATTACAGCTTTCCTTATTTTTCAGATAGGCACATATGTTACTATATACATAATACATTTTGATCAAGTTGTTTTGAGTGCCTTCCGATGTAATTCTTCTTTATTCTGGTCGTACTGAGTTGTCTTGAAAGTCTGCAACCACATGGGTTTATCTAAGGAGAACCTGTTTAGATGGAAGAATAGTACTATAACTAGTAAATGGCAACTTGATTTAAATGTCCTATGGGCTATATAGTACAACTTTCTGTGAGAATTAAGTGGATTTTTCCTGTCGTATCTTTAAATCCACAGTACAGATAAACATATCTAGTTTTTATTTTTATATACTTCTGTGTTTTCTCATCTGAATTATCTTCCATATTTCCTATGTTTATCTTATCGTAGCGGCTTAAATATCTTAGCGGCTTAAATTGTTATTCAACGAGATCACTCCATCGATTAGTCTTTTTGGTTTTGTAAATTGTTAAGAGAATTGAAACGTTAATGATACATAACGATTTGGAATAAGGGTAATATTGATTATTTTGATATATATGATATGTTAACACGAAACCAAAATAAAAAAGTTTCAATCAAACACTTGTAAAAATGAACAGTTGATTATTAAATAAAATCATTAAAGGTAAATGTCATATTAATGTCATGTTATATCATGTCATATTAGGTCATATCAAGTCACATTATGCCATGTTGTCATTCCATATCATGCCATGGTGTATTTCATGTTATGTGAAGATAAAATATACTGTTAAAATATAAAATAAAACATTGATACTTTGTTTTATTCTTTAAAATAAATTTGAATAAAACAAAGTGATAGTGTTTTAATTTTAAACTAACTATGAAGTTCCACAACGTTACACCGGAATTATATAAAAAAAATAAAATATATTGTAAACCTTCTTGTCAATATTTTATATACAATATTTATAACGTTTAAACCGAGTGAACGAAATACTTGGTTAATTAACTCGGACATGCGATGCGGCCCATTATATAAAACCAAGTAACATCCCTTTGTCACATAAATATGCACACGAGCCTTCTCTGTATTCGTCACGGGATGACGTAGAGAGATAACATTGAAACCGGCTTAACTCGTTAAAACATTCCGCCGTTATTCAATTACAGGCTTGCAACACTTCCCCTTTACGAATATATACACATATAGTATTACTAGAGTGGGGAATGTGCGCTGAATCACAAATTCATGAAATCACTATCAACATCATTTTTAGCCTTTTAAGTTTCTTTCAAAATAAGATGTTTCAATTTCGTCGACTATGTTTCCGGAGGGGGTAGATAGCATCTAAACGTCATTAAATTTTTGCCGGGCTTTTCCCTTCCTTGAAACAATCTTGATAAATGCGTGATATAACATTTTTTTTTAATATAACGCAACAACGCGTATTTTTGGCCCTAGTAAACATATAAACTACTAAAGTTCGAGCTATTGATAATTTTTCCAATATCGACCTAACTTATTCAGGCCGAAAACTTTTGGCCTTTATTGGAATACTTCACTTCACAAGATTTCAAGAGTTATTTTTGTTGATAAACGGTAAATGGGTTTACAGATTAAAATCATCGCACCATTAATAAAATAATAAAATACAACATTTTTATATATGTCACTTTAATATTAATTGTGAATTTTATTCCTTGAAAATATAATAAATAATTGTCAAAAAAGAGTATTTCTATTAAAAAGAGGATACATTTATATATATATATATATATATATATATATATATATATATATATATATATATATATATATATATATATATATATATATATATATATATATATATATATATATATATATATATATATATATATATATATATATATATATATATATATATATATTATTTTTTTATTTATTTATATTTATATATGCATATATAAATACATATATATTTATAAAAAGTGCTAAATATATCAACGTTGAAATGAAAACACTAACTGAGTATCATGGAATTCATGAAATAAAAACCAAAATTTTTGTACATTTATACAAAATGAAAATCATATACGAGTATATATAATATTAGGTCCTTACATATGAAATTGGCGTTTTGTTTGGGAGGAACATAAAGTTGATTTATTTTGAATATAATATATTTATTTAATCAAAGTATGTACCATTGCTATCTATGCACTTTTGCCATCTCATAGGTAGTTCATCGATCCCTTTACTAAAAAAACCATTCGGACGGGAATCAATAAAATCTTTGAAGTCGGTTTGGACTGCCCCATCGGAGTTGAATTTTTTCCCACGCAAGAAGTTATCCAAATTTCGAAAAAAATAGTAATCTGTCGGGGCAAGGTCCGGAGAGTACGGTGGATGTCTTAGACATTCCAATTGAAGCTCTTCTAATTTGGTAGCCGTCTGTTGTGCAGTGTGTGGTCTAGCGTTATCATGAAGCAGCAGTGGCCTAGAGCGATTAACCAGCCTCGGTTGTTTAGCAGCTAGCTTTTCCATCATGGTTTGCAGTTGCTGACAATAGACATCTGCCGTAATCGTCTGGCCAGATTTAAGAAAGCTGTAGTGAACGACACCAGCACTAGTCCACCAAACGCTCACAAGTAACTTTTTTGGAGTCAATTTTCGCTTGGGGCATGGTTTGGCTGGTTCGGCAGGGTTCAGCCATTGCGATGAGCGCTTCCGATTATCATACAGGATCCACTTTTCATCACAGGTAATGATTCGATTCAAAATCCCTTCATTATTGTGCCGGTTGAGTAATGCAACGCAGCAGTCAACGCGCGTTTGTTGATTTGCTTCACTCAATTCGTGAGGTACCCACCTTTCAAGCTTTTTCACCTTCCCAATTTGCTTCAAGTGGATTAAAACAGTTTTATCACTAACACCGCAGCCTGCAGCTAACTCGGACGTGGTTTGCGATGGATCCGCTTCCACAATAGCCTTCAATTCTTCATTAACAACTTTGGTCTCCGGCCGTCCACGGGACTTGTTCTGCAGGTCGAAATTTCCAGAACGAAAACGTTGGAACCAAAAACGTACTGTGTTTTCTTTTGCGGCACCGTCGCCATACACATCATTAATCCTTCGAGCCGTTTCTGCAGCACTGGTGCCACGGTGGAACTCGTACTCGTAAATAACGCGATATTTCAAGTTTTCCATTTTGTAAACTGAGTGACGCAAAGAAAAAAAACAATTGAGGAAAAAACAAATGAATTATAATTTTCAAAACACAAATACTTGAGTAAATAGCTGTATAAATTTGAATTTGGAATTCCTAACCAAAGAGAAGATATTTGAGATCAAAGTTGCCAGTACGGCATAACGCCAATTTCATATGTAAGGACCTAATATTTGTCATTATTAAGACAAAGTTCTGTTAGAAATACATGGTATCGTTTCGTGTGAAATGAACTTTATTCTGCGCATGCGTCCTACAAATTAGGCTTTGCAAATTGGATTTCGTTCAAGGGGGCGGGGCGGTGGCTGTATTTCTGTTAAACATTATTGAATATCATTATGTTTTGATTTTGAAAAAAATATGTTTCAGTTTTTGGTTAAGTTTTAGTATAATACTGAATTATGACGAACTTCACAACATTGCCAACGAGTATGTCCTGAATAATGGAACGGTAAAAATAACATAATAATATTTTATTGATTAATGAATGTGGTTGATGAAAAATAAAAATTAAGTTGCGAAAGTTGAACTATATTTTCTATCAACAGCAAATCTGGTATGAATTTTTAAAAAATATCAGGAGAATATATACATTTTTTAAATATTTATGATATATAAGGTTTGTTACGATTCATTAATTTAATTCTATAATTTTCTTAACTCTTTGAAATATAACTTTTTCTTAAATACCATATATGTACATAAATAATTAATAATGCGTGACTTCCGAGTTAAATGTCACGACGTAAGATACAAATGCCAAAATATGTTTTGACATTTTCCTTAACTTTTCCTCATAATGCCATACAAAATATATATTTGCAAATACCTGTTAAAATACATTGTTCATAAAACAAAACTTTAGTACGAACAACTTCATATTAAATTTACTCAGTTTAAAAGTAAATTTATTAAGAAAACATTTCAAACAATGTAGAGGTTTAAAATTGCTCGCAACATACATAAAAGAGAAGAGTTAATATAGGAATAATATAACTCGTTGTGTATTAGAGGAATATGAGAGATATTTGATTATTTATCAAAGGTTTCGAAACATGTGAATTTTGTTGTTCCCTTTGGTTGTTGAAGAGGTTTTAAATGGTCTTCAAATGGGTTTCAATATTTTGTATTGTTTATAAAGATTTTAGCAATGATTCAAAAATGTGCGTGGGTTTAAATTTCTCTTATTAAAATATATGTGATAAAAAACATTTCTCTCTACATTGCATTTGAAATTTATTGTTAACAAGTATATTACAGTATTCAGCAATAATATGATATAATAAAAAAATATTTTTTGATAATTAACATGACGTAAATATAACAAAGAATTGAGGTTTTCCGAATAGTTAACAGCTACGTTAAAATGTAAATATTAATAAAACTTAAAACAAGCTTAGCTGTAAATGTGGATCTCGGAAATGAGCTTTAGTAATATACAGGCCTTGTGTGACTCCTCAGTTTTATTCTGAAGATGAATTGTTGACGCCCATGTATTACCTTTTTTACTTTATGATTCTGAATTTTAGCATAATACCAAGACTCAAAAATGAAGAGTTCTCAGTTTTAAGTAAAAATTTCTTAAGAGAATAATGGTAATCAGACAGTACGACAGCCTATAACCATTACGATAATTAGGACAAAGTTTTTTGGATATTGCGTGACTCTATGTCTTTTGACACTTATATAAGCTATTTTCTATTAAATAAGATAAACAAAACTTCATTTGAAGCTTTTTATGAACTATGTAAATATTGGAAAACCTTTTTTCCTGTCTTACCACTGGTGTTTGTATTAATAAAATGGGTTATTTCTAGTTCCACTTTTATATTGATATTTTATATTTACTATTTGAGACATGGGAAACTAGGCATATTTAAAATCGAGATAGCATTTCCTTTTTTAATATGAAATGCATAAATAATATTTGAAATAAAATAAAATAATTAATTTCAGACGTGTATAACCTTATCTCACAAAAATACCATCTCAAGGGTGCTTTTTTCATCTCTTAACCAAACTTTATAAGCCGCTTAGTATGTTAAGGTGAATAATATTGGGAGTAAATAAAAAGAAGAACATTATTAATTTTACATTTGTATTAAATAATGACACAGTGTTGCAAATCATATGTGGTTTATTAAAAAAAACTGAAAAAAGAGTTGTTTTTTATTTTAAAAAGTAGCAATTTGATACTGTTATTAGAAAAGAAAATAAATAGTCAAGTTTACTTTCATTGAACATGTGATCGTAAAGCATGTTATTAGAATTGTGTACTTGATTTAGTGGAATTTAAGTATGTTTAATAATGTGAATTTCAGCTTAATGTGTTTAGGAAAAATATATATAAAAACTGTGATGAAGTAATGCAATCACTTCTTTACAGACCTTGCCTAATGAAGTGGACAGGGTTATAGTAAAATATCCATATAACAGATGGATAAAGAATACCCTTAATAGAATGGCAAGAGGCGAGTTGTCGGAACTCAAGCACGATTAATGAATATTCAGCACAGAGCTGAAAATAATTGGAAACAGAACATCTAAAATAGGTATATATATGGAGTGCATTGAAAGAGGCCTGTTTCTAATAATGAAGGTATAACTGCTGATGAAGCTGAAGCGAAAAGAAAAAAAGGACGTTAAACAACATATTTGTTTTTTTACAAACGTACAATACCCGGCGGTAAGTAATATACATTGGGCTTAAGAAAGAGACTGTCAGCCATAATCGGCTAACTTCGACTTTGTAGAGCGTCGTATCTGTCCCTAGAACGCTATACAACGACTGACAAATCGCACAATAAGTAATGTAATCAGGACGAAAAGAATAGGAGGAGTGTTAAATGATTTAAGAAAAGTTGAATTTAAAGGTTTTCTGAGTGTGTTTTGGTAAATAATAAAAATATATCAAAAGCAATTATTAAAGCTTTCCCCTAAATATCATCACATACCACAAAAAGGTATTATACACAGTTTATTTAAAGGAAAATACGAACTTTTATATATAACTAATATAAGCTTTATTTTAAGCAAATATTCGATCACTAACTATTTTCTTATCTTAACGTTTATTTTGTGGTACAATAATAGATATCCACATAAATCGGATATCTATCAATATACCACAAAATAAATGTTAAGATCAAGTTGTTAAAATAAAAAACATGTCCTTAAACTGGTATTTTGATAAGAAAAATATGAGATATTAGTAAATACTGCTTCATAATCTCGTTAGAAATATATGGAAGATGCATCGAAAAATGTTCGATTTCCAAGAAATAATGCGATCAAAAATATTAAACTTGAACGAAACATGCTTCTCACTCTGGTAAAATAGTGTGCTTGATAAAAATACTTGTGTGCGGTAGACGTATGTGTATTGTTAGTTCGACTGATATGGTCAAAGAAAATGTTATTTCCCGACCACACTCTTTAATATACCTAAAGTCAGTTCGAGCGTGATGAGGAGCTTCGTATGAATGCATATTTAAAAATATTAGTACGAATCCTGTATAAGGCGAAGAGAATTTGTGAACAGATTAGACAATAACAAAGATAAAATGAATAATTTATGAACATATTAGGCAATAAAAAAGTTGAAATGAATAACTTGTGAACAGATTAGATAATAACAAAGTTAAAATGAATAATTTGTGAACATATTAGGCAATAACAAAGTTGAAATGAATAATTTGTGAACAGATTAGATAACAACAAAGTTGAACTGAATAATTTGTGAACATATTAGGCAATAAGAAAGTTGAAATGAATAATTTGTGAACATATTAGGCAATAACAAAGTTGAAATTAATAATTTGTGAACAGATTAGATAATAACAAAGTTGAAATGAATAATTTGGGGCACATGAACCTGAGACTTGCATTACTTTTTCATCGTTAAAATAGACTCATTGAATCATACATATACGTAGAAAAAGGATTGGAAGTAATCAGTTGAAAACAAGACATTATTTTTAAAGTGGGTGTTTTGTGTTGATTTCGTACGTAATAAATAGGTCATCATTAGTATATTTGTGCACGAGTATATCGTCACAAATGAGAATTTCGTAAAAAGTGTTTTTGACGCAAGTGTAAAGAAATTTGTTTGATTTTAAAAATTTCTATAAATATAATATTATAATTTTTGTAATCTTTTAAATACATTGCATAGCAATATACGAATTTAAAGCTTCTTTCTCAATATTTCTAAAAAATATATAATGGCAGATAGAAAAACACAAAGAGTTGTTTTGCGCATGCGCTCGGTCATTGATATTTTGGTGATTATCATAAGGACCAAGCCTTGGAAATTTCGCAAAAGTCTGTGAAAACATGAAATATCTCATTGCTGAAATGTGAGTACTACAAGGCCAATGAATGTTGACAATTGTACGATATTTTAAAAATAAACGAAAGGATAACACGAATTGACGAGATATTACTCTCAGCATAAATGTTGAATCGAAATATTTAGTTACTGTAATATACGAGAATATCTAAATGAAAAAATAAACGAAGGGATAACACGAATTGATGAGATATTCCTCTCAGCATAAATGTTGAATCGAAATATTTAGTTACTGTAATATACGAGAATATCTAAATGAAAAAATAAACGAAGGGATAACACGAATTGATGAGATATTACTCTCAGCATAGATGTTGAATCGAAATATTTAGTTACTGTAATATACGAGAATATCTAAATGAAAAAAGTTTCATAACATAAATTCTTGATAAACCTAAAATTATGGCAGAATTTATTAACAAATAAACTAGCGTTTTTTTTAATTGAACATAATTTGTCCTTAGTTAAAAATTCGAGAAAAAACTTTAATAATGATTTAAGTTGCAGGTGATACGATTATCATTCTTGGTTATGAAAATATGTCTATGGATTCAAAGGCGTAAAGTTAAAAAATATATAATATAACTATTTATAATTTAAGTTAGCATGAAAAATCGTTTTCCTAATTAATGAATATGCGTTGTTGCTCGTAGAAAAGGATTTTTTTTATAATAATTGATTTGCTCAAGATAACCAATAAACAATAAATGTAATGAATAATTCGAAATCACAATATTCTCACTTAGTTTGAATCCAGTCCGCATGTTTTTAAATACACATATATTATTTAATTTAGTGTTTGTTTAAAATTATTGTTAAATCCTTTGTATGTTCATTAATAAAATAAATGATCAACATATTAATAATTAAACACGTTTAATTATTTACCATGTTCAATGAAAATCTAATGAAAAACTTTATATTTCATATGCATAAACTGGTAATATAGCATAATATTTATAAGCATAAACTGGTAATATAGCATAATATTTATAAGCATAAACTGGTAATATAGCATAATATTTATTTTATATGCATAAACTGGTAATATAGCATAATATTTATGTGTAATGAAAGAATTGTAACTTTGTACTCAAGTCCCTTAATGGGTTGTTTCAGTTACATCTTTAGAATCTATGACTAAGAGATGTCCGAGAGGAGTTGAAATTCAGAAGTCGATTTCATCTTCATGGAATAAATTAATTGTTCTAAATCGATTTAACAGGGTGGAATGTTATGATAGGACTTTTTATGACTGTTTCTTTTGCGTGGATTTGTCTACCTCTAAATGTAAGATAAATGAGTGTCATATACAACTTTAAGAAGTATTTAAAGACAGCTCTTTTCGGAAGATGAACATTTGTTAACACTACACACGTACATACTACACTACATGTAAAGCCGAATATATTTCTATGATATTTTAGAAAATCTATTCGCAAAAAGTTTTCATTGTAGTTCATCATCATTTAGTTAATTTTCTGCGGTTTGTTACCAAATATGTTTTTTACAAAACGCAGATGCATGGAAGTATATAATCTAATGGCCATAGGCACAATTTCATATTATTACAGTCGACTTTTTAAATTATTATTCTTTCGTAATATTTTAATTTTGTCAATAATAATAGGTTCGATTTCGAGTAAGAGCGTTCTCTTCAGAAGAGTCTGCTCTCGAAACGGCCCTACATAAATTAATAAATTTATTATTATTACTTGAATGTACATCAATAATTTAGTATTTTATTTTTTTGATTTGATTATTGAAAAACATTCTTTAAAAAATTAGCTAAGTATTAGCGCAATGTTGTCGAATAGTATTAATCGTGAGAACGAGACGGTGTGGAATATTTCGTATTGATTCGAGGTTTGTTGATCCCCTACCGTTCGAGTCTTCGGTAGGCGTGGCCAGTCGCAGTAGGTACTGATTTTCAGCAAACTTCAGAGCGTTTTCATCCAACGTTATCCCTCTCAATAATTTTATATGTTGAACATACTCGTATAGTTATGTATAATAAATCTCTTCAAGAGAAAATGACCTTTTAGATTTTCAGACATTTTTAATGTCGAAAGAAGAAATGCTGCTCGATTATAAACATAAATGTTATTTTAAAATTATACATCGTTTTGGCAACAAATATACGTCTCTGCGTTACTGATTTTTTATACTTCTTTCGTGTTTTTTTTTGTGTATTTGACTAAATATATATTTTATGTCTTTCCTTCTGCGACGAGCTCTATACTCGTATGTTATTCTGGAGACATCGAAAGGTTAAAGAATGGTTTCACATGGCAAACTATCTTTAGCATGATTATATATTATTGAAACTTGTGTCCTGTGTTTATAAGAAGAATATTATATCAATATCAAGTAAAAATCTTATTTACAATACTATCCTCAACATAAATTCATATTATTCTTGAGACGTTTCAATAAGAAGAGTATTTTTTTCATTCGTATTCGTCAAATAACATTTTACTGTGATTACAATTTCTTGATCACGACAAAATCTTTACTAAATTTCAACTGAAAAAAGGCTTTGAAAAAATGTTTTATTGAAACGTAGCATGCTTCATTTCAAAGGGATTCGTTTGTTGAGGTAATTAAACGACTATTTATAGGGGATGAAAACAGATTTCTTATAGCTTTTAATCGTTTTTTTTTCGGTTTGTTTGACAAATTTATGTACGTCTTATAGAACACATAATATAATTCGTTTTAAAGAATCGAATATGTTTTGAGTTGATTTAAAATAAAAACACATGACAATAGCTAGATTTTATTATATAGAAGAATTTCATTCGAGATTTACTCGTATACGTGTTATGTTGGTTGGGCATTTCCTCGCATGTGTACATACATCCATTTAAACGTGGAAAATGGCGGCGTCAAATCTAGGTCATCGTAATAGGGGCTTAAATTGATTCCTGTAAAACATTTCAGCATAAATTTCATAGCTATTTTTAAACATTTTGAGATCTTTTTTACATTGATTAATTGGTTCATAATTGTTTAGACTGAATTTTTTTTAACATGTTATTATTATTTTTATATCCAAATTTTAACACAATTATTTCCACTACCAATTCAAAATTTCATAAATCAGTAATGAAAGAGATATTTTCAAAAATACTTATTGGATTTTTATCTTCCGATTGCTTTTGTAATTATTAATCTCAAAAAGTTCCCAGAATAGCGACGATTTGAAAAATAAGGATGGCAAAAGCGGGTGTGGTGCAATTATTGATCAACGAACTTAGTGTGTATAGGATTAGAGGAATTTAAAATAGATGGATTTAACATAATTTCATAAATCAGTAATGAAAGAGATATTTTTAAAAATACTTATTGGATTTTTATCTTCCGGTTGCTTTTGTAATTATCAATCTCAAAATGTTCCCAGAATAGCAACGATTTGAAAAATAAGGATGGCAAAAGCGGGTGTGGTGCAATTATTGATCAACGAACTTAGTGTGTATAGGATTAGAGAAATTAAAAATAGATGGATTTAACATAAAAATATCAAAATCAATATTTAAAAAAAATAATAAAATGTGATTTTGAATACGAACGTTTTTTTTTTTAAGAAAAATGAGTTGGTAACTTTTTGAAAAATTATTATTACTTCCGATTTTCGGGCAGCCCGCTGTATTGATGTTTTCGGGGAAGGCTGTTTTGCGCATGAGCTGTTTGCTTATCATAATTTTGGGCAAGCAAATTCCAGCTAAGAGAGACAAGAAAAATAGATTGAGAGAAAGAGAAGTATGATCTGGACCCAAATTCGAAAATTCTGCGATGAACTGTAAAATTATGAATATAAACTTAAGTCCAATATCGAAAAGAGATTTATATTTTGCAATATATTAAACGAGTAAATATATATAGTACATGTATAATTGAAAATAAATAAATATTAAAAAAAATTAATTCCAAGATGTCATTTATTTAAGACATTTGATTATAAAACTTAAATTATAGAAATGTTGAAAATGTTTTAAACAGAAAATATTATTTAAATCCTTAGTATATTTTACTTTTAAATTAAACTGTTTTAATTTCAACAAATTAAGGGATTCGACTTTTGAAGCTCTTGTATTAATTATTGTATAAATAGAAAAATATGTTTTCTTAAAATAATAATCATTCTTTGTAGAATGGATTGCCTAAAAAACGTAAAAATGTTTCCTGAAAAGATTAGAGAGACACAATATATTTGGTACATGAAGTTGTTACCAAACCGTATTAAGGCTTCTTTTTATGTATATCGGTGCATTTTATAGGTCATGTACCTATACTTGAAGTATGTAAACAAATGGGATTGCACCTGCATCCTGATTGGCTCTCGCGCTGCATCGGAGATGTTAATATATACTTGCAGATTCGAGGAAGCGCCACCTTCGGTAACGGCAGCCATTTTGTTGGGTATCACAGTCATCCACTTTCGAAAGTTATGATCATTTATTTATGGTATCATAAGATATTCGAAAGTAATACATTTTCTTTTCAGATGCAATAACTGAAAACGTATTTGAAGATAATATTTCAAGACTTTTTGAGAATACATTTTCAAACAGTTTTTTTTTATGTTACGCGCAAAGGGTTCATTTTAAGTTTTGAATGTTACGTAAGCGAACCACATTCTTAGCTATTATGCAGAACAGTCAACATAAAATAAAATAAATCTTAATGAATATGCCTTTTGAATCCCGAGCGCTCTTTTAATGTTGAATAGACTATATGCCACAACAATAAATTTTTTTGATAAAAAAAAAACGGGCTGAAAATAATAACTGAAATTTGGTGATATGAAACCATAAAAAAATAAAAAGATATACTAAGAAAAGTTATCAATAAAATATATTGAAATAATTTTAATGTGGTAAAGAAATGGCGGAGGGGGGCGTTTCCCGGGAAGACAGGGCCGGAGAAGTGAGGAGATACTCACCCAGCCCCTGCCAGGGGCCCCGGCAGCAGCGCCAGAGCCAGCGCCAGAAGCGCGGCCGCTCGGCCCGGAGTCCCCATGGTGGTTCACGCTAACCACATCTCACCGCCGCAGCAGCCGGCATCCCGGACGATACCGCATCCGAACGCGGGCACAGTCTAACCGAGCTTTTTTTATCACCGATGGTTATCACTAAACACCTATGGCACGCGTCCGACTTGGAGAGAATCCGTTTATGTTATGCTGCCACAAAATCTTTTGATCTGCCACCCTCTGCAATGCCGAGGCCATGTTCTCGAAGAGGCGGAGCTACAATTCTTATTTGCCCCGCCCACCTGAGACAGAAAACTCTATTGCTACGCCGTTCACTCAATTTTTTTGCGACGTAAGTCGCTTCTTATATCTGCCATCTCACTCTGTCGAGGGGGGGAGGAGTGCGGTGATCCGTACTAAGAATGTGACCCTGACTTCATTTCCAAGAAATCGGTTGTTAATAATTAGAATACATTCTAAACCTTGATTTTCGCTTCGCGCATGCGCGAAAAAAAGGCGCCAAAATAAAAAATCATTAAGATTTGGCAAGTGTTAACTTTTATGAATCTTAGATTGGGATAATCACGACCACGACTCGCGTGACCTTAACTAAGTTTGAAGCAGCCAGTACCCTACCTGCATCCCCCAATTTATATTTCATAAATCTTCCCTATTTCTAACTAGACTTACCATTTTTAAAAGGGTCACCCACCGCCTGTGCCTATTTCACCCACCCTTTACTGTCTACGGCCCAGACGGGGCGATTTATCCCACCCATTGACCCCGGTCTTACACACCGGGGTCACCCAATGCGCAGGGGTGACCCATCTGGAACGCCGCATCCAACTCGAGACTGCGCCTTTCCCGTTCAATACCTACCACTAAAACTTTCATAATCCTGAAAAAGAAACAAAAAAACAGCAAAAAGTTTTGAAATTCTTTTAATATTTATCATACAAAATTATCAAAAAAATGTATATATAAATCTTCATATAAACTTAATCACATATCTGGATATTTTTTTATAAACACAAAACACATCCCGTACTTTATTTTTCTTATAACAGTATTCCAGATTCCACATGTATCAACAATACGCCAATGTCCATCAACAATACGCCAATGTCCATCCATCATATTATCCGAGTTGTTTTCAACGTTGTTACAATTTTAACGTTGTTAATGTCATTGTTGCGTGCGTAACTGCGTTATTATTGACCTTTAGCATTTATATTTGATTATTTTACACTTCCGATTGCGTTACAAAAAAAAAAGATCCATTTAAATATGTTCCGAACTAGTTTCCAATAGAAAATGTACAGGAATATGCGTTTTTTTTTCCTTTTACTATAAGAATGGCCCACCCTGCAAGGGTAGACCACCTTACTGTGTCCCGGTTCGACGCTGACTGAAGCGGCGCACAGGATCCGATCCTCACATAGAGACGCGCGACGGCAGCGCGCGTCTCTCGGCTAGACTCCCTCCTCCCCCCTTCTATACCCCCTTGCCCATAGACCCCTCAAACAAGCGCTTTAATGTATAGAAAGTGAATACGAAATGTTTACATGTGGTTCTTGAACACGTTGTTTGAGAGTGTGTGTGTTTTAAGATAATGGCTTCTGCTTGAAAAGCAGGGAAGTTCTTATATCGAGGAAACAAAATTATAAATTTATTTTAAACTCTTATGGCAATATAAATTGATAAACATTAATTTATATATACTCGTATATTATATAATTTACAGATTGGCATAATTTTTATATTTAACTTGGATTTATTTTGAAAACAATTCACTTTCAGAGTTGCTTATTAAAATATTGTAAAATGTGTTTTTTTAATATAAACATTATGGGTAAATATCGAATTCAGGAAAACATGAATTCTGATGCAACTTGAATGCATTAAAATAGCCTCAAATGATCTCTTTGAAATCTACAATATATGTGTTATAAAGGATTCATAACAAAGAACTATGTTTTTTTTTATATTCCAGATTTAAGTTACAAAAAAATATCCTCTATTTTGTCAAAAAAATAAAATTGTTTTTTTTATTTAACACAATAAACGACACTGAATTGCCCTTATATAACTCAATATAACTTAAAAATCAAGAGATATTGATTATGTTTTGAAAGATACGTGTATCATAAAATGTAAAATTTGATTTTGAAGGATATTATATTTTACGATATATATTTTTTTATTTATATATTTTACACATGACAAGAAATATGATATACGTAATTTGCGAAAAAACAACAGGTAATTTAATTCGAACACAGTTTTAATGGATCTTGATTTGTTGCATTTCATTTGTCGTGTCCCCAGTAAACTAGGCTTTTGCCTGTATCTCAATGAGAACATAAAGCATAAAAAAATAAATCGATACTTCTTTCCGATTTTGGATTATACAAAACCCCGTTGCACATTCTCATCAACCTGGCAAACAGTGACACTCAATTACATATGTATACATCACGCGAAATCAAACTCCTCAAACCTCATCACTTCAGACAGACCAAAACATTCATCCAACAATATACCGCGTACAATCATAAAACAAAAAAAATACATATCATATATATATAAAAATATAAATATAAAATAACAAAATACACCACATTCAAGAGCTCACACAAACCTTTTCTATAAGTCATTCTTCTTGCAAGCCCAAGTACTCAAACTCCTGTCGCAACAAAAACCACGCTTCGATCGACTGCCTAAATTGTTTTCCTCCCTTTACCTTTATTGATTTCAGCAATATATGGTATATGCTATATAAATATATTTCAAGGTGAGACGCTTAAACATGCCAAAGCACAACAAAGCATTACAAAATATAACTTAAAACATAGAAGATATGATTTATGAACAATATAATAATAATAAAATAACAATTTATATAGCGCTGTTTAGGAAGCGAAATCTCCTCAAAGGTGCTATAATCCCGGACTCGAATTTACTATTATTGACAAATTAAAAATATTAATATTTACTCGTATAAGTTGAGTGTAAGGTAGCAAGTACCTGCGGTCATTAGATAAAGTACTTTTCTGCTTCAGTATATGTTCAGAAAAACATCTAAGAAAAGAAAACTTATTATAGGTTCACGAAACCTTCAAATATCTTTCGTAATGATAGTAACAAATTCAGCCTTAGGTGTAGTTACAATTTATGATACATATGTATATCTTTCAATAAATTATGCTAAACATACAAATGCATAACAAAAGAAATCAACAAGACTTGTTAAAATAAAATAGAAAAAAAATATAATCTACTTCAAAAAGGGAATATAGGACAGTTTATGTATACAAAAATATACTAAGGATTAAAAACAATAGATTATGGGCCTCCCAGTCAAGTCCTTAGATATAGAAAATTATGGAGAAGAATCCTCCAGAACTTAACAACATCTACGTTAAATACATTACACCATACCAGGCATGGAGATAACCAATCGTTATATTCTCAGACTCGATGAATTACAATGAACAACTGTAGTTAACAAATTGCTATTAGCATATTTAAATTGTAAAATTTTCCGTGTATTTCGAATAGGAATGAGAAAATAAATTTGAGCCAATATAGCGGGGGTTATAGGCGATAGTGTGAATATCCTAATATTAACATGAAATCAATATAAGCCTTTTTTCAGAGTTTAAGAAGGTGGGTGTTACACAATAAGATATCGTAGTCAAGAATATCAGATGCCAAAACGAAAATGAATGTCTCGGAAATGTATTGTGGATATTTTCAATTGTGCTGGAATATTATCTTTCTTCTCCCTGGCTCCATCCCAACTCACTGTCTTCGAAGACTGTTGGGGTCAGCTCTCCTCGTCCTCAGGTTGTATGCTCTTCTGTCCAGGACTACGTCTCCCAGGCAGTGCCTCTGCATCAGGTTATCTCTTTGCAGCACCCATGAATTATTTGGTCTTCCTCTGGTTGTTATTCGAGGAAGATCCATGGAGATTGCCTGGTTCACACTGTGATCGGGTGCTCTGCGTTCAACGTTTTACCGGTGCCTTTTGGATCTGTCAATTTTGTCATTTTCTTGAATTTTTTTTAACTAATTTATTTTTTACTATTTAGGTGGTAAAAATTTGTGTCGATAACCACCTTTATATTTGTAATATCATGCTTTATCACTTTGAAAAAGGATAGACATCAGTACAGTCATTTCGCGATCTCAACAAGTTCACGTTTCACATATTTGTCATCCCACCTATAGCAGAAATCGTTTACCATAATCTCCCAGTGAATTTATTATACCAAAAAGTTTCCACTAAACATACATACCACTTGGTTTTTACAATGGACGATCGCTGGAATTCTTTTCAGAGTCTTGCCGGGATCAACGCACACTTTTTTTTGTTTGACATTTTTTAAGAGAAGCCATTACTCATCACTGGTCATCAGATGTCAAAGAAAGGGATGTTGCTCGTTTCGCTGAAGCAATTTAATGTATATGCGGACTCGGCTAGCCTTGTTGTCGATGAACTTGCGAGGAATCCATCCAGCCATTTTTCATACCTCGTCGAACTTTTTGAAGCACCTGACAATCGTGGAATGGTCGACATTGAAATGTTCTGCCAGCATCCTTGTTGTCAAACTTTCGTCTTCTTTCACAACCATTTGAAGAGTCTGATCATCAAAATCAGACAACCAACCGTTTTTTCCTAATTTATTTAGCTTGTGGATTTGAAACGATTGAACTATTTTCGAACTTGACTTTTACCGATCGTTCCTTCATCAAATAGTTCTTTGAGATCGGGAAATGCCTATCCTACCATCCAGTTATAAAGTATAATATGACCAATATAAAGATTATTATCAACACATATTTTTATTACCTAAATAGTTAGCAATATATAAGTAAAAAAATTTAATAAAATGACAATTTTGACAGATTCGGAGGGCACTGGTAAAACGATCGTTAGTTATGCACCAACCAATAGATAAAATAGTTGGGTGACCAAATTGTTGAGCAATAAAGATTAAATATTCAGGTGACCAAAGTGTTGAGTACTTTTTATAACTGATCAGTACAGTACAGTATAGTACTGGCTCGGGACCGTGAAGGGTGGAGAGCCGTATGCTCTCAGGCTGATGGCGTCTCAGCGGTTAGACGCGTGAGAAACATTTAGCGCGCTCCGAACATGCGTCAGTATGGCCAAGCGGCTCAGCAGGGTCCACATGTCTGTCACATTTGCGGGAGGGAATGCGCATCTAGGATCGGACTGTTTTCTCACAGAAGATCACATGACGTGGAAGAACGGTTCAAGATTGACGTCGGAGTGGCAAGGGGATCCTCGACTACGAGGCCCGGCAACGACGAGCAATGTTGATGGTCTCCTGAAAGCTTTGCCAACTCTCCGAATCTCAACTCGAAGAATCCTTACATAAATCATAACCTGTATTATTTCCTCTATTTGTTATATTATGAATATGCCGAGAGATATTATGTTATGTATTATTTGCAAATAATCATTTTTTTAAATGTCGTCCTACAAAAAAGTAACAGTTTTGGATAAAAATCATTTTATTATATTAAAAATTGGCTAATATAATTTTATATTATCACAGACGGTCCTGGTCTATAAATTACAGAATAATAAATTATTATACAGGATAAATGCAATCTTAAACCTAACGTGTAAATAAGTGGGGTGAAAAAGGACACATTGAGGTGGTTTGGACATGTTGAATGGGTGATGAAATTCTGACTAATTAATCTTGTAATTGGACTATCATAGATAAAAGTTGTGGATGAGGATGACCGAGAAAAGCATGGTTAGATCTGGTGAATGAAATTTTGGACAGAATTAGTTGTATGAGAAGATATATGGTTATGAAAGAGGTTTAGTCAATCGTTATTTGGCTAAGCCCTAGCTTTGTATACTCCAGCAGGAAAATGGCGTGATGATACGTATATATGTATGTTTGTAAAAAAGATCCTCTACCAAATCAAAATACGTGCCCATTTATAAAATATAAAAGCAGTTGTACAAACTTAATCATCGTTGATTGTCTTCTTCTGATAGACATTAAAATTAATTCCTTGCATCAAGGCGCGCCTCGGCTCCCTGTGGGTACACCTAAATAATTGGACTACCCAATTTCTCTCTGTCCTTGGGAGCTTTAATGGCAAATTCTTTAACTTCAATCTTGTCCCTTCACCCTGTTACACTTGTTGTGGTCATCTGGATCAATCCGCAGAGTACATTCAGTGGTACTCCGATGAAAATCAAGTTAATAATTTCAGAAGGTAATTCCACTTAGCCTTACATCAGTTCAACTTCGGACCGATTAGCTACTCCGATTTAGAAGCATTTAAGAATTGTTTTGTTACATTTAAAAAATTCTGTGAAAGTACAATCAACTTGCTAGACTGTTTGAACTCTAGGCCTTAAGCCACTTTATAGGAGAAAAAATCTACGCTGCGAGTCATTTTCCTTTTACCGTGAGGTCAGACTATAAGTCCGTCTTCATAACTATTCTTTTCACACTCAGGTGTGCTGCCACCGGAGAAGAAGAGTCTCTTTAGGCAGTCCTTTCTTCGTCACTCCGCAAAGTTACGCTCATAAAAAATAAAGAAGATATCGATCTTCTAATGTAAATCGCGCTGAATTCGAACATATTATATTTTGTCCACCATAACAGGGTGGGTGGTGATGGGATCGTACTGAACTGAACTTTATCAACTTAATGAATTAAGATTTAAGGAGTATAATCTATTAGTTCAACTTTAGAAAAATAACTTGCTTTAGTTCGGAAAACGTAGGATGAGTCCTGTGACAGCTCACAAATTTGCCCCAATACAACCTTATGTAATGTATTTACATTGTAATTTATTTTTATCAAACACTGTTTATTCCACTTTTTTATGACGGTATAACGCTACCGGTTTCAAGGCTTTCACCTCATCTTCAGGGGAGCGCAAACAATACTCTGAAGATGAGGTGAAAGCCTTGAAACCGGTAGGGTTATACCGTCATAAAAAAGTGGAATAAACAGTGTTTGATAAAAATAAATTACAATGTCTTTAAACCTCCACAATGTTAATGCCTTAACTATAAACAACATAATGTATTTACCTAAATAACTTGCTATTTATTAGAATTGAGCCTTATATTAAAGTTTATAAAATAATTAAAGTTACTGAACATCGTTACAAGGCTGTATTGGGGTAAATTTGTGAGCTGTCACAGGACTCATCCTACATTTTCTGAACTATAGTGAGGAATTATTAAAGTAACTTATAAATATAAAAAAATATATATATTACTATATCACCATAGACAGGAAGCTTACATGTTGTCAATATTTATCAAATTCAACGTTTATATGCTCATAAAGAAGAAACAAAAAAAAATTAGTTAAATTAAAAAATAAAAACGGCAAAACACCACTGAAATCGCATTTCTGGGTTTCCGTGTAGAAACTAGTCCAAACGGTTTTTAAACTAGTTCAATGTCAGAGCATTCACTACACTGTTGGGCGGTTTGTTCCAAGATTCCACAACCATGGTAGCAAAACAATGTTTCATTCAATTATTGTGGAATTCAATACTGGAAAACTTTTGCTGATTTCCTCTCAAATGTATGTTTTGGTTAACAGAAAAATATTTAGAGCAATTATAATGATTGCTCAAGAATACGGATAATTAAATTTATAGAAAATCTTTAAAATGTTAAATTTTAAAGACGCTTAAACTGAGTGTGTATTTTATTTAGAGATTCTACAAATATTTTTATATCATATCGATATGATAAATAAAATTGAAAACGTTTTTTACACTTTTTTTTTCCGGAAAAATAAAATTTTACAATGTTCAATCAATTAGTTTGTGTTTAAGATAATCATGAATATTGTAGTATTTTTTCCACATTATAACTTTTGGTGTTGCATGATTTACTTAAAAAAACAGAAAATTGAGTGTAAAAAAATATTTAAACTTCTGTTTTTAGATTGTTGAATCTTATCGTTTTCGTATAAAATAATAAAAGTTCTAATATTCTTTAAGTTTTTTGTGAGTTATCTTCATTATAATGAACAATGAAAACTTGGGAATATTTTGTGACACACGTTGCATAAATGTACGTTATTATAACTTTTCATTTATGAAGACGACCTCAATAGCCTTATTTTAGTTCGGAAATTATAGGATGAGTCCTGTGACAGCTTACAAATTTGCCCCAATACAACCGTATGTAATGTATTTACCTAAATAACTTGCTATTTATTAGAATTGAGGCTTATATTAAAGTCGATAAAATAATTAAAATTACTGAACATCGTTACAAGGTTGTATTGGGGCCAATTTGTGAGCTGTCACAGGACTCATCCTAGAATTTCCGAACTATAGTAAGACGCCGGTCTCCAGACCCAGAAATACGGGTTTAATTCCTGTTGGACACTAGATTTTTTGAATGAATTCCAGTCTGGTATTTACTTAATGCCTCTTAAACAACTTTCTAGTTGATTGGCAGAGATTACCACATGGCAATAATCTAGCCAGGTGGCACTTTAATACAATAATAGTATAATTCATTCAATATTATATAAGGTTCTGAAATTTTACGTACTGATGCAGCGTATACTGTAACATTATTGGCATACATTTATTTGAACATGTGCCAGTAGATTCTGTTTATAAAGAAAATTGATATTAAAATGGCATTTTTTATGTCAAATTACAATATATTTATTTAATTTTGAAAATTTATATTGATTGAGGAATTAAAAGGTCATTTAAAAGAGTAAGTACCCTTATTTACAGGAATTAGTAGTTTAAAGGTAGAAAAAAACATTCACGTATTTGTTTAGTAAATTAATATTAAATTTGGTTTTTATTCTGAAGCGTATTCTCCCTCTGTATATTTGTTGTTAAATAAAAGTATTTTTAATAAGCGTCCATACTTTATCGTTTGATATGCAGCTAAGCGATGCAATGTGAATTATCTGTGGAGTTTAATAAACTCTACTTTTACTGTAAAACCGCGCTTGTCAAATTAAATAAGAGGGACATACTTGTCTGTGCCTTCCTATCGTCTTAAATCTCGACATTCCATCCAGCAAGAAGATAATCAGTAAGCGATCTGAAATTGGCTCGAGGATTAATTAAGGGAAGAAAAGTGGAAGCAAATACTGACTACCTTTTCTCTAGCCTCGCAAAGGAATTACTAGGCTGTGCCAAAAAGCCGATTTTTAAACAAAAGAATATAATAAATTTATTTACTCCACACTGTAAACCTTACTTCTCGCTTTCATAAGAACAAGCTACAAAATCTTCTTTGTTCTCTTTTGGATCAACACTGGCTCAGTATATATTTTATTTTGTCTCCACAGCATTGAAACACTTGTAGTTAGAATTATGTTCCATCAGTTACATTCATTGTTGACAAACAACCATCTAGATTTGATATTACGTGCAAAATGTACAAATTGTTATGTGTGGTAAGTGATGTTGAAAGGTTGTGAAATATGAAACTAGAAACAACTACAATGCACAAAGCTTTTGCATTTGCAATTTCTTAGGCTTTTTTTTTTAATTATTTAACACTTTTTTTAACAAGTTACATGGGCACATAAATCATTATATACATCACCACGAAATCCAAGAACACATATGTTAAGTGAGCACATGCCCATAAACCCCGCGAAGATGGACAATCAACCGAATATTCCTTTTCGTGTAAAGTGAGATATCACCAATAAAAGGAAAAGGAAGGGATAGTGGAGAAAAGAGAGAAAAAATCAGGAATGAAACACGTTATATTACTGACTAGAAATTAAGAGTATTTTCGGTCGCTTCTTAAAGCATGCCAAGAACGGAGCGAGTCTAACATTGGTTTGTAACTGATTTCAGAGTCTCACTGCATAGACAGTAAAGAACGACGTAAAAAAAAGAAGAGCGGTGAACTAGAAAAGGCCAATAAAATATCTCTGAAAGGCTAATAAACAATATCTGAGGGCAGTACATCACTCCAATGAGATATTTAATAAAGTTGAAATGAAGGGATATAAATAAATATTCTGGGCCTCCAAAGTAAGGAGCTTGGAATTGACAGACGATAGAAAATTGTATATTACTACTCAAATATATGCAAACTCCTCCTCCCATCCTCCCACTCTGTCCCGTCGAATGAGATGAAATCCTGGAAGAGAAAAAAGTGAGTTTGATAGTGATCGTTTAATCCAAAATTCGCTATCCAGTAGGGCATGAACAAACTGGTCATGAAATGAGGCGAGCAGCTCAGAATAATGAAGCGGTATGCTATGAGCATTTATATTGCATGCATGAAAGTAATTCTTAGTTGTCAAGAAAGCTGAGCGAAGATGATTATTAAAATGTAATGGCGGGTTTGTATCAGCGAATAGACTGAAGATGACGTGCCCAATGTAGATAGGAATCCAGGAAAGGGAGAAAGAGTAGATAAAATAGAATGAGAATTATGTAGAGATAAGGAATCATCGGGAGAGATAAGCAGTGATGACATTAAATATTTGTTAAAATAACAGAAAACAAATGAAATTAAAAAAAATCAATTTCAGATCTAAAAAGCCAACAAACAACGAATTTATTTCACTGTCGCGCATTGAACCCATGCCCAGTTGATTGAAGGTCATAAATAAAAAAAATAAACAAAAAATGAAAAATTTACATAAATTTCAAAGACTTGAAAGACCAAGTCAATAAAAAATACAGAGAGATAAAAGAAAGAAAAAAACACAAATTATAAAATTAATACTCAAAGTAGTTTGGGCGAGTAAAAGACAAAGAAAAGAAAACATGTATTATATATATTACGTGGTTGTTATTGCGACAGGATTTTGAGTACTTGGGCTTTCAGGATGAATGACGAGTGGAAAGGATTTGTGTGAGTTCGTGAGTGTGGGTTTCTTCTTGTTGTTTTAATTTTGGTTGTTTTTGTATTTGTGTGTCTGTGTATTTTTTGTTTTAATTTTAATTTTAATTTTTATTCTGATGATTCTGTGCGGTATATTGTGAGATGAATATTTTTGGTCTTTCTGTAGTGATGATGTGTGAGGAGTTGAATTTCGCAAGATGTTTCCAGTTGTAGTTGAGTGTCACTGTTTGTCAGGTTGATGAGAGCGTGCAACGGGGTTTTGTTTTTGTGTAATCAAAAATCGGAAAGAAGTATCGATTTAATTTTTCATGCTAAATATCCTCAGTGAGATACAGGCAAAAGCCTAGTTTAGTGGGGATACGACATGAAAGGCGACAAACCCAGATCCATTAAAATTGTATGTCCAAATCAAATTACCTGTTGTTTTTTTCACAAATTATGTATATTTCTTGTCATGTGTAATAATAATAATAAAAATATATATTCCTACACCTACAATGTAATCAATACCATTTAAATTGAGTGTGGATTGCTTTGAGTTATAAAATGAAAGATGTTAATAAAAAATTGAGTGTGGATTGCTTTGAGTTATAAAATGAAAGATGTTAATAAAAAATTGAGTGTGGATTGCTTTGAGTTATAAAATGAAAGATGTTAATAAAAAATTGAGTGTGGATTGCTTTGAGTTATAAAATGAAAGATGTTAATAAAAAATTGAGTGTGGATTGCTTTGAGTTATAAAATGAAAGATGTTAATAAAAAATTGAGTGTGGATTGCTTTGAGTTATAAAATGAAAGATGTTTATAATAAAAAAAAACATATTCATTTGCAATCGATTTATAAAAAAGAAAACAGTAAGTTAAAACAGGAAAGCCAAAATAATGGGAGATAAAAAACAACAGTTTAAAGGCAATATTCAGCGGCAGGAATATAATTCAATAACACAAAGTGAAAAAAAAAAAACAAACAAAAAATTAAAAACCATGAATAGTCTGAGTCTGACATTTGATCCTGCCACTAAAAATGTAAAGTGTGTACAGAGCGGAAATATTGCCACAATGAAAACGCATAGAGTATCTGTCAAAATTGACGGATCGAATGCAATACCTGCAGCATATATCACCCGACGCCTCGATCAGTTCACGGAATCAGAGCAAAAAAAAATAGTCAGGATAAATACGCCGAGCCGAATTTTGGATCAGGCAACATTGCCTTGATTGACAACCCTCACGCTTCGCACATTCTCCTCTATGACATTTACTCCGTTAAATTATTACTTTCCATAAAGTGGCAACACCCTCGCAATCACAACATAAAAGTTGTGAGTTTGATACTTAGTTATACAAATTTTAAACAAACAAGAAAGAAAAACACTTCGGATCAGTAGGTTTTCTCCTCTTTGATCTCTGCTTTATTGCTCTTGTTTGGGTTTATCCACCCAAAGAGATTCCCTCGCTCCCTTAATATCTCGAAGCCCCTACATGCTTGTGAAATGAAAAGTTTTGTCGCGGTGGCGAACTATAATATTTTCATCTCTGGTCCAGCAGCTTCGCGGAGGAAACAATTTGCGAACCTCCCAAAATACCATATAGCGGCTAGGGGTCAAGGATTCGGTAATCATTATCTCCTTCCCTTGAGATTTTTTTTTTGCTAAACACCTTTTGCCGCCTCAATGGATTATATAAATTTACTACAATGGGATGCTTACCCGTTGTTTCCCGTACCGAGCAAAACCAGCTGCTGACGATGTCACTCTTTCTGAGCTCCACACCCAAATTAGATCGAGCACAGGCTATGATCGCCTCCTTAGGCGAGGCAACCTCAGATTCTCTGATTCCGTGGACCAAGATAATATTCCTTCGCGCCACCGCCTCGAGACTGTCGATCCAAGAGTGGATATCTTATTGGACCTGAAGCACCCTCATTAAATCATGAAGATCATAATATGCTCCTTAAACCTCATGAAATCCCCCATTAGGGAGATAACGAGTAGGTCGAGAGAACGAGCGCCATTTCCAGTTTGACGGAGCCTCCCTTCGAATGACGCCATCTCAATTCTAAGAAACTCCACCAATTCCTCCATATTACTACTCTCCATATTATCCCTCAATAATAAGTGAAAAAAACAATAGAATTACTCTCGCGTGACAATTAACCCGTCTTCACTTTCCGACTATAGACAAACACTCCCTTATCAACTACACCAACTTAACCGGTATTCAGGAAATGGTGTCTAAATTTCCTCTCATCCGTTATGACGCGGAATCTAGAGTATCTTGGTTAAATGATGCGAAAAATTTTATATTTCGATTAATGTTACTAACATAGATCGAGAGCAGAAAAAGTTTGGAAGACAGTTGTCATGGCTAAAAAATATTGCAATATACCAGACTAAATGATGAAAAAGAGTGAACGGTATTCAATACTCCAAAGAACTAAAAATCAGTGAATAAATTTTGAAGGCACCCACACGTATATTTTTAGAGAAATATGGATACTGATTTTGGGTTTCCCATAGACAATACATTAAAGCACTCAATGAGCCACATCAGATAAATAAAGAAAATTCGATGGTACCATAAGAGTAGATAATCCAACTACGAAGTTTTAAGCAAAGCAAACTGCTGTAGCATCAAAATTTTAGTGCCACGTGCTCACTTGCTTGCATGCTTGATTCTAAGCTTTCAAAAAATATCCTCTCTGGTGAGCTGACGGAGGGATGAAGAAAACACGGTGAGTAGCGAAATATATAAAAAGGCGTACGACATGCAACACTAACAAAAACAAATTTTCAACACAACTGGGTGCAAACAGTAGCAGGTAATGTCAAATGACGTAGAACGATTGCTAGTTATCAGGGATCTAATAGAGAAAGAAGTCGCGAAGAAGCTGCAAGTACTCAAGCTGTTTGGTTATATTCAACAAGATATACCTGTCACATAGCTTACATAGTCATCTCTGATGGCACCAAAGACAAACACTCTAGCCCTCACTTTGTATAGTGCCTTTTATTATACTATTCAAGGGTAATGGTCAATCATTTTTTAAGAAATACTTTAAAAACATTCTGAGTTAGTCATGTTTCGAGGCTTTCGCGGTTCTTCGTTTAACTTGCATAAGGTCTTTCGAAGTGTTATAAGGTGTGGTTTGGCATCATAAACATCATACAACAGTTCGAAAGACTGTATACAACTTTCAAGTAGAAATTTGTAAAATTAATAACACACGTGTAACAAATTTCAAATCATATACTCGTGATTTTTATTTTCGCTCCAACACCCCTTCGTTATTCTTTTGATTGATGATATCTCACTTTTATTTTTACAATGTAATATATCAAATCCATTTTTTTGCCCCATCATAAAAAAAATTAAAACTCAACATAGACACATGACAATCATGGCAACCGATCAAATGTTCATCATCCCTAGAGTGAGAATATTTTTTGCCCAAAGGCAATATGGCTACAATCGCATAAAATAGGGTGCCGAATTCAATAAAGGCAAAAGGGGGAAATAAAATTTGGCAATGATACGGAGCGTGATTTTATTGCGACATGAGCTTGTAGTACGAATGATTTGTACCATATGTTTGTGTGAATTCTTGAGTGTGGTGTCTCTTTAGTGATTATGTGCGATATATTGTGGATGGTCTTTTTGGTCTGTCTGGAATGATGGATGATTTGATTCGAATGATGCATACGTATGTAATGGAGTCTCACTGTTTACCAAGTTGATGAGAGTTTATAACGGGGCTGTATATCAAATAATTTTGATCACTACATATAAGATACCGAATTACTATGGTGACATTCACGTAGTGACAAGTTTTTCTTACAAATTTGTTATAAGCGGAATTTTAGTATTATGCGATTCTTTCTGTATTTGAGTGTAGTGATGTCGAAAAATAAACTCAAAATATTGTCGTGAATTGTTCGTTCGGTGAATTTACACATTTTTTACAGGAATGTTGTGTGTATTAAAATTAGTGTTTCATTTGACAGTTGAACAGCTGTGGAACGATATGGATAAATCATAATACTCATAGCATCGACAATTGAATGATTATCTACTTTTTAGGAATTGTTTGTCTTTGACTGGTGTTAACAAACTGTCAAGGGAATTATCATTGAAGTATACTACGTCATATAAAGTTTACGACTATTATTAAAAAAGAAAAATAATTATTGTCATTGACGATCTGTCAAAAGGTTTTTGTTATGTGTAAGGTATATTGCATGCCAACCAGGAGTAATTTATATATGTTCACGACTATTATATATTAAAAAAGAAGAATGGAAGCTATCGCCCGTAGAAGGGTCTATCGTAAAAGAAAAATGGAAGCTATCACCCGTAGAAGGGTCTATCGTAAAAAATAAAATTACTAGAAAATGCATGTTTTGTGTTTATTTTTATACAATAATACATGCATTTTATTTGAAATGGGCAATAAGGGATTAAAAAATATTTTTTTTAATGTTTCATGATTTTTTTATTTAAAAAATACAAGCATAACAAGGCAAACACTAATTAATAAAAAAAAATCAAAAGTGAAAGGGTCCATATGCTTCCATGTAGACCCTTTAACGTATGAGGTTATCAGTTTCTAAGAATAATAATGATCAACATTCTTTACAACACATTTCACAAAATAAAAATTGGGTAGTATTAATTTTTTTATTTTAGCCACTAGTGCTATAAGTATGAATTAAGTTGTCAACGTACCACGTACAACGTAGGTGCTCAACGTACAACGTAGGTGCTCAACGTACAACGTAGGTGCTCAACGTACCAGTCCTAAGTATTGCTAAGCTTTACTCATGAGGAATGTCTATATAAAAAAGATCGGTATTCTGGTTTCAGATATTGCACCATATTTAATAAATCTTTATATTTTTCCCTAGTTATGGGGATGATAATGAAAAATTGAAAAAAGTTAAATGAAAAAAAAAACGTATATGAAAAAGAAAAATGTCTACAAACATATAAATATAGGTTTAAGTGCAGAGACCCTTGTACTACTGCCCTGTTCTGGTAGCTTTTTAAACGCTCTGACAACACCTCTTCGAGTTACGTATTCCTCTCCACGATTCCTTTTTGTTTTTCGAATATTATTCTTCCACTCTGATACATTAATCTTCTATTTTCTACATGAATTTAATTTATTTAAGCTCCCAGGTGATAGCGAAATGTCAGCAGAGTTCGACATCTTTGATAACCGTAGACTACCATATACCCTTGTACTGCTATATCTTGTTTTTTTTTAATTTTAAAAATATATATTTAGGGCTGCCATTATTAAAAAAATGAATACCTAAATATTCCTTATGCGGTGTAGAACTTTTTCCACTAAAAACGCATTTTTGGTCAAGTATATGAAATAAAACCTTCTACGGGCGATATCTTCAATTGTCATTGACGATCTGTCAAAAGGTTTTTGTTATGTACGGTATATTGCATGCCAACCAGGAGTAATTTATATATTTTGGGATTGCATATAATTCAGCCGTAAATCTGATATTAGACATTTGATTTTTTTATAAAAGTGAGTAATTGTTGTTTGCTTATTTTTTTAATATTTTCAGTGCTCTAAAAACTGTTATATAAACGAAAAAAAATATGCCCGCGTCTCCAAAACTGCGCAAGAGGCGGAAAAAGTATAAGGCTGTTCCGAGTCCCCCTGCGAGCGATGAGAAATCAAGCGCGGGGGGCGATTCGACGCTATCTGTGAATGTGGAGGTTAAAAAGTACCGTATCCACTTCCAGGTATTCATTATGAACATAAAAAATAAATAAGGATCAGCAGGATTTTATTTCCGGGAAAATTCAGAACACCTTGGCAGCATTTGGCGAGAGGAATTACGTTTAACCGAAGCGGAGGGTTACATTAGATGCTTGAAAGCTGAAAATGATGCATTTAGTCATCGATGTTGTTAACATCAGTGATGAACAAAGTAGCAGAAGTCCTCGAATCAGCTCTGAAGACAATTAACCGCACCAAATCATTCTTAGTCAGCGGTGACTAGGGCATCAAATGATAGAGGTTGCGTCGTAAAGATAACGCAACCAGCTAAATACATATGACCTAAAAACAACAACATCAAAACATCGTGAAAAATGAATTACATATATCTGGTTTTAGAGATGCTGCGCCGGGGGCGATGGATAGGTTCACTGTCTCACAGTATTCAGCCCCTCAATATTGTAATTTATGAGCTGCCGCTTGTGCTCTCCTGCGATTATATAGACGTGATCTGTCTCAATTGAACCTGGTTGTACCCGCGCCTGTATTGCTGGTTTTATGATCCTTAATTACTCCTTTCTTCAACCCCTTAACATACTAGAGGGGGTGGTGTGGGCTTCTTTATAAAAGAGCATTTAAACTCGGCGATATTATTAGCAGCATGTAATGCTGATGTTGAGTACTCCTGGATGAAACTTAAAATAAATTGTTTATTTATCATCAAGCCAAAATCTAATCTGAATGCTGCTCTGCTAGATGTTTTAAGCGAAAATTTGTCATAATTACTGCAGTGCTGTGACCACATTCTACTTCGTGAGTGACCTAAATTTTAACCTTCTAAACTCAACTACAGCTTTATATAAAAATATCCAAGATATTATTGATTTTTTTGGGCTCATTCAATTGATTTCGTAAGCTACTAAAATTACTGACTATAGTGATACGCATTAGACGTTTTTTTTATATCAACTCGGAGCATACAGTTATCTCTGTGAGAGTCTCACTGTGGTGATATAAGTTACCAAGTACTATTGAATAAAGAGATTTTACCGTGGTTAACAAAAATGAGCTCTACGACTCGTTAAGGTGGGTACCGTGGTAGCGTAAGGAGAGCGTAAGTGGTAGGGTTGAGGTGTTGAATTCTTTATTACATGACATTTTGGAAAGTCACTTCCCACTGAAAAGGAAAACTTTTTATCACTCATGCAGTCCACGATTTACAACCACAGTTAAAACGTTAATCGAAAGGCGAAAAACAAGTTCGACAAGGCGAAAAGTAAGTTCAAAAGAAAGCCCTTACATACATAAATATTTGTATATGGTAAACAACATTGAAATCACATAAATTGTACCATAAAACGTGAAAAAAGGCTTACTTTTCTAATTTTTTTTAACTGTAATGTAAAAAACTCAGTGAAAATGTGAAAAAAACTTTAACTCGTTGATTGATTTAAGCAAAAATACATCTGGTGGAGTTCCATCCCATTTGAACAATCCTGATGACCTTAACGTTTTTTTCACGTCAACGAGTCAGATCTGTCCGACACAACTCTTTTGAACCACTATACAAACAGTCGTAGAGAAGGAAATTTAACGTTTCAGTTATCATATCACACTCAAACAAGTCGAGAAAGCTATCGAATCTATTGAATCGAATGCAATTTGTGTTGATGGTATTGCTATCAAATTAGTGCGATTCTGTTTTCCCCTTTATTTGGGACATACTTAAGGGATTTTTCAATACATGTCTTCAGGAGAAAATATTTCAATGTGTTAAGAGGTCTACTCTGGTCGGTCCAATCCCCAAAAAAAGTCGTTAAATTTAAGGATTTACGCCCAATTATTATTCTTTCGAACATATCAAAAGTTTTGGAGAGATAAGTTTTCCTTCTGTTATCAGATTTTCTTCTAGCCAATGACCTATTTACCCATGTATCAATCTGGCTTCAGGCCTAAATATAGCATATCGATGGCATTGAGCTGTGTGGTGGATGACATTTTGCGGGAATCAGATAAGGGGATTTTTATGACTATGAAACTAGAAACAGAGAAACTCTTTATGACCATCCGGAGTCATAATATAACAATATTCGAAGGATCTTTCTCATATTCAGCCAGCAAATTTTGTAATGAGTTGCACTTGATTTTGAAAAAGCAGATTAAAAGTTGCACCTTCAAAAATGCTTTGAAATGTTTCATTCTAAATAGTTAGTGATTTTAGTTGTGATGTGGACCCTTATTTGCTTTTTCTCTCTTCACCGGCGATGAATTGGGGATTGTGTGTGAATGTGAGTTCTCTTTTCATGATTTTTTATAGAACATAACTGCCTATTTATTTGAATTTTTCGTACGTATGAATATAATTTTTTTAGTGATTTTATTTTGACAAAATTAAGATACCCATCAACTTTTCTCTATTTTTTCTGACAGTTAATCTGAGATAGTATTTGTGGGTTCAGTTTTATTTTTTTTCTGCCATTTATTAAATTTCTGTTATTTTTCTTTGTCTTCATGTACAAGGCTGAAATATTAAATGTTCTCTCGGCCAGACTGGCAGTATATTGTTGGTGTGTATCTCGACCGGGGAGACACTATGAGATGAGCTCAGGCCATTTGATAGCTTCTCTCTTAAATTTATTTGATGTTATTTATCTTAAGATATGTGTATACGTGCGATAATATTGTAGGAACTACTGTTGTCGCTGAAATATTGTCAACACACACGGTCAACGACCGACGAAACGACCTTCGGATATGTCCAAAGGTCGCATACCAAAACATTGAAATTGTTTACCCACAAATACTATTTACGATACATTCCACAGTAGAAAGAGAACGCATCGCGCTGTCTCGCCGTTTTCGCCAACAAATTGTCTACCCACAATATTATCTGCGATGTCTGCAATATTTCAATAGACCATCTCTGCACGCACAGAAGCGAGATAAAAATATATTGCGGGCGCACTTCCGCGCCCATTCTGAAATGTATAAATACCTACTTACCGATAAATAAATCATCATTAATTATTATTCATTGATTCATTCACTCTCTCTTTCCGCATTGCTAATTGACGTATTATATTTATTTACCAACAACTACTATCATCATCTCGTCCTTCAAGGACATTCGCTAAAATATGTATAAACTGTGTTGCTATCAATAAACCTTTATTTATTTATTTAATCGAAAAAAAAACGTCTTAATATATGTCCTCATAAGATACATGCAAAACCCTAGTTTACTGGGGACACGACAAATGAAAGACTGTTAATCCAGATAAATAAAAATGTGTGTCTACATTAAATTACCTGTTGTTTTTTTTTTATAAATGATGTAAACGATGATTTATTGTTTTTACAACCGACGATCATTAATAATTCCCTCAAATAATTCCAACACGATGACATTACCATGCATACTGTCAGATCTGCCTTAGAGCCATTGCATGAACTTTTTGTTGTCAGAATAATTTAAAGAAATGCAGATTTATGTTGGCCTCTCCGTTCGCTAGGTTTGACGGCTTGTGACATTTTCTTATGGTATTAGTTATAGTGAGAATATGTAAATAAGTCAAATATGATATTTAAAGGACAACATTTGGTTCAAAATAGAGACTTCGTTTGCGAAATTTTGCGTTTAACCATTTGAAGTGGTCTGGAAAATGCCCAAATAAACGAAACTAGAAGAGGGAGCATTTGAAAGATGACATTTTTTTAAATTAAGAAGGAAAAATTGCCCTGAAATATATTTTTTAACAAAAAAAACCATCAAATATACTTTGTAACAAATGAAAACATGTACGTATACCGATGCAGTCATACTTGTTAATTTTAGCTACCCTCTCACACACTAATAAGCAGGTTTTAATTCAATGATACACCGATTTATTGCACTCCATCTGAATGAATCGAATTTCAAAATAGAACTTAACACAATATTCCAAATTTCAGCTGATAATTGATATGATAACGATTTTTTAATTAGAATAGTACAGAATAAAGAGAAAAGTAATTTAATTAACAATTGTATTCACTCTAAATTATCAAAGAAAGAAAAATCAATATGGAAAAGAATTTTATTCGCGTATATAAATAATATTACTGTTCAAGTCGTAAAACCCCTACCTAATGAGTTTAAACCAGCTTCTTACAGGAAATAATATTTATCATACACTGTCTAATGCCAATATTAATTATAATATTTATGACATGCATAATAAGAGTGAGGCTTACCAAAAAGATAGCTGTAATGATTGCAATATAGTGTATGATACGTGGGTATGACAACAAGGAACTACAGTACACGAATTACAAAAATAAAGCAATGAAGTTCGCTGAACACCCATTAACACATGATCACTTATTTTCACACCCACTAAACACAAAAGTGTTACACATGTCACACAGTAAATATCCTTGTATCCATTGAAATACATAAGGCAAACGAACAAATCAAAAATATCATAAATAATCAATAAAATTTATCGTCTTCTCAGTTTTTTACTCTATTTCCCCTTAATATCATAAACATCCAATAGTACCATAAACATCAAATAGCACATTTACTCTATTCCCAAAATAAATCCATAAACAAACACATATACAAATTTGATGTAATTAATATGTACTTCAGTTTTTGTCAACTCGCCCGATGATGACACAGCAAGTGTTGAAGTGGAATGAAACAAAGTGACAGTGTTTTAATTTTAGATTTATTGTACATATTGGAGTTCCATAAAGTGACAACAGATTTATTTAAATAAATAAAAAATAACTTTAAATTTTTACAAGTCATATATTATTTATATTCTAAAGTTTTCATGGGCCAATCTAAACATCTATTGGAAAAAAGCTACTGCAATGTGTTTGAATACTGAAATGAAAATGGCTTGGCAAAATATACATTATACAAAGTGAGCAAAGTGCCACTCTCTGATTTATTTGAACGGTATTTTTTGTCAAAATTAATGGAAACATAAACTTTTTTGTAGCTTCATCGCATAGACCACTTCTTGGTGGCTAAGTTAGAGATATAGACCACTTCTTAGTGGCTAAGTTAGATATATGAGTGCTGCGTGAAGTTTTAGGGAAAACTAAAAAAACAACCCTTTTTGGGAGGTCTTAAAAAAACATTTTTATATAAACACTAAACACATACACTACACCTAAAATCGAATGTGTTACTATCACGTATTTGAAGATCTATTATATAAAGGTTTATGTGTAGTTCGTCTTCACTTGGTAAGTTTTCTGCGGTTTTCTTACCAAATATGTTTTTCTTAACATATGCAGATGCTAAGAAGTACATAATTGGATGACTGCAGTCACCATCGTCTTATCCTTACACTCAACTTATTATTTATTTTAATCTGTTATGAATAGTGGATTCGAATCCAGAGTTAGAGGACTGTTGAGGAGAGTTAGCTCTATAAACGGTGTATTGTAAATAAATTGTCATTTTATCTTTATAATTAATTTAGAAAATTATTAATTAGTTTAATTTTTTTCTTATAAGGTATGGAAAATGCCACCCATTTAAGAGCCATATTCTATTAAATAGGTATTGTTTAAGATTTTAGCTCTTTTTACAGCGTTTATTACTATTTCACTTAAAACTTAGGTAAACTATTATTTATTTCATCAGTGATATTGTGTTTCAACTCACTTAAATTATTATGTTTCTCAACAAAATCCACTCTTTCAGACAACTCCACACAAAATAGTACGGTACCGTAAGGTCGTGCAATCTCGCTGGTACGGGGATCTCCAAGTCTGGAAATAAGGTGATTTGTGTAAAGGTTTGAAAACAAATTTGTCTTTTAAAGAGGAGTTTATTTCGTATTTTCGAATTTATTTATTCAAGAAATATCAAGTTTTTTAGAATATATTTAATTTTATATGGAGAAATAATTGACAGTAACGACGGTTTGTTCATTGACGTCCTTAAACATACAGGTCGAGAAGTGGATACCATCTTATCAATACTTTTCAACAAGTGTCTTCTAGAAAAATACATTTCAGAATATTGTAAATCTGTAACAGTAATACTTCTACGTAAGAAAGGCAATCAAGAGGATCTTAACACTTGCCACCCTGTGATGGATAGCGAGTGACCAGGACCTATATTTTATTGGATTAATCAACGTTTTAATATATAATAAAATGATTTTTATAGCTAATTATAAAAAAAATATCCAGCAGACTTTGCATAATTTAAATTTAAAACATACATTTTTCACTGGACGCTTAGCGTCTAGCACCGTGGCTGGCGAATTTTTTTAGCACAGTAAGGCAAGTGTTAAGAACAACCGTCCGATTAGCATGTTACCTACTTTATACCATTTTTTACCTAGATCTTAAATAACCGACTCTCGAGTACTTTTGACACGAACCAACCACGAGAACAAACTGGATTCAGGAAGGGTTTTAGTACCATTGAGCATATACAAGTGCTGCGAGAAATAATAGAACGATGTGAGGAATACGAATTTTCTCTATACCTAGCCTTTGTGGACTACGAAAAGGCATTTGACTCAGACATAAAAGATGCCATACTAGAAGTTCTAAAGACCCAAGTCATTGAAAGATCATACATTCAGTTGTTCAATGAGATCTATAAAGATGCAACAGCAAAAGTACATCTCCACAAACCCTCAGAAACCTTCCAAATTGGTAAGGGAATTCGTCAAGGAGACACTATTTCCACAAAATAATTCACAGCTACACTTGAATACGTATTTAGTAAACTGGAATGGGATAATAAAGACCTGTTGATTTATGTAAAATACCTGACCCATTTGAGATATGCAGAAGATATGCAAGACAGCAAGAATTGGCTGAGGTCAGCAAATACGAGTAAGTTGATTTAAAAATGACTATATCAAAAACCAAATATATGATGAACAGCTTTGCTACCCCAATACCAATAAAATTTTCTTCGACATTATCCTTAAATAGTATATATCATATGTGAATTCAGGATATATATGTATATAGATACTATGTTGCTATAAAAAAAACCTATATTTATTTAATTATGGGTGGGGACAATAAAAGAAAATTGATAAGAAGTTATACTCGTATTTATTTTAACGTTTAAAATGGTTAAATAAAACGTGGAAAAAATAAATATTATACAAATTGAAATATACGTTCCAGGTGGTTTTACAAACTGTTGGTCCACTTATAAGTGCCGGGTCGATTCGACAGGGCCGGAGATTGAAATAGTCTAGAGCTTGAACCACTTGACAGCCAGCGAATATATCCTTAGCTTCTGCGACTTGGATGACTCGAAAATTTCATCTTGGGGCAGCTCCATTCTCAGGTGTCGCTCTTAGCATTGAAAAAACATTATAAGTAAAATATATAATTTGTCGAAACGAGAAAGTGACTTTTTGCTCACTCCCTATGTACTCGTAGTAATTGAAAAGTTAATTTCTAAAATTTCTCTGACTTTTTACATTAACTTCTTTCAAAATATTATACACTTGATCCGACTATACTTTCCTTGATCTTCTTCTACTATGCCTTTAACTTACGTTTACACTGTATATTTATTTTGTTAGTTTTTCTTATTCATTAGTTCCATATGTCCAAACCATCTAAGAGTACTCTTCTTCATCTTACTCAATAGATCAGTCTTAAGTTCCCATTCATTCACAATCACTTCATTCCAGTTTTCAGTCATGTTCCATGTTCACGTTTCACTACCATACAATAAAGTTGGCAATAAAATACTTGTGTGGACTATCATCTTGACATATTTTGTTACTGTCCTACGCCTACAGGAACCATAAATCTCTAGAAATTTCAAAATAATTTTCAGATTATGACTTATCCAAATCATGAAGAAGAGATTGTTGTGGAATTAAAGCTAGCTTACTAAATAACTTAAATAATAAGGAAAAAAATATAAAATTATATCTAAATGTAGAAACTTCTTGATTTGTAATATTGTTTAAATAAACAAACAAAAACATAAATAACAAATCCAAATAACAATCTTACCAGGATCACCCTTAAAAATATTTATTTTAGAGGTCAACTTAAAGTGAAATAATTTTAATGTATTTTATTCAAAGACAGCTTAATATTGTCGACTAATAAATTATTAAAGTAACACTATGCCAAAAACTCTTACATTATAATAGTTTTTTGAACGAATTTATGTATAAAAAAATGGATTTGCCATTAAAAAGTTTGAATTAAAAAACCTTTTTGAGAAGTAGGTCAAATTTTGTTTAATATTTTTTTTAATACTAGCCCGTGGGTCACTCAGTGGCACCAAGCCAGTGGCATCACTTGGAAAGAGGGGGGGGGTAAAAAGGTTACCAATATTTTGTTAACAGAAAAACTTGACAGTTGACCCTTTTTTTTGGTTATCACTTTTAAAATCCTCTAAAAAGGTTAACGTTTCCTTTTTGTTTTACAACTTTTACTTTTGCAAGTGAAGAGCAAAAAATAAAGGTCGACGTCAAAAAATTGATATCATTGGGGTGATATCATGAATTACCGTACCTGGTGACACGTGGCGCCTCTGCACTGAGTATTTGAATGAACAAGGAATAAAGAAAAGCACATATAACATATATTATGAAATATTCTTTATTATTAAACATAGTTACAGATATGTGTATGTACAATAAAGTTGATAAAAGTATATTTTTGTTTCTTATTTTCAAATAGTTTCTAAATATCAGGTTCACATCCCGTATTCATTAGTTTAACTCATTTCGCAGTCAATTCATATCCAAGTTTATTTTTGTTGATAGATTTTACAAAATTCATTGAGGAAAATAATTTTTCACACGAATATGTGGACCCTCTTTGATGATATAAAATATAAGTTTATAAAAATCACCGCGTGGGTCATTTAAAAAGCCTTCGTGGGTCAGTGTCTGACCCGTGGGTCATAGGTTCGCCACCTCTGACCTAGGTGCTGATGTGAAACAGAGGTCCAAAGATGAACTGGAATGGGAAAATCAGCTATGACAAGTCTAACAAAGATTTGGACTAACCGGTCTATATTCAGAAGAACCAAATTCCGTTTATCATACACTACTATTTTCCATCTTACTTTATGGAGTACTCGTAGAAACATGGACAACGAGAAAGACGGAAAAAATATAGATGTCTTTGAGATATATTTATTTATTTAACACTTTTATTGCAAATACAATCTGGCGGGCTTATTGCCAGACGAGTTGATGCAAATGAAGCAAGTTACGTAGTGGCATAAATTATTCAAATGACTATCCATCCCCATGAAATCCATAAACAAATTCATGAGCATATGCCCACGGACCCCACAAAGACGGAAAATCACCCGAGCATTGCTTTTCATATAAAGTGAAATATCATCAATCAAAAGAAAAGGAAGGGATGGGCGAGAGGAAAGGAAAATAAAAATCGGGAATGAAACGCGTTATTTTACTGTCTAGAAATTAAGAGTTTTTTCAGTCGCTTCTTAAAGCATGCCAAGGACGGAGCGAGTCTTATATTGGTTTATAACTGATTCCAGTGTCTCACTGCATGGACAGTAAAGAACGACGTAAAAAAAGAGGAGTGGGGAACTGGAAAGGCCTATAGACAATCTCTGTTTGAGCATAGCGCTAATCCATGATTGGGAAGACGCCAAAAATTTTCGGCGAGATAAGAAGGTGACAGTTAAGGACAGTTAATATTATATAGACAGTATGTGAATTTGGCGTCTATTTCTAACATTCAACCAGTTCAATGTCTTCTGGTATGAAGTTATCATATATGATCGTACTCGTACTTTCGTAGGTTGAAAATAAATCTTAGACAAACATTTTGAAGACGCTGTAATTTGTCCAGCTGTTCCTTTGTAACATCCAAGTAACAGATGTCGTGTTGGAGGCGAATTACACGGCACGGGATACAGTGAATTCGCCTCCAACGATAGATATAGTGTTGGAGGCGAATTCACTGTATCCCGTGAACTACAATACGCACCAACGTCTCTAACATTATAGAATTGGAGATTAACGATACACTTTCGACAACATGTAGAAAACATTCAACTACATGAAAAAAATCCTAATGTACATGTTACTAGAAAGAATAATGAAAGTCTAGAGAAACTGGTGATCGCGGGGAAAGTTGAGGGAAGACAAGTGAGAGGAAGGTGTCCTGTGAGATAGGTGGATCAAATAAAAGAGTTAACAGAATTTGCCTCATTCAACATGGTTCAGAACCGTGAGGAATGGAGACAGATGGTGAGCAGAATTCAAGACATAGCAGTGCACCAAGACGCTTAGTATTGAGCACTCAATGATTATGAAGAGGAAGTAGAATCTAGATAAATAAAAATATTTATTGTCATAAAGAAACGCTAAGAAAAAAATATACTGTGTGTAAGTAAATTCTTCTATACATTTCCGATACATTCAACAAGTGGCCACGATATTGAAATAACCTTGTCAGTGCGGGGGTTCTACATTGTTGTACCTTCCAGATTCCACAATGTTTAGTTGGAAAAAAACAATTTTATGTGTTTAAACATATATTGATTGTCAACAATAGTAAACGATGTCCACAGTTTGATTGGTCAGACGCTTGTCTTCTACCGAGGGATTTGAAGATCAATTCCCGAAAGGACTGAAAACAAAAGGTTTCTCTTCATTTGTTTCCGTGTCCGGACCACCAATAATTAAGTATAAGTAAGTATAGGGCACCCGTTGGCTAAGCGTGAATGCTAACTATTCGTTGTCGTTGCTGAATATATGTATTTTTTTTGTTTTTTCGCTGACTATTAGACCACCCAGGTACCACGCAGATAAAATAAATTAAAAGTAATTAAAATGTGAACTCAAGAAGTGAGCCAACGGTATTCAAAAGTATACCAGAAATCTCGTTTATATATATTTATTAATTTATTTATTCAGGTCCTTTGTGCATTACAGGCTTCACTAATTCGTACAAAGATCAAACATATGGTAACAAGTACAAAAACTTGTATAAAACAGTTCAACATTTTAAGACTTATAAAGAATATTGTAAAAATGTATATGGTACACTAAAACACTAAGACAAAATATAGCCTTGAAGGTAATATAAAAATATGAAATTATTTCAAGTACTACACTAAATTTAAGAGATTTTTCCTGAAACAGCTGAGCGACACATGAAATACGTCTATATGAGGACACACACGGGCATCTCCAAAGGCGGGTTGGTTCGATTTATAGGTTGATAGAGCAATCTGTGGGAGCGTTGTCTCAAATAATTATCCGGAACATACAAACCAAGACTGTTTTGGATGGATGGGTTAACTAAATTACCCCTGAGCAAGCAAAAAAATGGACACCTAATCGAAGAGATCTTCCACTCTCTAATGATCTGTAACTAAGCATCCCCAGTAAGAAGACACTTGGATAAAGTCAGGGATAATATCCATACTCTCTCATGTAGAGACAACGGAGAAATCTTTTTTGGATCCTATCTCGCATGAGTGAATACGTAATCATTGCACGACTTCTGAACGAAGAATTATATAATATCCTGAGTACGTAGGTATCTGTGAATAGTTTGGTGGTACGAATTACAAACCCAAGCATCTTTTTGGCTTTGTTGCTGACTGATTTGATTTGCAAATCAAATGAAAGGTCACTTTCAAATAAAACACTCAAGCTCTTTGTTTTATCTATCCTAGACATTTTAACCATTCTTAAGATAACACAAAATAAGTATGTTTATTCTTCGTGTTCTTACAAATAAAATAACAAAACATTTTGATACGTTAAAGAAGAGTTTGTTACGAATGCTCCATTTATATATATTATTGATATCATCCAGGAATTTCCTACAGTCGTCAACGTTCGATATTTTTAGGAACAATTTAAGACCATTCACAAATAGTAAAACATTTGAGTGAGTAATACTTTTTTTCACATCATTAATAAAAATAATAAAAAGCATTGACCCTAAATTGGATCCTTGCGGAATACCTGAGTTAACATGAAATAATTGATCAGATGTAAAAACCCCATAACAGACTAATTATTTTCGATTTCGAAAATAGTCAGCGAATATCATAATTGAATGGAAACACCCTATCGCACCGTAGTAATAGGGGATCAAACACTTCCACTAATATAACATGGCTGAAGGAAAATTGGAAAAATATCGCATGCAAAATTTTATAATTTTTCAAATTAATTTTCTAAAATTTCTATTAAAAATTTAGTGGAACTTTTAAATAGAAATCAATATCCGAGATATTGTCCAAATTCTTTTTATCTTCAGGTGAGTAAAAATGAGATATCATCAATGATATGAAAAGGAAGGGATGGTGGAGAGGAAAGAAAAATCAGGAATGAAACACGTCATATTACTGACTATAGATTAAAGTTTTTTCAGTCGCTTCTTAAAACATGCCAATGACGGAGCGAGTCTAACAAAGGTTTATAATTGGTTCCAGGGTCTCAGTGCATGGACAGTAAAGGACGACGTAAAAAAAGAAGAATGGTAAACTGGGATGGCCAATAAGAAATCTCTATGTTATTTATAGTTAAGGCATTAATATTGTGGAGGTTTAAAGACATTGTAATTTGTTTTATGAAATACTGTTTATTACTTTACATAATGGTATAACCCTGCATGGTTTCAAGGTTTTTACGTCATCATCAAATGAGTCTTATTTATTAATTTATTTATTTTTTTCAAAACAGCCCTTACTTTGAATTATTACCCATTACTTTGAAAAATAAAAGACATTAAAAAAGAAGAAAAAATTACATATACACACAAACATATGATAAACATATATTCACAGTCACTTAAGTATGTTGATGAGTGCTTTCTAACGCGCTCAATCTAAGAAGAAAATTTACTTTTGCTTTTGGTAATGTGATATGAAATATGTCAATATCCGAAGCAGTCCCGTTCAGAAGAGTTAAGGCCATTCCAACAAGCATAGCGGCTGGAAGACCCGTTCTTGCGTATGTTATTGAGAACAGTTCTTGCCGGCGCAGTCTAGTGTAATTGTTAGGAACATTTAACGCTAATCTTTGTAGTAATGCTGGACATCTCACAACTCCTCGAACGAGTTTGACAACGTATACCAGGAGACGCAGATCTCTTCTTACGCTCAAGGAGTTATACCCGAGCATGCCCAGCAGGAACTGAGTAGGATAAAGCCATGGATAGACTCCGAACTCTCTCATATAGATATATCGTAGATAATTTTTTTTGTACTTTCTCCACCATGAGCGAGTTCTACGCCCCCACCGGGCTCCAAATGCAAGCATTGCTTTCTAGTTCGCTACGGATCAATGAATTAAACAACGTTTTGAGCACCAATTGGTTTTCAAACGACTTAGAGATTCTCATTACAAATCCTAGAGTTTTATAAGCTGAGTTGCACATAACTTCTATGTGAGGACCAAACGCGAGATTGCTGTGGAACAAGACACCCAGATCTTTAATATTATCTGTGCGGGGTACAGGTATAGATTCTAGTTAATATCTATGGAATTTCAAGACGTGTGAGCGACGATACGACATAATTTTGCACTTTGATGCATTGAAATATAATTTATTATTGTGGCTCCACTCACAAACGTTGTTGAGATCTGACTGTAGGTCTAAGCAGTCGGTATAAGAACGATTTTAAGAACAAAAAAAGCGTTTTAAGCTCTAGGAAAAGCAAGTCGTCGATGATTATGATCTAAAATAATAAATAATACGAAAGTGAAAGTGAAACCAAGTTAGAGTACAGTGTTTTACTTTATCACCATCGTATATTCCCCTACAGTCCGACACCCTAGGTACAGTGGAATGAGTTGGGGCCCGCGCCCCTCTTTCTCATACCACTGTTAAAGGGGGGCCTAGGGAGAAACTAGAGGGGAACTAGACACCAAGAGGGATGACCTACATTCCAGGAATAACCAGCCTGAGGCCATTGATCGCATAAGCTGTATTTATAAGAACTGTTTAAATTCAAATGCAGCCTTCTCAATATTAAAAAATGTATAACTTATATTTCAATTATTGTTTAAAAGTTTATATCTTACATACGAGTAAATTATCAAATGCTTTTATCGAGTCTTTGATAGCAAGTACTAAAAAATATTTTTTAGACAAACCTCAAGTAAAAAATGAAAAAAAAAAAAACTTTGGCTAATTCTCTCGTACTCCATACAGAGAAATCTCAGATAAACTGGTTGAAAATGTTCCTTAGTCAAGAAATGACGAAACAAATATTTTTTCAATGAACCAGACGTACGATGAGAAGACCGAAGCAGAGATAGTGAAAGCGAAAGGAAGAACTCTGCAGGGATATGATGCTGTTGAACTGGGTATAAGTTTTAGAGACAAAACACGTTTAGAAGTTAAATTATACAAGCGTATAGAACTTACAATTACATGGTTTTTCGAACTGTTCTCTTTTACGTCGGATGCCTAATGCTATGCGTCGTTATCCTCTGCTGCTGCAGTAACTTGGTACATTGATCTCTGCTCAGTCATAGACCATATTGAATACATCATTTAAAAAGGATTCTATTAACCCCATTATTCGGTATCGTAGGCAGCAAAGATACCCATCACAGTATTTTTTTATTCGTAGTCCGCTTCAATGTGCAATATTATTATTGTAACTTGGTCACTGCGGTTACGTTTCAGTCAGAATTTCGCTTCTTCTTAAGATATCTTTTCTTCTAAAACTGGTCATCATCCATGAAGTGTGGTCGTTAACCTTAGAAACAGGAATGTTGAGTAACTTGTATAAGTGAAAAGAGAACTTGTATACTTATAGAACTGAAAATATAAATATGATGGTAGCTTTTAGGGTTTGATAGAGGTTTTCTGTGTTCTAAGATAGCTACAACCATCAATATCTTCCAAGATTCTGTGATATTTTTAAGTATAATACGAGTACACATGGTAAATAGCTGCACTATCTATTTCCTTGCATAGGGACAGTATACTTTAAGAATTCTGGGAGAGTTCCCTCTTTACACAGTCGCTTTACTGGATTTGTTGTGGGCTATCGTCGTGTTAATTTTATTATAATTAATCTCTGACTGAGAACAAACTTGAAAAGCTGTTGATCAATATTATTTATAGACACTTATCGTATACTGCGGTTGAACTTAGCATGAACTTAGAATTAGTGCTCCAAGTTTTCTAAGTCCCCATTCCTTTTGGCTAGAATACTGGAAGAAGCCTTAATTGATTCTTCCCATTTATCCTTTCATCGTTGGTTGAGAGATTTTAGAAGTTCAGCAATATTCACTCCGTTTATTCTAGTCAGGAATAAAAATTGTCTTTGTCCATGAGGGAATATGATTTGTAGCTGCTTTACCTACTCAATGTATGAAGTTTTATCTGTTTACCTTAAATTCGAATTTGGTTTTAATATCCTAATTCACAAAACAACTGCTACGTGCCGGCTGTTTGGAAAACTCTCTAGGACTTATCAAGATATATTTAAATGATCTCCATTGGTGGTCTTAGACACATAGTACAAATTAGTGTTATAATCTTTATTCCGGCGCGCTGATCTGAAAATACATCAGTTCTATGTATAGATAATGTTACTTGGATGTTACAGAGGAACAGCTGGACAAATTACAGCGTCTTCAAAATGTGTGCCTAAGATTTATTTTCAACCTACGAAAGTACGATCATATAACTTCATACCAGAAGGCATTGAACTGGTTGAATGTTAGAAATAGACACCAAATTCACATACTGTCTCTATTGTATAATATCCTTAACTGTCCCGCCGCACCCTCTTATCTCGCCGAAAATTTTCAGCGTCTTTCCAATCATGGATTAGCGCTACGCTCAAACAGAGATTGTTTATTGGCCTTTCCAGTTCACCGCTCTTCTTTCTTTACGTCGTCCTTTACTGTCCATGCAGTGAGACTCTGGAATCAGTTACAGACCAATATAAGACTCGCTCCGTCCTTGGCATGCTTTAAGAAGCGACTGAAAAAACTCTTAATTTCTAGTCAGTAAAATAACGTGTTTCATTCCTGATTTTTCTTTTCCTTTCCTCTCCACCATCCTTTCCTTTCCTTTTGATTGATGATATCTCACTTTATATGAAAAATAATGTTCGGGTGATTGTCCGTCTTTGTGGGGTTTGTGGGCATGTTCTCACGTATATGTTTATGGATTTCGTGGGGATGGATAGTCATTTGAATGATTTATGCGACCACGTAACTTGCTTCATTTACTTTTGTCTGGTTGGTTGGAAGAGATTGCCGCCTGGCAATAAGCCCGCCAGATTGTATTGCAATAAAAGTGTTAAATAAATAAATAAATAATCAGAAACAGGTCTCACAGTTACGCCTAGTTAAATTCCCTCTTTCTGACTCTCTATTTATGTTGTCGTCCAAGAAGTGGAACAAGGTGTTTTTATACAGGTAGTTAATGAGTGTGCCACTCTTCATTCAATGACTTGTAAATATTTAAAATAGGGTGAAATTACTTAATGTCAATGCAGCAGGTTCCATTTCATAGCGTTTTACGAATAGTATTAAGAAATATATCTTTTCTGGTATACTCGTATATTGCAATATCATGTTTTGGATGGTTAGTTGCTGTGCTAAAACTGGAAATCACAAGATGGGAGAAATTTACTTCTGTGAGATTTTTTTTTCTTCTCTAGGCCGGATTTCCACACGAGAGAAGAAACATGTGGTACATACTTTAGACTCCGAATAAAAAAGATAGCGCATTATGAAACTAGTCGCTCTTGTTAAAATGGGGTGAAATACTTTTTGAAGCGTTGTGTTGCATAGTTTCTTTTCACCTTGACATATATTCAATTTGTGTGATGCAAATATTTTGAATGCAATATGTTTTTAGGTTATTTTTTATATTTTTGGATACATCTAGTAGGTTCATTGTCAGACACTGATTTTACAAAACCAATTATTATTATAATATTATAGTATAGACATGTTTCGAAGTGATTTGATTTACTTTTTGATTAAAAGTTTTTTTTATTGTTTCAAATATATTCCGATTTTAATTTAAATGTCAATGTGTTTAATTATATATTCAGATTCTATTTTAAACGTCAATGTGTTTAATTATTTATTGGTATGCCAATGCAGTTTAATGATTTTATTTTTACTTTACGCAGTTCGAGCGTGTACACAGGATGCATTACTTCAGAAACTTTAGTTAATCGAAAGATATAGTTATTCTTGCAGGATAATGCAATACCTTATACTGCAAGATGTACCCGTGAAAATAATGTGCTTTAGAACGGAAAACACTACCTTATCGCCCATATTTTCCAGGCATTTCTCCCAGGGATTATCATCTGTTCTTGGCGATAGTTCCGATCATGGACTTGCGCTGCGCTTAGACAGAAATTGTTTATTGGCCTTCCCAGTTACCACTCTTCTTTTTTACGTCGTCCTTTTTACGTCGTCGTTTTTACGTCGTCCTGCACTCTGGAACTGGTTACAAACCAATGTTAGACTCGCTTCGTCCTTGGTATGATTTAAGGAGCGACTGTAAAAAAAATCTTAATTTCTAGTCATAACATACTCGTATAAGTATCATTCCTGATTTTTATTTCCTCTCCACCACACCTTTCTATTCCTTCGATTGATGATATCTTAATTTAGCAAGCAATAAATTAGCCAGATGTATTTTCATGATTCAAGTATAGTGGTAGGAAACAGAGTCAATGGAGTGCTAAAACATATTTACTCGAATTGCATACTACCAAAATCGGCTAAGACAATAGTTCATAAGACTATTTTAGTACTATATATGATATATGGGAGCGAAATATGTACGAAGAAAAATGTTAAAAAAAGCTGAGAAGAAGTACACGCACTTAGAGGAATACGTGGAGTAACAATGTATGATAGAACATGAAATTAAATTAGTTGGGATGAATGTGAACTTAATGCTGATGTATTGAGTAAGATGAATAAGAGGCGTCTGACATGAATCGGTAGACCAAAGAAAGTATGGTTGAATCAAGTGAATGATATATCATAGCGGTAGACCAAAGAAAGTATGGTTGAATCAAGTGAATGATATATCATAGCGGTAGACCAAAGAAAGTATGGTTGAATCAAGTGAATGATATATCGGATGAAGGAAAAGTAAGTTATAAGATATGAGCTATATGAGAAAGTGTATGGATGTGAAAGAGGCGTAATATGTGTGTCAAGAAAGGAAAGTCTGCCGTTCTCTGTCCACTTAGCCTACTCCAGCATGAAACTGCGTAATTTTATGTATGTTATGATTTTTTGGATTCAAAAAATATACAAAATCTATATTTTTATTGTATTGTACTCGTATTTTGATTTAAAAAATACTTAATACTTAATTTAGATATACTCGAAATTGCAGAACAGTAAAATATAGAAAACATATTTATTTCTCTCTTTAATTTAAGTAATTTTCATAAAATTACATTGTTGAACATAGAAATGTATAAAAAATATTAAAATCGTATTTATTTCTCCATATTGCACCTGATATATTGGTTAGAGCATCGACCTCTCGCGGGGTGAAGGTAATTGTGTCAAGGTCACGCGCTGTTCCATATAGATTCCTTTATATCTGAGGGGTGTTTTAATTATTTACAACGCAAATAGTATTTATTTTACACGAAATAAATTTTTTTGAGAGTAACTGACAGTATTTATTCTAGTTTTATTTTAATAATAATTTATTTTATTTATGTTCTGATTCTTTCGACCTTTTCGAGGCGGGATCACGTTGGATGGCCGTACAGAGGGAGAGGTTGACGGTCGCAAATACGCCAGGCAGAGCTCGCCTTTAATAGGAAGTTGAGGATTTTCAAGTCCAACAGCGTGGACCTGAAGCTCCACAAGCAACTGGTCAAAACATATGTGTGGAGTGTTTTGATGTATGGTTGCGAGACATGGTGCATAGGCGAAAGGGATCGAAAGGGATTGGAGGCCTTCGAGATGTGGACCTATAGACGAATCCTAAGGATTTCCTGGAGAGACCACATTGCAAATTACGAGGTTCTTAGCGGAATCGAGGAGGTCAGGCACCGTATCGGAGGGGTATGAAAATCTCCTGCACAATATACTGGAGGGAATGATTAAGGGATCGATTGGCAGAGGGCGTCTTCGTCGGGAGTATCTGGAGCAAATATGCCACGATATGGACTGCACCTCCTGTACAGAGCTCAAGAGGATCGCTGAAGACCGAGCGGAGTGGAGGAGGAGATGCAGAGCTTTGCTGCTAACCAATCCCCAGGATTGAAACTGAAGAAGAAATAGTATAAGTTTTAAAATTTTCTTATATTTTAAATATTGGTAATTCAAATTTATTTTACTTAATAGTTGCTTACATTTCTAACACCCTTATGACTTCATATTATAAATATACTCGTATACAAAAACGACCCAAATCATATTTTAACTTTTTTAAGATAATTGCGGGGATATTTCGTCGCTTTGTATGGGTTTGATTGGAACAAAAAACAACTTAAAGAAGTCAGGCATAGATATCTTACCAACCGAAGAAATACAAATAATCTTATGTTTATCTTTCGATATGTGTAACACGTTTGACTTTATGTGTAGTTAATTTTATGTGCGTATTCTTTAAATATAATAATAATTTTTACTTATACCCCCCAACAAGGATGTGTTCAAGTGCTTCCAAAATGTGCACACGTGATTTATATTTCTTACATTTAAAGGCAAACCATTTATATACAAAAAGGATTTCAATTTCATTGTATTGCATTCATTTGTCTATACAACCTGGTAGATTTATTGTCATGTTATAACTAACTAGAAAGATGAAGAGGTGTCTGCAACCTTTTTTCAAATAAATCATGTACCAATGGAAATTCCACGCGGCACACCACCCTCAACGGGTTCGAAGATAGCCGTCTTACCAACAAGGCTATGGGTATTGTCAATTCAATCATGACTAACGTATGTGAATTTTACTTTGTCATAAATTCTCCTTACGTATCAATGGTGTTGAAGCATCGACACTCATTTATTCGGCCATAATAAAACTTAAACCTTTTTAAAGTTAGTGCAATAGATAAATTACTAATCCCATAGATTGTTTACGTCGATTATGATAAATTTCGAAATGGATGAATACACTTGCACAAGTACCACCGTGTTAGCCCAACTATAAGGCGAGGGTTTTATTTAAAAAGGCGACACGAAAATAGGGGGGTCGCCTTATATTCGAGTTTTATTTTTCATAATATTATAATGGTGAGGGAAATGTTTTTTTCTCCAAAAAGCAGATTTAAAAATAGGGGTCGCCCTATAGTCGGGCCAATGCGGTATTTACTCTTGAAATAACAAAATAAGATTACTTTAGACGTATAATTTCGGGATAAAAATATGAGATTCTCCAACTAATATTGTAGGAGACAATTTCACTGCTGTGATATTTCATTATTAGATTTCATATTAACTAGGTGTTTCTGATTATTAGATTTCATATTAACTATGTGTTTCTGATTATTAGATTTCATATTAACTATGTGTTTCGGATTATTAGATTTCATATTAACTATGTGTTTCTGATTATCAGACTTCATATTGACTATGTGTTTCTGATTATTAGATTTCATATTAACTATGTGTTTCGGATTATTAGATTTCATATTAACTATGTGTTTCTGATTATCAGACTTCATATTGGCTATGTGTTTCTGAAATAAATGGAAAGTGAGGAAGATTTTTTATTGAGAAAAGAGTGGAGGGCGATACATTTAACTTAGGAAAACGTAAGAGTTATGAGAAGCATGAGATGATGTAAAACGAGATGTAGACAGAAAAGTGGAGATCAGATTTATCTGCCTACCGTACAAGGGACATAATAAGATGCAATGTAATTTTTATGTTTTATAATTTTGTTATTTACTATCAGTAATTTTTCATTAGTTTTGAATTGCTCAAAATAATGAAAAACAAAATTGACATTTAATTAATGTTTTTTTTTTAATATCTTAATTAACCTTACATTTATTATATAGGTTAAATTTACGAACGCGCCACGAAGTCTGGTGATTTTCTCTCACGCAGACTGTGACCGTGAACAGTTCAATACTCGTATATAACCCAGATATTTATTTATTTATTTAATTAACAACACAGCAGTGTCTTCATATACAAATGAACATGTGACAGGTTATAAAGTACTTAAAATTATTGACAAATAATACAAAACTTTATCTTAAACTAACTTGAAGATACAAAAAGCAGTAGTAATAATAAATTACAGTCATCGTTTTAAAATTATTTAATAATCTTTGAGAATTTTGTGGGAATTTTATGGATAGATATCGAGATATAGAAAACACATGGCCTCATTAGTAGAACGAGATAAAAGTTGCTTTGCAGAATTAAAAGCTTCATACATGTTGATGCCGGGTTACTCAACTCCAGAAGTTAAGTATTGTCCTTAATGTTTTGTTTTTATTACGTTATTTATATTAATAAAGGAGAGCATAAAGTTAGTAGCTATTTCTAAATATTGTTATGATATTCTGGCGAATACTATATATACTTATATTAAAAATATCTAAATTGTTGCAAAACTCGTTACCAAGTCTTTGCATACGAATTATAGATTAGTTGATTTTATAATTAGTATAGCAATTTTCGGTATAAAAGGGATTGAGCTGGCTTGTGGATCTAGTGGGAATACGAAATGAAATACTTGCGAGTAAGTGAGGTGCATCAATCACTGAGTGAATGATTTTGTATAGCAGTACTATATCGGCTGTTTTTCTTTTGTCACACAGCTTCAAGAGTTTCACTGCATTTAATAAGTTGGGATAATTTCTTTGTTCATGTGGTATTCCAAGTTTAAAATTTATGAATCTTAGAAATTTGTTTTGTACACGTTCTAAGGTTTGTGCATGGGCGGCGTAACGAGGAGACCATATTGATTAGCTGTAGTCAAGGCGGCGGCGTACCAAAGAGCAGTACAGCAGTTTTAATGTTCGTAAATCCGAGAAATGTTGGGCAGTTCTTAGTACAAATCCCAAGATTTTTGAACTCTCCCTAGTGATTTTGTTCACATGTTCTATAAATGAAAGTTTTTCATCAAATATAATTCCTAAGTCCCTTATAGAAGCTACACGTTATAATATTATATATATTGATTTAGCGAATACTCGTGATTAATTGTTTGTCAGGTTGATGAGAGCGTGCAACGGGGTTTTTTTTGTGTAATCAAAAATCGGAAAGAAGTATCGATTTATTTTTTCATGCTAAATATCCTCAGTGAGATACAGGTAAAAACCTAGTTTACTGGGGATACGACAAATGAAAGGCAATAAACCCAAATCTATTAAAATTGTATGTCCAAATCAAATTACCTGTTGCTTTTTCTCAAATTGTGTATATTTCTTGTCATGTGTAATAATTAATAAATAATAATAAAATAATAAATTGGATTTTTATTTCTATAAAAACTAATGGACTCACATTTACTCAGGTATGTACAGTTATAAATGTATTTATTTATATTTTTATTTTTACTCAGGTATGTACAGTTATAAATGTACAATATTTATTTATTTGTATTTATTTATATTGATTTACTCAGGTATGTACAGTTATAAATGTATTTATTTATATAAATACAGTTAGTTATATATATAAATACAATTGTTAGCTAAGTATTTAAAATTCGTTCAGTATCACGGACCCATCGAGATTCAAATTTCGAATTACTTTCGGAGCGAATCCAAGTATTCGACAGCCGTACGGGTTTTGGCCTATTTATACTATGATGATAATTTGTCCTAAATATCATAGATTTTCATCTTTGTAAAAACCTAACAAAAACTCTTAAAAAAATCGAATTTATTTGAAACACATTTTGTCTAAGACAGTTGAACAACACAAAGTGAATTAATGAAAACTAAACATTGAAATTAAAATTAAAAGAAAATTAAAAGAAATGAAATTAAAAGAAAACTAAACATTGAAATATGATATACTCGTACATTAGACGAACTTATAGAAGTTTGCTAATTGTAATTCCGATAAAAATTCGAGGGTAATGAAATCTGGCCATTTCAGCACCCGATGCGAGTTTCTCTATCTGTCACACGGTCATTGACCCTTGAAGGTTAAAAAAACCGTGTGAAAATGTAATATTAAAAAACATAGTAAAATTATTTCTTTAAAATTTGTTTTAATAGTTATAACAGATGTTACCAAAATCACATAAATATTTTCAACTTTAAGTGTGTTTGTTGTACATAACTTTGATTAAAAAATATAATATGAATTACGTTGAAGTTATGTTAATCACGAAGTTTCACACTCGAAACATTAATTTTGATGAGTAACATTCTTTTATAAGCCCTAAGAAATATGCTTGATATTCTGGTTAATGTATTATACTCGTATATACGAATATACGAGTATATTCATAAACAGAAGACGGTATGTTATAACACGAGCTTATACACTTTATGAAAGTTTTATTGAATTGCTTTTTTTTTAAGTTTTACTTCTAATAATCTCAGTTTGGAATTAATTGATTGGACTAAAAATTACAATATACAGGTATATATATATTTATAATGTTTCATTTTTAATTTGATTCGTTAAATATTAATTCGATTACTGCAAAATTAATTGAATTGATTTTTTTAATTTCGCTATTGCTGGGAAGATTTTGCGTGATTGTGTAAGGAACACCACAATCCGAGAGGTCTGTGAGGTCCAAGATGTGGTCAGATTAGGACGACAGCTTCGACGATACTGGTACCAACATGTACAGAGAATGAATTCCACAAGAATTCCATATAGCTCTGCATGGGGTGCCTGATGGACGGCGTCCACCAGGAGACCCCCCGAAACGATGGAGAGATAGCTGGAGCTCAGCATCACAGAAGGACAATCCTGCAGTAACAGACTTTTGAGTCTATAGAAAGTCTAATAAGAATAAAAAATAAGATTTTTTCAAAAGCAAAACAATGTACTGAAAAGTTCAAACGGGTTAAAGATCATTTTTCTTAGAAGGAAAAAAATGTTTATAAAATTAATTCAATAAAAACTATATTATATTTTAACATATTTTGTTTGAACATATAAAAATTCATGATCTATTTGATCATTTAAATTTTTCCTTTATTATTTGTTGGTACAGACTTAATTTAGTTAACTTATTTAATCACAGTGTTAAGTTTTGTCTGCTGAAGTGAGCAATGAAAAAGCGTAAATGATTTTAAATGTAATGTTATCAAATACCTGGGAATTATTAAATGCCTAAGAAATGCTCTTATAGTATTTTGTAGTCATTAAACAAAAGAAATATATATTCAAATATATGTATATGTCATATATATGTATCTGTATTTGATTAAAAAGCTAGTTTAGTTAATGTCAAAAAAGTTAATTCACTTCATGTTATGAATTCAGTCATAGTGATTGGAAAGTGTGAAATCATAAGTAAATGTGATTTATGGGTGCATAATGAAATATTTGAACAAGCTGAAAAATTATCTGAGTGAAAGTCATGGTAGTGACCAAAGACCAAATAAATTATTGTTGAATCAAATTAATGATGTTTTGAAAGAAGGAAAAGTAATAGAAATACCTATATATGCCAAAGAAGCGTAATGGTATTTATGTACGAGTGCGTTATGAATTTTTTGATAACAAAATATCCAAAATTATGTTAAAAACAGTCTATATTGTATTACGATTCAAAAATACTGTTTAATTAATCTATGTATACTCGTACAAAACAGAAATACGTTAAAAATATTTATATCTTGCTTTAATTTAAGTACTATCCACACAATTTCATTGTGACATATGGAAATATAAAACAATATATTCACATCATATTTATTTCTCCATATTTGCACCTAGTACGTCGACCTCTCGAGGGGTGAATGTAATTGTGTCAAGGTCACGCGCTGTTCTATTTGGATTATTTCCATGGTGGAATAGATGCCTTCATATCTGGCAGATGTTTTCATTATTTACAATATTTATTTTACTCAAAACGGTGTTTTTTAGAGATACTGACAATATTTTTGCTAGTTTTCTTTAAATAATCAATTTTTTTTATTCAGATTCTTTATAATAATTCGATAAATGCTTGGTTTCTAATAATCTGATAAATTCTTGGTTTCTAATAATCCGATAAATGCTTGGTTTCTAATAATCCTATAAATGTTTGATTTCTAATAATTCGATAAATGGTGTAAAATATTTAAAAAAAATATATTCAATAAATTTTTATGATTTTTGGTGGCATCTTCTTAAATCTAGGTAAACTCACATATAAAACGTATATTATTGTTTTATTTGATGTTTTTAATAGTTTTCTAGTGATATTTTCTAAAATCTCGATAAAGCAACGTATGGAATGTAAAATTTTTATTCATTGAAATAATTTTTATGATTTTCTGGAGAAATGTAAATTATCAAATGAAACGTTTATTGTTTTCTTGGATATTCATTATGATTTATTGGTTGTGTTATTTCCTAGTGATAATACTTATTTTATTGTTTTAATAGTTGTGTTTTTGTTGTTACCGAGTGATAATACGTATAACATTGTTTTAATGGTTGCATTTTTATTATTTCCTTATGATACTACTTATTACATTGTTTAAATGATTGTGTTTTTGTTATTTCCTAGTGATAATACTTATTTTATTGTTTTAATGGTTGTATTTTTGTTGTTACCGAATGATAATACGTATAACATTGTTTTAATGGTTGCATTTTTATTATTTCCTTATGATACTACTTATTACATTGTTTAAATTATTGTGTTTTTGTTATTTCATAGTGATAATATTAGGTCCTTACATATGAAATTGGCGTTTTGCCGTACTGGCAACTTTGATCTCAAATATCTTCTCTTTGGTTAGGAATTCCAAATTCAAATTTATACAGCTATTTACTCAAGTATTTGTGTTTCGAAAATTATAATTCATTTGTTTTTTCCTCAATTGTATTTTTTCTTTGCGTCACTCAGTTTACAAAATGGAAAACTTGAAATATCGCGTTATTTACGAGTACGAGTTCCACCGTGGCACCAGTGCTGCAGAAACGGCTCGAAGGATTAATGATGTGTATGGCGACGGTGCCGCAAAAGAAAACACAGTGCGTTTTTGGTTCCAACGTTTTCGTTCTGGAAATTTCGACCTGCAGAAAAAGCCCCGTGGACGGCCGGAGACCAAAGTTGATAATGAAGAATTGAAGGCTATTGTGGAAGCGGATCCATCGCAAACCACGTCCGAGTTAGCTGCAGGCTGCGGTGTTAGTGATAAAACTGTTTTAATCCACTTGAAGCAAATTGGGAAGGTGAAAAAGCTTGAAAGGTGGGTACCTCACGATTTGAGTGAAGCAAATCAACAAACGCGCGTTGACTGCTGCGTTGCATTACTCAACCGGCACAATAATGAAGGGATTTTGAATCGAATCATTACCTGTGATGAAAAGTGGATCCTGTATGATAATCGGAAGCGCTCATCGCAATGGCTGAACCCTGCCGAACCAGCCGAACCATGCCCCAAGCGAAAATTGACTCCAAAAAAGTTACTTGTGAGCGTTTGGTGGACTAGTGCTGGTGTCGTTCACTACAGCTTTCTTAAATCTGGCCAGACGATTACGGCAGATGTCTATTGTCAGCAACTGCAAACCATGATGGAAAAGCTAGCTGCTAAACAACCGAGGCTGGTTAATCGCTCTAGGCCACTGCTGCTTCATGATAACGCTAGACCACACACTGCACAACAGACGGCTACCAAACTAGAAGAGCTTCAATTGGAATGTCTAAGACATCCACCGTACTCTCCGGACCTTGCCCCGACAGATTACTATTTTTTTCGAAATTTGGATAACTTCTTGCAAGGGAAAAAATTCAACTCCGATGGGGCAGTCCAAACCGACTTCAAAGATTTTATTGATTCCCGTCCGAATGGTTTTTTTAGTAAAGGGATCGATGAACTACCTATGAGATGGCAAAAGTGCATAGATAGCAATGGTACATACTTTGATTAAATAAATATATTATATTAAAAAAAAATCAACTTTATGTTCCTCCCAAACAAAACGCCAATTTCATATGTAAGGACCTAATACTTATTACATGGATTTAATGAATATGTTTTTGTTATTTCCTAGTGATAATACGTATTACATTGTTTTAATGGATGTATTTTTGTTATTTCCTAGTGATAATACTTATTACATGGCTTTAATGATTATGTTTTTGTTATTTCCTAGTGATAATACGTATTACATTGTTTTAATGGATGTATTTTTGTTATTTCCTAGTGATATTACTTATTACATGGTTTTAATGATTATGTTTTTGTTATTTCCTAGTGATAATACGTATTACATTGTTTTAATGGATGTATTTTTGTTATTTCCTAGTGATAATACTTTTTACATGGTTTTAATGATTATGTTTTTGTTATTTCCTAGTGATAATACGTATTACATTGTTTTAATATATGTATTTTTGTTATTTCCTAGTGGTAATACTTATTACATGGTTTTAATGATTATGTTTTTATTATTTCCTAGTCATAATACGTATAACATGGTTTTAATGATTGTGCTTTTGTTATTTGCTGGTGATAAAACGTATTACATTGTTTAAATGGTTGCATTTTTATCATTTCCTTGCGATACTACTTATTACATTGTTTAAATGGTTGGGTTTTTGTTATTTCCTAGTGATAATAATACGCATTACACTGTTTTAATGGTTATGTTTTTGTTATTTCCTAGTGATAATACGTATTACATTGTTTTAATGGATGTATTTTTGTTATTTCCTAGTGATAATACTTTTTACATGGTTTTAATGATTATGTTTTTGTTATTTCCTAGTGATAATACGTATTACATTGTTTTAATATATGTATTTTTGTTATTTCCTAGTGGTAATACTTATTACATGGTTTTAATGATTATGTTTTTATTATTTCCTAGTCATAATACGTATAACATGGTTTTAATGATTGTGCTTTTGTTATTTCCTGGTGATAAAACGTATTACATTGTTTAAATGGTTGCATTTTTATCATTTCCTTGCGATACTACTTATTACATTGTTTAAATGGTTGGGTTTTTGTTATTTTCTAGTGATAATAATACGTATTACACTGTTTTAATGGTTATGTTTTTGTTATTTCCTAGTGATAATACGTATTACATTGTTTTAATGATTATGTTTTTGTTATTTCCTAGTGATAATACGTATTACATTGTTTTAATGATTATGTTTTTGTTATTTCCTAGTGATAATACGTATTACATGGTTTTAATGATTGTGCTTTTTTTTATTTCCTGGTGATAATACGTATTACTTTGTTTAAATGGTTGCATTTTTATCATTTCCTTGCGATACTACGAGTACTTATAACATTGTTTAAATGGTTGTGTTTTTGTTATTTCCTAGTGATAATAATACGTATTACACTGTTTTAATGGTTTGGTTTTTGTTATTACCTAGTTATAATACGTATTACATTGTTTTAATGGGTGTGTTTTTGTTATTTTCTAGTGATAATACCTACTTATTACATGGTTTTAGTGGTTGCGCTTTTGTTATTTCCTGGTGATAATACGTATGACATTGTTTTAATGGTTGTGTTTTTTGTTATTTCCTGTGATAATACGTATTACATTGTTTTAAATTGTTTTAATAGTTGTGTTTTTGTTATTTTCTAGTGCTATTTTTTTTCATTTCAATAAATCATCAAATTAAACCTATAATATTTATTTATTGGATGATATTTTTCTTAAATCTCGGTTAAGCATTAAATATAATGTTTAATTTGTGTTTATTAAAATATTTTGTGTGATTTTTTGATGATGCCATTTTTCCAATCTCCGTGAATTATCCAAATAAACGTATAATATTCATTTATTGGAAGAATTTTAATGATTTTAAAGTGGTGTTTTCTTAAATCTCGGTGAAGCATCTTGAAACGTATTATTTAAATTTCTTTTGTATTTAAGTATTTTAATGATTTTTCGGTGATAATTTTTTTTATTTCGTTAAATTGTGATATAAAATTTAGTACACTTAATACACATATTTGATTTCATTACTAACACCCGTGAATCTTAATTTAAGTACATATTAAAATGATTCACTCCACATTTTACCGATTCTAAGACAATTTAGGTGATGTTTGTAACTTTGTATGGACTTGTATAAATACACATTTTACATAAAAATCTTCGATATTTTTATGTAAAATACCTATTCAACATGCTTTACAGTTAAACTCAAACATTATTCATCTACGATTTTTCAAATTTTCAAATAAACTGAAAATAAATTATGCAGGTTAAAATCTTCTACATAATTACCTCCGTATTTTAAAATTAGTTAATTGTTGGCAACAGTTAAAATTAGATAAACCCCCATTAAAAAGTTTCCACGTATGACTTGTTGAATTCAATTCACCTCACGACTGTGCACAGTTACAACAGGACCTAGACTCCCTTGTCTCCTGGAGTGAGCAAAATCATCTTCTGTTCAACATTAATAAATGTGTCTGTGTATCTTATAGTCGATCGTTTTCACCAATCCACCATCAGTATATTATACAGGGAGTGGCACTAAACAGAGTTTCTGAATTCAAGGATTTGGGCGTAACCTTCGATGTCGGACTCACGTTCGTTAACCATGTCTCACGTTTGATATCGGACTGTTATAAACTACTCGGTTTTGTAATGAGAATATCAAGAGAATTTAACAGCACCGATATCCTCCGAAACTTATATAATTATCTAATTAGAACCAAATTAGAATATGCATCTACGGTTTGGGCTCCTCACCAGCTCAAATATAAAAACAATATAGAACAAATACAAAAAAAAATCCTCAGATATCTATGGTACAGAACAAAGGGCGACTACCCAAAATATGCTCACCATGCCAAACTTCTCACGGTGTATAACTATAGAAGCCTTGAAACAAGAAGGCAAGAATCCATTGCGATATTCCTAATAAAGGTTTTCCAAGGTTCCATTAACTGTCCCGCGATTCTAGAAGCACTAAGTTTATATGTACCCAATAAATATATCCGTGCAAGGAATCACCCTCTGTTCTACATACCAGCTTACAGGACGAATATCATGGCTAAACACTCAGTCACGCGTGGTATAGAGATATTGAACCAACTGAATGACAAGGTTGATATATTCTCGGTACCGTCTAGCAGTATGAGAAGAATCCTGGCTGATATTATTCCTAACGAATAAGCTAACGCTTGAAGCAAACCCTCTTTGTGTAACAGGAGAAATCCGTGCAAAGTGGATAAAAAAAAAAAAAAAAATACCCATAACATATATAAAGTAAATGAAAAAACTATTATATATTTGTAAAATTTCTATTTTAAAAAATAACTGTTTTAGTCTTAGGAAGTCACTTTTTTATTTATAAGTCAGTAATTAATATTCATATTTAAGTCATATCGACGTGTTTTGGATACCGGCATCAGCTTTAAAATGAAAAATCAATAAAATTATGTTGATATTTATCATATATTATTCAAAATAAACCATTTTAACATGAGCATTTTGTACGATTTCGGGCGTAGAACTCGTGGAGAATGCTCCCTCCTCCCACCTATATTTCATTGAGATAGAGTGACGCGCGCAGCTTTGTGGGGTTTACTACTGAACTTTTCAAGGTTACTACGCTGAAAGTGAAATCGGGGAAGGAAAAATTTTATTGAATGCAGTTCTTATATTCTAGAATTTTTCGATTACATTTTAGCCAGGATATCATGGAGAGACTCGTAATCGCTGGTTATGTGGGAGGATCATAAGATCAGATAGAATATCAATTACATTTTAGCCAGGATATCATGGAGAGACTCGTAATCGCTGGTTATGTGGGAGGATCATAAGATCAGATAGAATATCAATTACATTTTAGCCAGGATATCATGGAGAGACTCGTAATCGCTGGTTATGTGGGAGGATCATAAGATCAGATAGAATATCAATTACATTTTAGCCAGGATATCATGGAGAGACTCGTAATCGCTGGTTATGTGGGAGGATCATAAGATCAGATAAAATATCAATTACATTTTAGCCAGGATATCATGGAGAGACTCGTAATCGCTGGTTATGTGGAGGATCATAAGATCAGATAGAATATCAGCTCTTGAGCAATCAGGTGAAAACAACTACGAGCCTGCTTTAGCCACAAACTTTTTAGATAGTCGAATGCCAAGAGAACTGAATATGAGTGTGTGCAACCTACAGCAATGTCAATTTTGATCACGTTCCTCAGCATTAAGGCCATGCCAAAGTAGGAGTTTACTCTCATGCATTTGTTCCACAATCCAAACAATATATCTATCTATCTATCTATATAAATAAAAATGTAAAAGTTCGTATATTAAAAATCTCTAATCTCCGCAAGTTCTTCACCGATTGCTTTGAAAATTTGACAAAAGGTTGCATTCGTATACAAATATGTTTATATATATTTTTTATATACGGTTGTATATAAAAAAGTATATAAAACAGACGAAATAACGGGAGCGCCCCCTACAGCGACACACGCAAACTAAACAATTCTCATTGACAGTTATGTCACATTGCATTTTCGACGTTTCCGATTCTTTCATTTCGTTTTTTAACTGTTTGTCTTATTTTTCATTGCTTTGAAATTTTGACAAAAGGTTACATTCGTATACAAGCATGTTTATATATATATTTTTTCTATACAGTTGTATTTCAAAAAGTGTATAAAACATACGAAATAATGGAAGCGCCTCCTGTTGAACGTGATGGCAACACACGCAATATAGATTTCGACTTATTTTCATTTTGATTTAGAATATTAAATATTTAATAATAAATAATTAAATATTAAATTTTCAAATAGTTCGTGTTCAACAACCAGGCTGAGCCACAGCAACGCGTGGCCGGGTACAGCTAGTATATAATAATATGTATTAAGCATGCGGAGACAGCAGATGTTTTATTTGTTTGACGTCTTTATTCATTGAAGCTCAGCACAGTGACACCTAGATATTTGTTTGAAGTCTTCATTCATTGAAACTCAACAGAATGACACCTAGATATTTACTTGACGTCTTTATTCATTGATGCTCAGCAGAATGACACCTAGATATTTACTTGAAGTCTTCATTCATTGACGCTCAGCAGAATGACATCTAGATATTTACTTGAAGTCTTCATTCATTGAAGCTCAGCAGAATGACACTTAGATATTTACTTGAAGTCTTCATTCATTGAAGCTCAGCAGAATTACACCTAGATCTTTACTTGACGTCTTTATTCATTGAAGCTCAACAGAATGACACCTAGATATTTACTTGACGTCTTTATTCATTGAAGCTCAACAGAATGACACCTAGATATTTACTTGACGTCTTTATTCATTGATGCTCAGCAGAATGACACCTAGATATTTACTTGAAGTCTTCATTCATTGAAGCTCAGCAGAATGACACCTAGATATTTACTTGACGTCTTTATTCATTGAAGCTCAGCAGAATGACACCTAGATATTTGCTTGACGTCTTTATTTGTGTTTTATTAAGGTTGAATACCTGGAATAGAAACTTTCCAAAATTCCGATGTTGAGGACAAATTATGAATTAAAAATTATAGACTGAACATGGTTGAAGAAACACATAATTTTGTATTTAAAAACTTTCTATTAAAATGTTTATTTTGGTTTGCAAACTAAGCGCATTATAACTTCCTTTTGTTTATTGAATGTTATATCATTTTCGTTAACTAATTTCCTATATATCTATATTTTTATAAACATGTTCCGTACACACTTGAATTGATATTTGTATTGAAAATGTACTGAAAACAAACGTTTTCAGCCTTTCTGATATTCTTTCGTCATCAAAACCTTAGTATATCAACTTTTGTATAATGACATCTACTATCTTATATTTTGGGCACGTTGTATTAATCCGTGCAAAAGTTAGTCACAAGAGTATCCATTGTGCAACGATAATACACTGATTCTTATGTCGTTGTCATAAGCCGACTTAAAAGAAAATATAAACCTCATTATGAGCACCTATCATCGAGCTTATCCGTTGCCTTGCCTCAACATAAATACAAATAAAATAAAAATACAACCTCGGAACCACACATTTGCATGTCGAGAATCAATCGTCCAGTTAAATAAGTCATTCTAGGTCAAGTTAAAAATTATAAAAGGATATTTTGAACAACTTAATATTGCAAACGAAAAATATTTATACGGTTCCGTTACTTTTTACTAGAAATTGAGAGAATAAGAACAAATCAATCCTGCAGGCATTCTTGTTTCATGTTGCCACAAATTATTGTATATTTCTTCAAGCGTATTATGGAATGGGCAATGGAAGCAAATATTTAACCCTTCTAGTACACATTGCTTCAGATTTCAGAAATACTGGGTTCAGATTTTAGGTATTCCTCCGTAATACATATAAGCATCGAATGAAAAAATAATATTAATAATAATAAGCACTTACCGGCCACCATCAGAGATATTTTGTGAAAATCGGGAATAAATTCACCCATACAATCAAACGTGTGCCAGTGTGTGACGTAGGTATTTTCATTCTAAAAAAACCACTATGGGCGAGGAAACGACGCTATTCACGTCTCACTCTCACTCTACTTCGGTATATGGGAACGCAAGAAATATAATAGTTTAGTTTCTTCCTTCAAGGTATAACATACACAGTGTTAGTCTTTCCGCCCCGTCAGTAGCTTACAGGCTTTCATGTGAAGTGGTCTTTACGCACGTTTTGTGAACGTCGGCCGATATTTTTTCATGTTTTCAGCAATTAAATTTAAATTATTATCACTTTTGACTTAATTAATTTAAGCGATTGGCTATGAATATTCTTTTTTCCGATTTTAAATAGCTCATTTTTACATGTGTATTGAATACACAGCACCGGAACACTCGGATTTTTTTAGCACAGGAAGGGAAAGGTTAATATCGCAATGTTTTCAAACTCAAAGTGAGTAATTTTTTTTTGATATTGTGCAGAACTTTCGTGGGAATAAGGACGGAAATCTTAAAAATCGGTTTTAAAAATAGTATTCATTCATCGCTCCGAAACACAAAAACGCAAAGAAAAGGAATGTAAAGAAATATCGCTGAGAAGCAAGAGAAGTATAAGTTAAATGTAGTGAGTAAGTTAAATGTAATTTAAATGTTAAATGTAATTTTAAGTTAAATGTAATTTATCAAGTTAAATAAGTTAAATGTAATTTATCAAGGGTTTCGACTTAAACTTTGTTGAATTCCATATGAGAATAAATTATTATCTAATATTTTACAGTAGAATGTGACCTAGGAGAAGAAACGTGGGATCATAAACCTTTTAACGTTCGTAAAATTATTCAAATCCGACCTTTTGATGAAAATCTACTTTTAGCAAATAATCCTATGCCAACCAATCTGAGAATGATCACTGTAAACTCGTCCCTTTCCGTTTACAAGTGTTAATATTTTTTTTAGTCTCCATCGAATTAAAAATATTAAATAACTTCTCATATTTGATAAATGTGGTTCGATTCCAAATTCATTATATTTTGATAGCGAATATAATGAAGCAAGTAGACAGTGTTTTAAGATGAATCGCCTTTATTTAAACTTATCAGATAAAATTATTGGACGCATAAAAAAATGGAAAAAAACTAACTTTAAACGATATCCACGGAAACAATGCCACAATGGATTTTCAGATCAAAAAAACTAAAGAAACAATACGCTTCTTTTTAATTTTGATATTTTTCTCTTAAAAACTGTCAAAGATTTCATGTTTGTCATGTATGTTTAAGATTAAATTTACTCATACAGATAAATAAAAACTTAAACATGTGTAAGGCGAATCAAAAAAGGTAGGGTTAATGATTTTTAAAATTTTATATCACCAAGTTTGATTAAAAAATCTAGCAAACATTCTTATAAGTTTATGTGGTTTTTAAACAAGAGAAATATTGTAGTTATTTTTATGTGTATCTGCATTTGATCAAAAAGTTTACTTAACTAATGTTATGAATTTTAGGAGTTTGAAAAAAGCATTCCAAATGTATTTAAATCTATCATTATAAAATAGTGCACCATGATTTTAAAAACCCTTTTTACATAATTTAGATGTATACGTAGTTTTATGGTTTTATTTTACACCTGACAAGAAATACACATAATTTGTGAATAAAACAACAGGTAATTAAATTTGGACACACAATTTTAATGGATCTGGGTGTGTTGCCTTTCATTTGTCGTACCCCTAGTAAACTAGGTTTTTGTATCTAGTGAGATACAGCATGAAGAATTAAATCGATATTTATTTCCGATTTTTGAATTTATAAAACCCCGTTGCACATTCTCATCAACCTGACAAACAGTGACACTGAATTACACATGTATACGTCACGCGAAATCAAACTCCTCACACTTCATCACTCCAGAAAACAGGAAAACAATGAAAACAAATTTTTCCCCTTTAATTTATGAACTATTTATACAATGTCGTTGTCAAACAGCAAAATATAAAATAATATATTAACATCAAATTTATTACTCCATTATTGTACCTAGTAAATTAATAAGAGCATCGACCTTACGCGCCATTATATTTGGATTCCTTTACATCTAACGGTTTTTTTTATATTAACAAAAATAATAATATTTATTTTACTCACATAAATTTTTTTAAGAATAACTCACTATTTTATTTCGGCACACGTTCTTCCTTTCTTCTACACTACATACATACATTTTCTCATACAACTACTATTATTTCTCTTACTTTATACATTTCCTTCTTCCAAAATATTATTCACTTAACCCAACTATGATTTCTTAGTTTTCTTCTACGATGCATTCTACTTACATTTGTACTATATATTTGTTTTGTTCGTTTTTCTTCATTCATTCGATTTTAGTGTCAAAAATTGTCTTCGAGTGCCCTTCTTCATCTCACTAAACACATCAGTCTTAAATTCACATTCAACCTTTATAACTTATTTTCGTATTCTGTCAAACATTATATTTTTCTAAGTGCACACATTTCAACAGCATATATGCCACTTTTTCAATTTTTCCTATGTCCACGCTTCACCCTCATATATCAAAGATGGTACTAAAATATTGTTGTAGACTATTATATTTGATACTGTTCGGTTCGAGTACAGATGTTTCAAGTGCCTCATTGACTAAATTTCCCATCGCTACACGTCGTACGATATCTCTCGTAATATATTATTTCACCTATGAAAATATTTTTTAAATACTATAGTAGAATTCCTCAACTTGTTCCAATATTTCATTGTTTCCCCATATAAATGGATAATTAAGTTATTATAATTTGAAATGAACGCTTAAAATATTGATATCAACGACGCCTTGATTTTGCATTCAAGTTTTATACAGTAAAAGATGGACTCAATAAATGCACTGCATTTTGTGTATACAATCAAAGTAATAAATTCATGCCAATCAGTAAGCACAATAGTTCAATGCAACAAAAGCTGTTTTTTTTATAAGAAACGCCATAAATTCGTACAATTCAATAAGTCAATTATAGCCTCCAAATGTTACAGTGAAAATAACTGATATCCAATAAGGATGAAGAAAATACATTTCTTGTTTTAGGTATACCCGTATTTATGAAATATGCTCTTATGATACTCGTATAAATATTTGATATGTTAAAATTTCAAAAGGAAACGACACACCCACTTTTATGCACTTGCGCAAGAGATACGCAAGGACTATGACCCTTATTCGTTATATTTTTAAGTTCTACCGAGCTTCGGAACCATGAAACCTCTATAAACTGCAATATATCAAAATGACTCTATTGGTCAATGCAGAAATGTCATATATCTACTTCATTCTATCTAAGCACACATGTACTTCTACTACGTGTACACTCCTCGTTATGTATTTTCTCCTATTATAAATTATTATTAACCTTTTTTCAGTATTTGATTCACTTGATAGTACCATGTTATTCCATACATTTTAAACTTCTAATAACAATCACAGTGTGTAAGATGATGAATTAATTAATGCCTTTAAAAAGTTTATTGAGTTCGCACTTCATTTCGATCCGCTCTTTATTTTAACCCTTTAACGGGCATAATCAGAAATCGGTCGCATATGCGACCACCCTTATGGTTATACTTATAAGGGTTCATTTTCTTAATGAAACGTTTTTAAGTAACACAAATGTCAAATTGGCAAATGTAGTGGACGGGCAGAGGTCTTATTTAAGACGGATCGTCGTGAAGTTAGCTGCATGTTCAGTAGCAACGATCTAAACATCCGGTCAATTTATTGTCAAATATGTAAATAGGTATTATAAGTAAATCACCATTCATTATATCTCATATAAGAATTTTATTTCCTAATACAACTTAGATATTATTACCTAAACATTCATTGGTCACTTGTGCGGCCACTGACATGACTCCTGAAATGGGGACAGCTCTCATATGCGACCGCCTCATTTATAAAAAAAATAAATTTAAAACACATTTTCAAAGAAATAAAGTTGATTTGATACACATAATAATGATTTATTCAACAAAAAACTCAATATCTCAAAAATAAAAACTTGCCCCATAAAGGGTTAAATGGTCCTCATTATTTATGTCCCTTTTTCGTTCTTCTCATCGTAATTTTTTGCACTCCATATAGTACTATGTATCTAAACACTTAGGTACGAATAGATGGGATTTGGCTCTTCTGAGTATAGACCAGTTAGACTATATCTTGTCAGACTTGTCATGGCTGATTTAGCCATTTTCAGACTTAGTTACTTTTATACTTTGTTAGATTTGTCATAGTTTATTATACTAGAACCGTATAATTCTACCCAGACTTAAATATAACATCAATTATATTTGTTATCTACAAAAATAGTAGCTCCGACATATTTAATTCTTACATACTCCAGACAGCAGCTATTGAAAAATATCTCTCGAGTTTCATCCCTAACTCGATGGAACTTATTATCCTGCCGCATCTCTATTTAGTTCCAATAAAACGTTTGAAAACTAGATGCGGCACTGAAAGAACTAGACGCAGCTCTTACTTTTGAATTGCATTTATGTGAACAATTTATACGAGTATGTCCGCCGAAAATATGCATACAAAAACAAATTGATCTCCAAGTGATTTCAAGACAAGACAATTTCACTCAAGACAAGACAATTTCACTCAAGTTCAAGTACCTTTTGTTGATCATCAATCATTTTTAACGTACCTGATAATAACATACAATAGATTATCGGCAGTTCATGTTGTTTTCGCCCCATTTTCTAGAATATAAATTTTAAGACCATCGTCATTTGAACCTTGAATTACTTGATTGAGTGTATGTTTGAAGATTGATAATTCTTGAGGCATCATAAATACATAGTTTCAGGTTTTTTAATCTTCGTAGCTGTAGCTTTATACCACTTCACGGGAAGGCATTAACTATTATTATTGATTTTTTGCAGAAAGTGAACTCCATTAATACTTCTAAAGATAGAAAAAGTCTATGAAAGATGATATCAGACCCTCTACCATTGACATAAGAGTAACCTGTGTTAAAATGGTCCGTTATCAGGATCGTTGTTTGAACGAAGAAAATACCAAAAGTTTTTAATCAAGACCAACGCAATCACCCAACTGCAGGCAAGACCGATGCAGATAAAAAAATATCTTTATTTTATAATATTTTTATTTTATTATATTTGTCAATTTATTATTTTTGTTTTCTAATATAAAAATATCATAATCATTGACTTTTTTTTGTATACAGTATATGTATATGTTAATTAATATTCATTATACCTCAAGGGACTCACTTGTTTATAACTGCGTAAACGCTCACACTAGGTTTAGAACCAGAGGAAAATAAAAAATTTACCACTCCATTGTAATAACAAGTATGAAAATCTTAATTAAATCATTTTGATAGGTATATAAAACAGTATAAAAATAAATTAAATAATCTTGATAGGTATTTAAAATACTATAAAACTCGGTGATTTCAACGCAAGGGTCCAAGGAAATTTTGTTATGGTCACTTGCATGTTACTAGGTAAACATATGTTATGTACATGGAGTGTAGAAAATCAACGAAAAGGTTATAAAAATTGTACTGACAGGAGCAGCTTTGTGTCACAAACACGTTCTTTAGAACTGACCCACATATAAAGATTTCTTGTCAACACCTACGTCTAAGCCTCATCAACTGGATCTTATTCTCAACAGAAAAAAAAATGAGTGTTTATCCACACTCGAGATTATCAAAATTACTTGTTTATCGCATAGGCTTGCTGACGAAATGAATACATATATCGTGGGAGGTCATAATCTTCAAATAGAGACTGAAACGCTGCTTTAAATCTATTTCTTTCTTTATTATTATGGTTCATGATCTATGGAATGTTAGTGGTACAGGCTACAGGGTGCACATCGGCTCCCCGCTGGTGTACCCAAGCTATTGGACTACCAAATTTCTCTCTAGTTATGGCAGCTTTTACGGCAAACTCTTTAGCTTCAATCTTGTTTCTTCACCCTGTTGTAATTTTTGCGTCAATCTGGATCAATCCGCACATCACATTCTTCGGTACTGCGATGATAATCAATCAATAATTTATGAAGGGATCTCCGCTCACATCGGTTCATCTTCAGTCCGATTGACTACTTCAAGCCACTTTATAAGTTCGAGAATAGTCATTTTACATATCTCGTGATGTCGGACCTTAAGTCCATCGTTGCTACTATTCTTTTCCAACTAAAATGCGTCACCACCGGAAAAGATACCTCTTTGGCAGCTACTTCATCGTCAATACGTGACGTACTTTCCTTTCATACTTTTCTACCACCATGATTTTTTATTTTGTAGCATTCATACAAAGATTTTTTTCTTCACATCTCTTATACAATTTACTTATCAGACTATGGCGATTCATCCCAATGTGAAAACACTGAGAACTTCATGTGATATGTGATATCCAGTCCATAAACTGCTTTATAAGTATATTTACTGCTTCTCATCTGTTCTAGAGCTGATGGCGTCTCGGTGGCTAGACGTGTAAGAAACACTCAGCGTGCTGCATCAACATTGTCAGACGACTCAGCAGGATCAACATATATGTGACATTTGCGGGAGGGAGTGCGCATCCAGGATCGGGCTGTTTTCACACAGAAGATCACATGATCGACGTGGAAGAGCAGTTCGAATTTAACGTTGGAATGGCGAGGATTCCGTAATCTTAGTTTATATTATTAAGTTACAACATCCAAAGCAAGGTAAGGATATACAAGACCTATGTCCGCCCCATAATGACATACAGCATAGAGTTCAGAGCCGACACTGTCAGAACCAAAAATCTCCTTCGAACCAGCGAAATGAAGGTACTCAGGAGTATCGCTGGCAAAACCCTTCGTGATAGATTACGTAACACAGAAATCCGAAGGACGTGCGAAGTTGAAGATATTGTCAGATGGGGACGACAGAGAAGAAGGTTCTGGAACGAACACGTATCCAGAATGGTGGAACCAAGAGCCGTAAGAATGGCCAGGGACAGTATCCCCCAAGCAACCTCCAGGACGACCTCCCAAAAGATGGAAAGACAGCTAGCAGTCGACGTCACAAGAGGCAAACAATGATGCAGGGCCATAACAGGCCAACAGGCCTAAAATAAGATGATGAAGAAGAAGTTACATAATAACTAGTTGCTAAAATATATCAGAATAGGTCTGTACAATAAATACGTCCATAATTACACCACTAGAAGTTGAGATGATTATCGACTTCAAAAACAAAAATGACGATAATTCTCAATAATTTGTAAAACAAATGTTTTTAAAAAAAATTAACGAAAATGCCAAAAAATATTAAAAAAGGTGAGAGTATCAGAATGTTTCATTGTCTATGTCTTTTGTATGTTGAAGATAGATTGAAGTATTGTTGAAGTGAGAAAAGAAAAATAAACACGTACATGTAAAATTATAGATGTCGTTTAATTAAGTAAAAATATTTTTAATCTAAAAAATAAACGATAAAACCACGAACCGTAAGATATTTGTCATTCTCCACTGTATCATTTTACGAATAAAACAGAATCAACATTTGCATGAATAGTAACAAACGTTTTCATTAAAACCTCGTGGCCGAGGATCCCCTCGCCATTCCAACGTTGATTTAGAGATTTCGTTTATTTCCTCTTTTAATTGAGTGAGGTGTTGCACACCAGCACACTCACCGGCCACATCGGTGTACTGGATCTGAAGACACGTGAGACAATCGAAGCACACCGAGATGTTTTTTTTTCTTTATTTTTTTAAAGAATATATACTATATATTCCCTCATACCCTCGAATTTCAGGTGGAAAAAATGTCTGTGTCATTCGAGGGGTGTATCACAGTGCTGGGGTTCGAACCGATGACCTTCCGCACGAAAGTCCAGTGCGTTACCTCATACCTAATTAAAACCGTAATATAATTTGGAATGCGTGCATTTTGACGTTTATTATATATCTCCACAAATTGTTGAATTTAGAAGAAATTAAGTAAAAGAAAAGCGTATATATGTTAAATAATATAGATGATATAATAATAAAGAATCAAATAAATATAATTCAAAGAAATTTTATTTTTCTATTATTAAAAGTGTGTATAAATATATATTTTCGAGGCTTGAAAAATACTTTTATTTTCACTAGGTCATTGAAATACAACTAAGCTGCAAGGTTACATTCCACAATACTCGTACGTCAATGTGCGCGCGCCATTTTCAATGAAATTGTATTATGCTATCTCTATCAGAGGATCACCGTGTGTATAGGAAAAGACACGACTTTCGTTTTCAATTTCAGTAGAAATTTCACATAAATCATTCCCAGTGGATAGTGTCGCGCTCTAGCGAAGGATGCGGAACTACATGAAAGTGTTCAGATTAATTAGTTTAAAATAAATCGCATAGATGGGGTATGCCAATGTATGAATTCAATATTTTTGCGATGTCCTTCACGTCTAACGAATTTTCCGCGTCTAACGAATGTTGATTTCTTCATTACTTAAAGAACTTTTCCGTTTAAAGTTTCTCAATCCTTTAAAGTTGAAGCTTTAAATTGTATTTTTTTTTTCATTTTATTTCATTATATTAATTATTATAATAGCATTTTTAACTTTGATGTGGTGGCACAAATCACCCTAGTGTAGGTGGATTGCGTATTAAAAAAACAATGATACTGTTTTCAAGTATCGGTTTGATACTAGTACTGCACTCTAGCGTGTGATGTGGAACTATATGAAAGTAACAAGGGGTAACTGTTTGTGATGAAAACGTGGCAAATCGTGCAATTAGTTTAGGAAAATTCACACAGATGAATTATATATTTTTTTCCAAGTTTTTTTTATAGTTCAATGGTCAAAAGTATTGTTCAGTACTATATAAAATAAAATAAGAAATTTTGTTCCCATTATTCATGTAATAGATTAATATTTTCATGAATCACATGAATAATGACAGCTGGAGAAAAAGGGAGTAAATTAAAATGTAAGTCAACCTTAAATTGATGAAAAAAATCTAATTTAACTGAAATATTACAATCAGTACAAGTATATTTTAACATTAATCAGGTCAATAGACACTCAGAATGACCTACCTGTAGTTAGGTAAGTTCCCAGTCACTGCAAAGTCAACTCCGTGGATGCGGGGCTCCTCTACTCTTCCAAAATAAAGTGTATTCGCTAGCTGTTTCTACAATTTGTCCTTCTCCAGCGAAGCGAGTTTTCGACAATGCTGAACTGTCTATATTATATCTTGCTAGCTCATCCGCAACAAGTACGGTTCTGCGTACAGGTTGTTCACTTGCTTCGCGGCCCACACAGAGGCCTCACATTCCATGTTGCAAGCCTAAGTTTTAAAACATTTAATATCCCATTATTTATTTCGTTTTTGTAACCACTAGTGTTAGCAATACTTTGGACTCGGTCACTCAGGCAGGGAAAAAATAAGGTAGATTATTTTTAGGGCACTTTTTCTAGCCTCTTCCCTTGTTTAAGGGGAAACAAAACCGTTCCTGAATCGATGAAGACTTCAAACAAGAAGTGACATCCTGGCTCAAATCTTTGGCGGTAAAAGCGTATGACGGCGGAATTGAAAAATTGGTTCCACGTTACAATAAATGCCTTGACAGCTATGGCGACTACATTGAAAAATAGAGTAAGGTACTGTGACTTTGTAAATAAAGTTTTGTGTTAATATCTTTAGTTTTTGTTTAGTTATGCCAAAACGTTCTTTACTTTTTAGACGACCCATGTTTAATATAATGCTTGTCTGATAGAACAAGGTCAAGTACGTGTCAATCATGTTTAGAAATAACATTAAACTGGAATAAACTAGACACACTGAGAATTGCGAAAGCCCTCCAGGATTATGATAGAATCCAAGAAGCATTGTTTTATGAAATTCTGTACTAGTCGACCAAAAAAATCATGAATATGAAAATCATCTCAGATTATATTTTAGTAAATGGGATCAGAATTCAAACAAACACACTGTAAGCCCTGAAGAAAAAACAATCAGTGACTCAATATGAATCCTTTGGGATTAATACACAACTCCAACATTAGCACTGTATGCCTGACAGTGAACCGCACCTCACATATGTCAAAAAAGTCCTCTACATCAGACTCCGGCTCATTTTTCCTGAAGACAAATATTTCCTTGTGCTCAATTACAATCACATTTCCACCTTCAGAATAAGAACTAGATTTAGATTGGTGATTTAGTCTCAACATTATATTATATAACGATTATCAAATATGTCCTCACTTATCACTACTTCGTTCAACCATGTTTCAATTAAGTACACAATGTTATAATTACTACCTAGAACCGTCAGACGAAATCATTTTGTCTTAGATCTTAAATCAAAAACATTCTGATCGTAAATCTTAAGTCCCGTATTCATTGTCAATGTTACAATGAACAAAATAAAATACAGAAGTACAAAAACTGAAATTAATCCAACCTATCTAGAACAGCTATGGTAGTGATAGCGCGTAAGCGAGATCTCGCATTGTTTCTCCTTAAAGTTCTTCCAATTCTTGTGCAGATAAATTTGTAACCCTTTTACTTTGTACATAGCAGAGAATTTGATCGCCTATCCTTTTATTACATATGTCATTTTTCGTTTTAATATTCCCTTCTAGAAATTTAAAGGGGATTATTTTTGTATTGTGTCATCTGAAATAAATTGTCTTAAGTAAACAAAATTTATTATATGAGTTTTAAATTCATGCGGCATAATATTATAATTACTTCAGTATTCACAGGTAAAAAAATAACATACAGTGGAACCTCTCATAACGAGAATAATTCGTTCCAGAATCTTATTCATTATGTGAAACACTCGTTAAGCGAAACAATTTTTCCCATATAAATCAATGTAAAATACGATAATGCGTTCCATGCCGAAAAAAAAACTCAATTTTTTTATTTTTAACGTTTATTCAAATAAAATTACATACTTATAAATTGTTAAGGAGTGTAACAACCCGGAATGCGATTTCGATTTGCAAAAAGCAATAAAAAAATCGAAATATCTAGTTTTTTATTTATGAATTTATGACAAATAATTAATTCTTTTTTACTAGAAGTAAAATCCGGTAACCCTCAGAATCTACGAGCTTCTTATAGTCGCTGATGAAGTTCTCTGCTGCCTTTGTGTCAGAGCTTGCTGCTTCACCGTGCCTCACAACGCTGTGGATGCCGGTTCTTCTCTCAAATTTCTCAAACCATCCATGACTTCCCTTAAATTGTACTTCTTTTTCGGCAGTTGATGATCCTCGCGTCTTCATAACGAGGTCGGCGAAAATAACTTTCGCCTTCTCACAAATGATGTTATCGTTAATAGTATCGCCTTGCAATTACTTTTCGTTTATCCATATGAGAAGCATCCTTTCAACATCATCAAGAATAGGTAACCGTTTCGTAAACATTCTTGACACTTCCTTTGAAGCATCTGTCTTCTTAATTTTGTCCTTGTTCTTGAGGATAGAGCAAATCGTTGATGTAGACCGATTGTATGTGCGCGCTAGATCAGCCACGCTCACACCTCGTTCTCGCTTTTCAATGATTTTACGTTTCATTTCTACAGTCACTTTCATTCTCTTATGGCTGTCTTCTTGTGGCTTTTTCTTCAGGGACATTTTTGCAAGTTAAACTTTGCACAAAAAAAATTAAAAATAATGTCTGAACACAAGTTTGGAAAAATGTGTGATCACATGTGATACTAACATGCTAGCAGAACGAGTGCTAACCAGAGACGCACTGGCGCGGAATTCCCGGCTCACAAGTGAGTGACGTGAAGATGGGACTTCCCCTTTCTGCGTCACTCGTTATGCGAAATGTCGCTCGTTAAGGGAGCATTTTTTTCACAATCTGTTTAGCTCGTTATGCGAATTATTCGTTATGAGAGGTGCTCGTTATGAGAGGTTCTACTGTACTATTGTATATTACTCATTATTTCATAAGGATCTTTCCTGCCGGGGAACCTGGTCTTAATCTTCGAACACCATTCTTAGGCTCATATTTAAAGTCATATAAGATTTTTCATAACAGATTTATTTTTAGTAAAATATTCTTCATTGCGTCGGAATTACTATGAAAGTTAACATATATGACGTTTATTGTATGACCACTTGATATAGAGGGAAAAATTCAATTGTCTAGGAGCGAATATTAATAGCCACAATGACATATATAATAGAAGGACAAAGCCTCTGCAATATCTGAATGTCTCAAATACAGAACGATACAAATCTTGAATGGCATATAAATGTCGAATGGAAACTGTAAGCTAATGACATGGAAGTGCTAGTGAAGAGTGATGATGAATTGCAAAGTTTGATCATAATAAATTGTATGAGAAATGCCAAAGTAAAGATCTGAAAACCAATATTGTGAAATCCAAGGCAATAATGAAAGAAAAGTGTGATAAAGGAAAAGTAAATATGATAACATAATAATAATAATAAAAGGACAACTTATATACAATAGCAATCTTTATAGAGTAAACTCTCCTTCAGGGTTCTGTAATACAAAATTCTAAAACACAATTTTGATCCTCTCTAAAGGATTGTCTTTAAGTGCTTCCTAAGCTGCACACGCCACTCATATTTCAGACACTAGGAGACCGACCATTTAACGCCACAGGACCAGCAATGGTAAAAGCTATCATAATACGACGTCTTATTGGATTGAATGGGAACCGATTTATTAGATGAAAGGGAAAGAAGATTTCAATGTTCTATTTCTCTCCGAAGGAACATACTTCAGACATAGGTTCGAAAGATACAATGGAGATATCCCATTAAGGAACTTGAATACAAAGGGACAAAGTTGGAAATCAATCGGTTCGTGATACATAGCCAGAGTAGACTTTTAAAAACTGTCTAATATGCTAATATTTATGACTATCATATTATGTCAATCAGTCTAGCAGCAGCATTGAAAACAAACTGGTTGAATCAGCAAACCAGAATTATTAGTTACAATAATCCAGACTCGACATAACAAATGAAATAGCAAGAGTTTTATTTCCCTTGTTGGATGACGTTGACATGCAAATATGAACTGTCTTATATTATAGTAACCTGAAGAAACCGTATAGCAAATTTGTCTTACTATCAAGACAGACATCAAGAAATTTGATGCTATCTTTTGGAAAGCTACTAACATTTGTAAATAATAAAGCATCCCCATCAAGAAGATGTTATCTACGAGGCATATCCAGAAAGTAAGTGTACTGAATTTTTGTAGGTTACAATTTTTTTTATTTAAACAAAAAAATTACGTGGTTACCGTAGTACATATGTAAGCTATTTTTCGACATAGTCGCCATTCCTCTCAATGCAGGTGGTGAAGCGGGGTATCAACTTTTTGATGCCTTCCTCGAAGTAGTTTCCCGCCAACCCTTCCGTCCACTTCTCCACCTCCTCCTTTACCTCCTCGTCGGTTGAAAACCTTATTCCACCCATGTGCAGCTTCAGGGAGTTAAAGAGATAGTAATCTGAAGGTGCTAGGTCAGGGGAATGCGCGGGATGGTTCAGAACATCCCATTTAAACGAGGCGAGCAGTTCCTTCGTGGCGTTGGCCGTGTGCGGTCTGGCATTGTCGTGCAGCAGGCAGACTCCCTTTGTCAGCATGCCTCTCCTCTTGTTCTGAATCGCCCTCCGCAATTTTTTTAGGATCTCACAGTATCTTGCAGAGCTGATGGTCTCCCCTTGAGGCATATATTCAATTAAAATTATGCCTTGACAGTCCTAAAATACGGATGCCATGATTTTCTTGGCTGAAATTGTGGTTTTGAACTTTTTGGCGGAGGGTGAAGAGGTGTGACACCACTGTTGAGACTGCCTTTTGGTTTCAGGCGTGTAGTGTGCAACCCAAGTTTCATCTCCAGTAACGATAGAGCGGAGAAATTCATCTCCATGGAGTTTGCAGCGCCTCAAAAACTCTTGCCCGGCATTATTTATTTCGCACTTGGCGGGAGATTGGATTGACATTTTTCACGAAACGTGTTGTCGCGTCGACACTTCTCAACGTACTGACCTCGAACCGATCTCGTTGCGGAGGGGAAGGGTCAGGCTATACGGAAGTGTAGCCAACATGTCGAAAATAAAACCCATCCGGTCGTGAGAGCCTCAGTACACTTACTTTCTGGATACGCCTAGTACGTGGTCAAGCCACCCAGAAAAATTCTTAGTGAATATTAATTGTATCTTTATTCTTCTTATGCCAAGTCTAAGTAAGAATCACTTCCATACATCAAAGCTTAAGCTGTTTTCTTTTTGCTTGATTTATTTAATTTATTTATAAAAAATATAATAAGCATATTTTTTAATGTTCAAATTATCACAGGGAATTCGATGTTTATTAATTAGATTTTTTTATAAATAAGATTTCAAGATTTTTATAATAATTTTTGGTTTATATTAAAAAACATAAGTGTTTTTAGCATTGTGATAAATTACCTTAATTATTTAATGTGGTTGATTATTAAAAATCATCTGCTGTATTTAGTAGACTGCCGATTTTATATAAGTAAAAATGGGTATCAATTTATGTTATACGCTTATTATTATATAAATATATTATTATATAAATATATTTGTAGATTATTAAATAGATTATTAAAGATATTTGTAAAATTATAAATTCAAAAGCTTCTCAGCATCATTTTAACAATTTTCATTATCACGCATGTCAATGCCAATTTCTTTTGGTTTGAAGCTTGAATAGTTGTTTGATAATCAATTTCTTTAGTGACATGGAAATTTTGAAAAAAAGTTTCAATCATAGTTGAAAGATGGCATTTAAAAAAGAAAGCTACAAAGAAATATTAATTACAAAATTATGTATATACTATAAATAATACTTAAATATTTAACTACATTATTTTGATATGTAACTGTATAATATTCTGGTGAACACATTCTTTCTTCTTCCTCCTGGGAAGGAAGACTAAATCTTTTCAGACTGTTTTGTAGGTCGTTCGGCATTCCAATACTTTTTAAACTTCTTCGGCTTAGCTCCCCAATTGTCAGTTCATAGGCCAATCTTTTCAGAAACAGTCTTCTGCGCAGTAGTTCTAAATCGTTACCGTGGTAAATGACTTGAGAGTAAATGCCAGTCACATTCAACATCGGGAAAAATGTTACCATTGGCCAACGCTTGATATTTCGGGACACATTGAATGTAACACACATTTTGTCTACAGTATCGACACCTCCTTTAGTTGAATTATAGAATGTGATAACGTCAGGCTTCTTTTTTTCTCCGGAGTCAGGATCGATGGTGTTGTCATTATGAAGCGTTGAGACTAGAATCACGTTCCTTTTTGGATTTGGAACATACGACACAAAAGTCTTTCCATCATTGAAGCCAAACAAACTAGTGAATTGTCCTCTTCCTTTAGTAGCTACAAATTCAGGTGGTAGGTGTCTTATTTTTTCTGACAGTCCCAAAATAGGATATTTTCTTTTTTTTCAAGTAATCAACGAGGTCCATATCAGTAAACCAGTTATCAGCCGTTATGTTGCGTTCAGATTCAAATAAGGGCTCAACCATCCTTTTCACTACTTCACTTGGCTTGTTGCTGATAAAGAATGGTCCTTCTAGCCAACGTTACCTCTAAGGTGTGCACGTGTGCTGCCACACATCTGTTAAAAATTGTCTGCGCACATGTTTCCATCTTCCGCACACATCTCAAAGAAAGGAACTTGTAACTATATTTTGTTTTGCGAATTGTCGATCTGTATTGTATTTGGCCGATTCCTTTTCTTTTTTGGTGACTTGGTGGTTTCTTCTTTCAAACTGTTTTTATTGGAATATACAACCAATTTTATGGAACTTTGTGATATTCATTTGCCTTTGAGACTTCAGCGATAAGAACCAAAACATCGATGTTCTAAAAAAAAGTTAAAATAGTATAAAAAGATAGACAGGAGAGAAAAAAACATTAGTGAATAATACATATGTACGTATGTAATAGTGTACATAAGTTTTGACATCTTAATGTATCATCATATTTTAATTAAATATTAGTCTTAGAATAGATTCAGTCTTAGATAGATATTTTGAATAATTAAACTTACATCAACTATAAATAATACTTATATATTTAACTACATTATTTTGATATGTAACTGTATAATGTTCTGGTGAACACATTGCTAAGTGATAATCTCTTCCAACCAACTAGACAAAGACAAAGTAATAAAAATAAAAATGATTATATAATCACAAAAAAAATTCACTATTGTAAATTTATAAAAAAAATTCATAACCAATTTAAATAATGACAATAAAAGTATATTGATGATCAAAGAAAAAAAAAAGGATTCTTGCAGAGTAACATTACTGACTTTAATATAAAAGTTTATTATTAAACATTAAACAATCTATGCTTAAGCGTTTAAATTTTTAATCACAAATTTATAGTAATATCACTACAAATAAAGAAATAGTGTAATGTAGTATGAAGAGGACTCAGTTAAAAATATTAAATTATCTTATAAAAAAAAATATTTTATAAAAAATGTAAGTCAAAATTAAATTTTCACCCTTATGGTATTGTTATTTCAGTTAAAACTTTGTATATATTGATGATATGCTTTGTTCTTTATTTATTATTTATTGATACAGGTATTCGTCGACTTACGACCGCAATCTGTTCCGATAAACAGGTCATAAGTGGATATAGATTCAGTCTTAGATAGATATTTTGCATAATTAAACTTGAATAAAAATTTTAGGGCTGTTAATCAAAGATAATTATATTATTATGTAACAGTAGCTACACAGAATAAATAACTGTTGTTAACTAGTACCAAAGTATCACCGATAATTAACCTATTGGACGCCAACAGGAAGGAACATTATCGGGTAAGAAAATGTATTTTTTTACCTATGCTACATATTTGAAAAATGCAATTTATGATTTCGTGGTATTGTACATTATATTGATTACGTAGTTTTATCTATGCATGAATATGCATATTTGCACACTTCCCTCTTTTTTTCTTGCACATATAAGTTGATGGGCCGCACACATATTGAAAAAATTAGGGGAAGCTTTGCTTCTAACCAGAAGGGCTTTTCTTCATCAGCAACAAGTACCTTCCCAAACATAAATTTCCCAACCATATTATATATAACATATATAATACATTTTTGTGTCAGCGAGGGCAAAACATTTTATACCATATTTGTTTGGTTTTGATGGTGTGTACTTCCGAAAAGTGCAGTTTCCTCAAAAACCTGGAAGCATTTTGTCAATTGTTAAATTCTACCCAGGAATGTAACTCTCCCGGCAGCTTTGCACAAATTTATGGAAAATTTCACGAACTGGAGCAAGCCGATCAAATATTTTTCTTTTTTTCCTTGTGTTTCGGTCGTCAAAACGAAGACAACGAATCAGTGTCTTGAACCGTTTGATGTCCATCACAAGGCATAATTTTTCAATACCGTCACCGTCTTTCCCTCAAAGTTCCTTGAGACTTTGCCGATTTCCTCTGTATGCTCCTGCTAGATACCACAATCAAATACAAGCTTTTATTTCTATTACATTCGTGGATTTGATGTCCCTCTCCCTTGAAAATTTGTCCCTGATGGTTTCTATGTACTGGTTGGTGTACTTAACTATCATGTCTAACATTTCTTCGGTAAATAGACAATTCCAACAATCAACAGCAGTCTTAGCAGCTCTCGCGTTCCTTTTGACTCTGGGTAAGCGAGTAATCTTGATTATTCTTGTTGAGAAGTGTACGTAGGGGATCTCACAAGTTGTGAGATCCCCTACGTACACTTCTCGGAGGTGGATTTCGATTCCACTTGGTAATCTTATCTTTTCTGAAAAAAAAAAACTGGTACCTGCAGTAGCATCATCATTGTCTTTATCGGTCTCACCCTCCTGTTCTGTTTTGGAATCATCACCTCTTCTACCTCACGCGCTCTATCTTATCCTCGGAAGCAATGTCGCTTTCCTCTCCAAAATCTTCATTCAAAGTCGGATCGTTATCCTCATTTAGTAGCAAACCCACTATTTTCTTTATATTTGTCAGGTTGTTCAAATTGTAGACTCTGCGGGACATATTTGCAAAAAATCTGGAACAAATGAAAGGAACAAAAAAAAATTACATGTTCGGGCGCAATGCGCCGGATAGGCCAAATTTACAAATCAAGGTACTTTCAGAAAATTATTGAAAACCCTTACATTATTTAGTCTTAAAGCGAAGGTTAATAAATGATTTTAATGCTAGTATTTCGAAAATATGTACCTTAAAAAATGTGACGAGTTCGGGCACAATGAACTTCTCTGAACAAAACTTGAACAACTTCCCGTGGTGAAGGTTAAGGACAAACTTAGTGGGAAGGTCGCATAGAGCAGGTCAAAAGAGGCAGCTACTAAGTGGGCCAGATGCCAACCCCGCCTAGCGGCGGGGCGAGATTACGGCATGGCCGGACTGTGCCTGTCAGAACAAACGCGCCCGACAGAAGGTTAATAGAAAGGGTGAGACTTTGAATTAAAACACCAATTTTTTTCACAATAAAATTAAAATAACATTTATTTGACAGTAAATATAGTTTATTAGAAGAGACATCTACAAAAAATGTTTACAAACATAAAATAAAAATCCCCCTTCCTTTTGTTTTTCATTATTAATATACGTTTGGTTTAAATCTATTTATACGCATGTTTAAAAATAAATGCATTACTAAAGAAAAGGTAACAAACCTTTTTAGAACAAAATTTCAAAGGTTCCCCTAAAAATGTTGTTTCGCATCCTACGCTTGAGTGCAATTGCACAATTGAGGCAATGGAGTAGAATTCTACTCTTGAATCAAATCCGTAAAACAATTTAGATCTTTTAAAATAACAAAAATTACTTCAGCTTAGTTCACACTCATCCCTAATCACTTTATATCATGTTCTGTCATATATTTTAAACCAATGTATTTCTATCAGTGCTTGCATTTCAACTGCATTTATTTGACTCCTTTAAATCTTTTGCCTCGTTCACACTTTACTCCCGTATCAAAGTCGGTACTATAATGTGAGGTGTATGGCGGCGTGGTAACGCACTGGACTTCCGTGCGGAAGGTTGTCGGTTCAAACCCCGCGCTGTGCTACTCCTCTCAAATGACACAGGCACTTCTTCCGCCTCGTGTTCGAGGGTATAAGGATACCTATGACTTCCTTTGGGTAATATCAAGATTCGAACACGAAACTCTCGGGTGTAAGACCAGTGTCTTACTAATAGTCACAGTGGCAGTGCTGAAGGGAGTTGTAATGTTTTTTAAGTTGCTGTTTGAGGCATAGCAATGATGATATTGTTATCTTAGTTTTGATTTCTCTGTCATTGATATTCGTGCCAGAACCATCAATTATGCCATGCGTTTCCATGCCAACAGAGATCATTCTTTCGTTCACATCAATCAGGTGTTGTCCAGAGCATGTAGTCCCAATGCTTGGACATGTTTTGTGAGTCTTGTATGAGGGTTGTTACTTAAGTTTTGAGATATGGCAACACCAGTATAGATACGTCAAATCTGAAATCAGCATTGTAAAGCTTGATGTTTTTAATGGTGTACATGCTCAGAAAGTTTTGTCATACGAGTGCTATTTGTGTTGTTTAGTGACTTGAAAAATTCATTTCGGCCAAAAATGGAATTAAATCATGAACATTTTCGTGCGATGATTTTTTATGATTTTCGACGTGGACTAACTCAACAACAGTGTGCCGATCAACTGGTTTCGACTTTTGGTGATGAAGCACCATCCCAGGCCACTGCGTTTCGCTGGTTTTCCGAATTCAATCGTGGTCGTAGTTCGCTCCAGGACGAATTTCGTGAAGGTCGTCTAAAATTGGTTGTTGTGTCAGAAAACATCGATGCTGTGCGTGAACTGTTATTGCAAGATTGTCATGTGACTTATCGTGAGATTGAGGCATGTTTGGGCATTAGTTCCACTTGCATACATTCAATATTGCATGAACATTTGGTTGTCAAAAATATTTGTTCGCGTTGGATACCGCATAATTTGACAATCGCTTAAAAAAAGGCTCGTGTCGATTGGTCCAAAGAAATGTTGAAAAAATTCGATCGTGGTGCTTCAAAAGACGTCTATAAGATCGGGATAGGTGACAAATCATGGATCTATGCATATGAATCCGATACTAAACAGCAGTCGACTGTATGGGTCTTTCAAGACGAGTCAAATCCAACAAAAGTTGTTCACGCATGAAGCACTTCAAAGCAAATGGTGGCTTGTTTCTTCGGTATAAATGGTCATGTTGCAACAGTGCCTTAAGTGAAACGTTGTACGGTCAATTCTGAATGGTACACAACCATTTGTTTGCTAGAAGTGTTCAGAGAAATGAGGAAAACCAGCCGCCGAAGACGGATCATTCTCCACCACGACAATGCGAGCTCTCAAACATCGGCTCAAACAAGTGACTTTTTGAGCACTCAAAACATCGAATTTATGGGTCATCCGTTGTACAGCCTAGGCACCCAATGACTTCTTTTTATTCCCGAACATCAAAAATAAATTGCGAGGTCAACGTTTTTCGACGCCTGAAGAAGCGGTTGATGTGTTCAAAACGCTTGTTTTGAAGTTACCTTATTCGGAGTGGAAAAAGTGCTTCGAAAATTACTTACATTTAAAAAAAAAACCATCTCTGCATGTTCACCTCGCATCTAGCAACCAATACTCGGAGTATATTCAATGCTCTCCAAGTAGGCCAAGCAATTTTCCAGGTGTCGTCTTTTTCGAGAGCCATCCAGTATTCAGATGTTTTATTGATTTCCACTTTCTGACTGATTATACCAATTGTTCATATAAATAATCTTGCTATAAACAGAAAGCAAAACAAATCTGTGAACATTGTCTCTCAGCCATGTTATAGGTTAGAATCGTTGGATATCTCTCTTGAATAATTTATTCAGTTATTACATAATTCAATAACCTAAGGTTATTCCAACCAAGTCACACATAACCTTGAGATACGTGCATTGAAAAATGTTACAGCCCTTGAATTATTTTTTTAATAATAGAATTTGAAACAAACTTTTACAATATTTTTAAATATGCATATAAAGAGAGGTTTGAATAAACATATACAAGTACCCGGCGGTAAGTAATACACAATGGGCTTAAGAAAGAGACTGTCGGCCATAATTGGCTAACTTTGGCTTTGTAGAGCATCGTCTCTGCCCCTAGAACGCTTGACAACGACTGACAAATCGCAATGGAACGCGTGTATGAATGACAGAGACGACGCTCTACAAAGCCGAAGATAGCCGATTATGGCCGACAGTCTGTTTCTTAAGCCCAATGTGTATTACTTACCGCTGGGTGCTGTACATTTTCTGCAAAATCACCAGAAAGGCTGAAAAGATATTGAAAGGAATGAAAATATAAGGAAAAAAATTATGAGTCATAAAACTAATACAGGCAATAAGTAATGTTATAATCAATTGCAGTAATCCATATGAATTTAGAAAATTAAAATTGAATAACTTATTTTTGTAAACCTATACCTATGTTTACATTGAAACACATTTATGTTTTTTTTATATTTATTGTAGCAAGGAAAACATTGAAAACATTGATAATATTTAATATTTAAACACATATTTTTTATCCAGACAGAATATCTGGATTAAAAATCACGTGTTTTAGAACAAACATAGAAACAATTGAAGATATTGAGACTAAAACAATTGAATAAGAATTATCAATAAATCTTAGCTCATTTTTAGAATATTGCTCATTGGTTTACTCCAGAATACATGATTTTAAATTCAAATCATTATCTGGATATAAAATGTATATCTTTAAAAACGAACTTAATAAATGCATATGTATGTATATTCAACGTGGAGTCCGACAAGGTTGTATTTTGTCACCTATGTTATTCAATCTGTACTCTGATATAGTTTTCAAGGAAGCACTATATAACTTGAATCTGGGGGTCAAAGTGAATGGTATATGCGTCAATAACATCAGGTACGCAGATTATACAGTTATTTAGGCAGACAATATTGACGACCTTCAAACGCTTATAGATAGAATTAATTAAGCCGGTGTGAGGCTGGGGCTGAACATGAATGTGAGTAAAACTAAGTTCATGGTGTTTAGCAGGCAGGATCACGTCTTACATTGAACGGTGCTGACATAGAGAGTGAAAAATTTAAATACCTCGGAAGTATCCTAGTGGAAGACCTCGACCAAGAAACCGAAGTCAAGTGCGGAATTGAATCATCTCGTGCGACTTTTAATAAAATGAGAAGTGTATTCTGCGATGATAATCGAAACTTGAAACTTCGACAACGGTTAGTCAGATGCTACGCTTGGTCAATGTTATTGCATGGAGTGGAATCATGGACCCTCAAAGCAAGTAGTATGAACCGACTGGAAGCATTCGAAATGTGGATGCATCGGAGAATGCTACGGATACCCTGGACGGATATGGTCAGTAACACGAGGGTTCTTCAAAGAGCCAAAGTTGATAGAGTTGCTGACTAATATTAAAATCCGAAAGGTGTCCTACTTGGGTCATGTCATACAAAGTACAAATTACTGCACTTGATCATCCAAGGCAAAATAGAAGGCCGAAGAGGTGTTGACAGGAGGCAAATATCCTGGCTCCGCAAAATACGTGATTGGACTGGCGTAAGACTGACATAAGGGGCGTTGGAGATCTTTTTCGGGCTGCCGGGGACAAAGATGTCTACTCTCGAGTGATATTCAATGTTGGGGGGATCTGACATGACACTGAGAAGAAAAAGAAGTATGTATATGAATTAAGTTTATATTTGAAAAACATATGTTTTATACGAATGATGAATAATCTGGATTAAAAGTAGTATATTTTGGAGCAAACCAATACACAATCAATGAAATTAGGAGTGAAATAATTGAGTTTGAATTATTAATAAATCTTATCTCATTTTTAGTGAAATTTATACTAAAGAATCATTTGAATCGTCATAAAATTGAAAACACCGATTGACTTATTGTTAAGATCGTATTTTAATAACAGAAATATGCTTTCACTTGGATTCACTGCACTACGAATTACAGATAATATATAGTTATATGTTGTTAGGTTGAATGACAAATAATTATTTAACCTACTTGTATATCTATGGAAACATTTAGAAACATTAATGTATAATGGATCAATTTTTATTGTTTTAAGGAAAACATTTAAAACACTGACATATATCGAGCTGTACAAATTACACCTCCATGCATCGACTGATGGTATGTCTTCACATAAGGATTGGATAATAATTACTGATTTGTATTATTGATGTGTAAAATCTTATAACTTAATTGATTAATTCATTGATTTAAATACTAAAGATAACTGTTAAATATCATGGAAATTATCACTATGAACTATAGAAATAATAATGCTTTTTGCCTCAAAAAACACATTAGACATTAAAATGTTATTTAGGTTCATGATGTATTAACAGTTCATATTTATTATCAACACTTTATAAGAAAATCATCACATACTTGTGAAGACTCATCGATCAGCTGATTAAATGTATTTTTCTTGATATTTCAATAAAGTAAATAAAAAATGTATTTTCATACAAAAAATATCGAACTTATTGACATGTGTTTTGCTAAAGCACATTTTTGGGATTGAATTTTTATTGATATCTTATGAAAACAGTTATTGAATAAATCTGAAGTCAATTTAGAAAAGAAAAACATCTAATAATGATAAAATATTCTGAAAAAGAATATTTATGAAATTATCTGTCGAGTGTACCTGCAAATAATAATTTGAAATGAAAAAAAAAGTAACGCTAGTTTAAAAAAAACTTGCCAGTAATCTGGACAAATGAAAGGGGATGCATTAAAAAGATTTTTTAGATTTGATTATCTATCAAATAAATTTGTATTAAATTTTTTAAGTTACTTTAAAAAAATGGGATCATATTTGAGTGGAATCCACCAAATTTGGTAACATAAATGAAATATCAATTTGTATTATCTAAAAGAGATATGGTAGGTCTTAAAATTCGACTACACTAACATATTGTTTAGTTATATAATTTATCATTAAGAATACAATTTTTATGTTAATCGTTTCCGCTATAAGAAATTATTTTACGATCATTTTATGTAATTGTTTAGTTTTTTTAATTTATTGGGATTAATCTCGATTTTTTTCAATTTATCGTTGACATACAAAATACATATATACAGTAAGTCAATATTTTACAATATAAATGACTGAATCGTTCAGTCGCATGCTTCTTAACCTAAAATATTGGGAATACGTTATTAATGTACTTAAATATTTTAAGAATGAATGAGAATTCATGGGAACAGACTTGTTTTAAGAAATTATTTATAAAATGTAAAGAAAATATTTAAACAATTATTTAATAAGCATTATAAAATATAAAATGCATAGAAATTTAGTGTATAATAGATGCCTTTGTGATGTTGTGCTAGAGGCGGATGTTTCGTGTCCCATAGACTTCAAGGCGCACCGACGTCTTAATCCAAGAATTAGAAAATATCAAAAGACTTTTCAAAATACTCTTAGAAAATAATCCTGAAATACTTTGGGTGTTACTAGAAAGAATCACAAAATTCTGGAGAAGTTGGTTATCATGGGGACAGTTGAGGAAAAGCAAGCAAGAGGAAGATGTCCTATGAGATGGACGGACCAAATAAAGGAGTTAACAAGACCATCTTTCAAAGCTGCATTTAACATGGCCCAGGATCAGGGAGGATAGAGACGTATGTTGTGCCCACATAATGGAAGACCACAGCGCTCAGCATCGAGCACGCGATGACGAAGAAGAACTTAGAATAGAAGAAACTAATTTTTATGTAAGAAATTTTTCCATAGGTCCTCTTATAATTGAAATGAAATGCAGCAGTGGTTTAAATTTGAACCACAGTCTTTATTGTTATGTTATTGTATTGTTATGTTCTTTATAATAGACCTGCTAAGTGATTTAACAACCTGTTCTTTTAAAAAATTATAGTTCGCCAAGAAGCAAGGATAAAAAAATTCTTTCTATTATTCTTGTGTATTACTTAAAAAGTTCATTATTTAGATACTAAGAGTATAATTAACAATATCATCAAGTTTTTTCAGTGAAACAGCATAAAAGAAGAAATCAATTAACCAAGTAAAACAGCATAAAAGAAGAAATCAATTAACCAAGTAAAACAGCATAAAAGAAGAAATCAATTAACCAAGTAAAACAGCATAAAAGAAGAAATCAATTAACCAAGTAAAACAGCATAAAAGAAGAAATCAATTAACCAAGTAAAACAGCATAAAAGAAAAAATCAATTAATCAAGTAAAACAGCATAAAATAAGAAATCAATTAATCAAGTAAAACAGCATAAAATAAGAAATCAATTAATCAAGTAAAACAGCATAAAATAAGAAATCAATTAATCAAGTAAAACAGCATAAAAGAAGAAATCAATTAACCAAGTAAAATAGCATAAAAGAAGAAATCAATTAACCAAGTAAAACAGCATAAAAGAAGAAATCAATTAACCAAGTAAAACAGCATAAAAGAAGAAATCAATTAACCAAGTAAAACAGCATAAAAGAAAAAATCAATTAATCAAGTAAAACAGCATAAAATAAGAAATCAATTAATCAAGTAAAACAGCATAAAATAAGAAATCAATTAATCAAGTAAAACAGCATAAAAAAATAAATCAATTAACCAAGTAAAACAGCATAAAATAAGAAATCAATTAACCAAGTAAAACAGCATAAAAGAAAAAATCAATTAATCAAGTAAAACAGCATAAAATAAGAAATCAATTAATCAAGTAAAACAGCATAAAATAAGAAATCAATTAATCAAGTAAAACAGCATAAAAAAATAAATCAATTAACCAAGTAAAACAGCATAAAATAAGAAATCTATTAATCAAGTAAAACAGCATAAAAGAAGAAATCAAATCAACTACTATCATTAATGAAAGTTAGTTTTTTTTTAAATTAATATCATATTTTTAATCACATTTATCTAAAACCTGCATTTAAATAAATATGATATAAGACAAAGTTACTTTTAAATATTTATTGAAGTAGTTTGAATAATTATAAAAAAGTGAAAATAAATACTTATTATTGTAAGAATAAAAAGTGAAAATAAATATTTTCATATGTTTAAAAGAATAACAGAGTAATAACCAAATGATCAAATTTTTATCAAATAAATCTAAAAAGTTCAAATTTAAAATTGTACATAATATATGTTATGTGAATTAATTCAGATATTTCAAATTTACACCATGTGAAGTGGTTTTTGAAGAATTAATATATAATAATACCTCAGACGGGATTTGACAAAATTATTAAAACCAATCGTAACATTTCTCATATAAATTTCAAATAAGGTGAACAATTGGATGTATAATGCTCATAATATCAAATATGCTTGATTGTAATATTTGTAATATCCCATAATTTTTTTTAGCTATTATTAGGTGATGGTGTATTTCGTGCACGGACGATGTTACCAGCTTTTTGAGACAATTCCGACACAATTTTTAATTTAATTTAATGCGTTGATAAATAGCAGGTTTTTTTTTTTCAAACAACCTGTATTGAATCAGGTCAATGAAGTTTATATTTTAGGGGTTGTATTGTTTTACGTATACTCTGACATTCAAGAAGTTCATTATTTATTTTGAATATACGAGTATTATATGTATATAAAAATGTGTCGAAAATGGGTTGAATTTTAATAGCATATACACATCCAATTCCCAAGTTTAGTAAGGTTATAAACAATTATAAATGCTGTAATATGTACACAGCCTTTTGATACATTGCATGTATGACTTGGCTATGGATTGAAGAAAACTGATTTTATATTTACACAGCCATCCAATACACTGCAAGTTTCGAATCAAAATATTTACAATGTAGATATGCATTAAAATGAACATTCATTAAACATCAAGTGGACATCTATAAATTTATGCGAACAATAATAATATTACATTCACCAATCTATTACTAAAAATTTAGAATATTCACCATTAACTAATTGTATAACATTTAAGATTTACTTAAAACCTTTACATAATCCTCATGTACAATAATAATGTACAGAACAATTAATTCATTTCAAAACAGATTTTTTATGTGTTCAGTTAATTGTAAGAATATTCATGCTTTAAAAACTTAATCCTCTACTTGGTAAATTTATGGTTATAAATGTGAACAAATAACAGAAGAAAAATATTTAACGTTTAAGGGTATCAATTGCCCTCACATCGTCGTGTTGAGTTTAAGCTAGTTTTTTTGAGCTCATAAAACTTTCCAGAAAAGTGTTTTTATATATATTCTGGAAATTCAAATGATTTTTGTAACTCAATATTGAAATATCTTATTGAGACCATAAAAAATCCATTAAATAGATATTTTTTCAAAATTTTATTAAGTAACAATTGTTTTTAATCTCTTTCATTTGAAGTAAAGATTTTGGCTTTTCTTAAATAAAAAACATTTGTGATTACAAAAAAATGAAAATCTCAATTTAGTAAAAAAATAGCTTGTACTTTGCACGACAATGTATTTTTACAAATTTTCAGAATTAAAAAGGTTCGATAGTCGATTAGGTTAGTTTCGATAAATACATCCGTTAATAATATTTACACACTTTGAGGAAGAATTAAGTCTATACGCAGTTTTTGAAAACACGTAGCAATCACATTTAAATTACCGCGTTAATTCATTTTTAAAAACATGTAGCAATCACATTTAAATTACTGCGTTAATTCATTTTTGAAAACACGTAGCAATCACATTTAAATTACTGCGTTAATTCATTTTTGAAAACACGTAGCAATCACATTTAAATTACTGCGTTAATTCATTTTTGAAAACACGTAGCAATCACATTTAAATTACCGCGTTAATTCATTTTTGAAAACACGTAGCAATCACATTTAAATTACCGCGTTAATTCATATTTTTATGAAACTTTCCGTTTCGATTATTTTTCCTACGATTCAAAATTTATCATATTAAGTAATAATGAATGATTTTCAACCATATAACATACATAACCTGAAATTATATTATAAACATATCACATTCCGGATATCAGTCCAGTCTTCCATTAATTCTCTACACTGTTTACTTAAATAATCCAATGGTCGATTTACAAGGACATGAAAATAATAAAAATATTTCACTTTTCAAGTCTTTATAATAACAACTTGTCCCGGAGCCGGAGACAATCGCAGAACCTTCTTCAAAGAGGACTAGACAATTGGTTTTTGTCTGAAAACAGCTGAATTTAATATAAAAAAAAACTTTCCTTTGAAAACAGTGTTGCTTTGTATCATACATTTTTAATCATACATTATTTTATTTGAAAAGTTTCTAAGTATTTAAGTTTTTCTGTAAAATCGTTATTTATTTATTTCAACAAATTGTTTTTAATAATGTTGAGTTTTACATATATATCTGTAAACGTACATTCAAATGCTATTTTAAGTGATTAATTTTTTTTTGGTAAACAAATATCCAATACATAATGAATATAGTAATAAGAGTAAGTGAATATTTTACGAACTGGGGTTGAAACTTATTTTGAATATTTTAATTTATGAGAATTGAAAATAACATAGAATTGGAGTAATTAAAATGTTGATGAGCAAACTTGTTGCAGAGACATATACTAAATGTTTTACCACAAAATAAAACTATCAAAAGGGTTTTAAAATACTATGAGCTTGATAAGAATTAAAATGTTGATGAACAAACTTGTTGCAGAGACATATACTAAATGTTTTACCACAAAATAAAACTATCAAAAGGGTTTTAAAATACTATGAGCTTGATAAGAATTAAAATGTTGATGAACAAACTTGTTGCAGAGACATATACTAAATGTTTTACCACAAAATAAAACTATCAAAAGGGTTTTAAAATACTATGAGCTTGATAAAAATTTGATTTTATTTTTATCGGGTGATTTTAATATTCAAATTGTATAAGGCCTCGGCCATACAGGTAGCAGCCTCGCTTGATGCTTAGAGCTATGCTGCGAGTTAGGCGACATATCCTAGCAAACCAATGCACCGCATACTATCGCAATGGCCACACTGCACGCTTTTCACCACGTTACATGACGATTAGTCATCGAGTGAATCTCCTAGCGAACAGACATGTTGGTTCATTTTATTGTGTCACTGTGATTTTACAAGATGGCGGAAGTTTTAATAACAGCTGTGTATAAGAGGGAGCCTTTGTGGAACCCATCTAGCAAATTATATATTACAAAAATGTACCTGTAATAAAATCACTTTGGAATGAAGTTGCACAGGAAGTAAATAAAGATGGTAAGTTGTAATAAAATTGGTTAGTTTTGAGAGTGGCATCGTGTGTCGACTCAACCGCTCCCAACTGTCAAATGAATTTGTGCGTAGCTCTTTGGTGTGGCCAAGGATGAAGTCACCTAATATATGAGTCACGTAAAACCTAGCTTAGCACCTAACGAAGCACTTTGGTGTGACCTCAGCCTAATACTCATTTTTGATTGATAGATTTCATATTGAACGACAATTGTTTTTTTTCTTTTCTTTCTTTATATATTCATATTTTACCCGTTGAATTGGTGACTTAAAGTTGCTTATTAGTTCTTTACAATCAATTATAGTTTAAATATTATTTAAAAGCGAATTCCGTCGACAATTAGGCATCATTAAAATGTACTATTTGAGCACAATAAAGTTAAAATGCAAATCATTGGTTATAATACGTTAAACCCCACAAAATTTAGATTGTTATTATCGGTAATTACTTTTAATAGGTGATGAATGATAATTGAAAGATCATGTATCAGTTCCAAGAGCCATCAAATCTAAAAAAATCTACCCAAAGTTAAAAACCGTAAAAACGAAGACTAGGGAAGAAATGGAAATAGATAAACTAAATAACCGGAAGTATAAAAATGTTGCAAACAGTTCAGGGTTGACGTGTGTAGTAAATATGAATATGAAACTCTGTAAAAATTTAATCAAGATCATATAAATTTTATTTTGTTTGATTAATTATATAGGAGTATTTATCAAGTACAGAGATTTTTGTATGGTTAAAACTTATAAGATATTTATTTATTTATTTAACAATTTAAATATTTAAAATTTTTAAGGACGTGGGTTGTCACCCAAGGGTAGAACTACGCAGGTTATATTGTCATTTGTACCCACATAAGGTGGACCAAAAAGTTTAGGAGTGGTGACCAAAGACAAGGAAAAAAATGTTGGATGACCATTTGGAAGATGGTCTGTTGATATCAGAAAAATGACAGGGAGCAACTGAAAGCAAATTAATCATGATAAAACGAATAAATGAGAAGAAGGGAGGGCTGTATCCACTTGACTTAACCGGGCTGATAATTATGATGATGATGATGATGACAGCTATATTTTGTTAAATTTAATTTAAAAAAAATTATTTGAAGTATTTATTTAACACTTCATTGTAAAAAACAATCTGGCGAACTTATTGCCCGGTGGCAATTTCTTCCAACCAACCAAACAAAAGTAAATTAGGGTTGTTACATGTTCGCAAAAAATATTAAAGTGAGGTGCATGGCGGCGCAGTAACGCACTGGACTTTCGTGCAGAAGGTCATCGGTTCGAACCCCGCGCTGTGCTACTCCCCTCGAACGACACAGACACTTCTTCCCCCTAGTGTTCAAGGGTATAAGGATACCTATGACTTCGGTCATATCTATTCTTTTTTAAAAAAGGATAAGGATAAGATAATTATTCATCTTTACTAAATTTATGATCAATATGCATATTAAAAGTGAGATATCTTCAATCAAAGGTAAAGGAAGGGATGCTGGAGAGGAATGAAAAATCTGGAAGGAAACACGTTACTCGTATATTACTGACTAGAAATTGAGATTTTTTCAGTCCCTTCTTAAAGCGTGCCAAGGACGGAGCAAGTCTAAAGTTGGTTTATAACTGGATCCAGAGTCTCACTGCATGGAGAGTCAAGGACGACGTAAAAAAAAAATAGCAGTAAACTGGGTATAAACCCATTAAACAACTGTTTGAACATAGCGCAAATCCATGTTCGTAAAGACGCCTAATATTTTTGGCGAGACTAGAGAGCGGTGTGACAGTTAAGGATATTCTACAATAAAGATAGTATGTAAATCTTGCGTCTATTTCTCACATTCAACCAGTTCAGTTCCTTCTGGTATAGAGTGATGTGACCGTACTTTCTCAGGTTAAAAATAAATCTTGACAAATCTTTTGTAGACTATAATTGGTCCAGCTGATCCTCCATTATATCCAAATAACAAACGTCCGCATAGTCCAAAATTGAAAAGAGCATATGATGTAGAAGTATAAGTTATTGTATTATATTTTAAAATTTAGTTTTAGTGATTAATTTTTTAAAGAAATTCGGAATATTTAAAATAATGCACTCGATTAAAATGTTACGATACAGCTATTTTCAAATGTATTGTAACATAGAAGAAAGTCACATATTTTTTTACATTTGATGTATAAAGCAACAATCGTTTTAAAGGATTACATAAAAAAAACATCTAAAATTCAGCAATCTTCTTCACCAAAAACCGTTTCGTGCATGTAATAGTCCTCACCCTTGAAGGTGATGAAGGTCGACCTGTGCCAGCTTACAGCTGATAGAGGTCGATCATCTGCGACTGCTGCTGCTTGCCGACCGTAGGTCGACGAAGCACCGACTCCCTGACCGCGGATCAGACCTGCGTGTGGGTATTGGCATGTAGGCTGTCCTGGTCCAGCAGGCTGCTGGGCGTCTGGTTTCCAGGTGCGTAATACTGGAAGAAGGAAATAATATCAGTGATCCAGATTGATGATGTTGATTTTATTATTAACGTTGAGTCACTCAGTAACGGTGAATCAGCTTTAATAAACGCTGAGTCCCCCTTTAAATTTTTATCAAGTGTAATTTTACATTCTTCTTCAGCCGTTCTGGATCCATCCCTGGATATAGGCCTCCCCTTCGGTCTTCCACAAGTCCCTATCTCGAGCACACTGCATCCACTTCACCCCTGCGACCCGTCTTATATCGTACGACCGAGAGTCATCGAGTCCATCGAGAGTCAGAGCATCTGGCAATATGACCTGACCAGCTCCATTTTAAGGCAGCTGCTCTCTAAACTACATCCGTGACTTTGGTTCTCTCTCTTATCCATTTGTTGGCCTTTCCATCTCGCAGTGAAACTCCCAGCACCCTCCTCTCCATGGCTCTCTGTGTCACTAATAGTTTTTGCGTTATTCGCTTTGTTAGGACAGAGGTTTCGATTCCATATGTGAGGATCGGTAAGATGCATGAAACAAAGACTTATGTGACGGTAATAATTTTACATATGTGACGGTAATTATGACGGTGAACTTAAACAAAAAAAATGACCAAAATATTTTACGACTTATTTTATATTACAATTATTTATATTTTAACAATTAAGAATAATACGAAAATTAATAAAATAAAATCCACCGTTTAATGACTGCAAAGTTGGTCTGTGAAAATAATTGTGTTTTTGATTATTTTAATAGTGGACTAAGTCGCTTACTTTTCGGTATACTTTGTTTTTCTGGAAAAAGAAATATTTAGTATTATTCTAAATTGAGCTGACATGATTATAATAACAAAATGTAAGTGAATAAATACTGTTGTTTATAACTTTCTTTTTTTTTTTTTTAATAAAACTGAAATATTTTTTGTTATAAACAATTTTTAAGATGTTTGAATAATTATGAAAAGTCATATAAAGTATCAAAAAACATATATTTGTTCATGATACTCGTAAAAAAATATTATTACATAAAATATTTATATTATAACAGTAATTTTCATACAACTCTTATAATTTCTCAGAGTTCTTTAGGTTTCAACGGGAGTTGAACCTACAATCCCCGGGTTATTAGGCAGGCTTCTTATCATCTAGGTCATGGAGGTTGTAAGAGGAGATATCTTTTATGTGATATATCTGCATTCCGAACCCTCGCGTAGTTTTTATTGCAGCCTTTTTACCGAAAAACACACCGTTGATCAATTTATATTTGAGAATTTACCCTTAGGAAGAAAAAAAATCAAAGTGGTTTACCGACTCTTATAATAATAGTGATAATATAATGACAATTTATAAAGCGCCAATTAGGGAACAAACACTCCACAAGGGCGCTTGCTCTAAGTCGTGATTCAAACCCACTAAAAACGAATAAAGGTTATAGAAAGGTTAAAAATATTACAAAAAAAAAAAAAAAACAAGGTGGGATGAAATGACAGGAAGTTGGTGGCAACGGCCAATAGATAAAGAATTTCTCGACATATGCACATGTTTGCTACGAAAACCGAAAAGAACTTACCAACAGAATATGAACTACAAAGAAGCCTTTGTAGATCATCTGCAATGTGATATAAACACATTTAGGAGGAGTGTATAGTGTTCTTAATCATCATGTATTTTGATAAAACTTCCCAAAAATCAAGAACTTTTTAAAGCTGTTGTATCGGACGTGTGCATCATCATAAAACATATTACGTATTTGTTTTCTGGTTTGTTTGATATGTAATATATGTATGTTTGATATATAGTTATATATTGATGTTTCTTGGTATTTTTGTATGTATATGGTATTTATGTTTGTTGGTGTCCGCGCTGCGTCGCGACCGCAACGGAAATGTGACTTGTGCGCGGCCATCGTAAGATTATATCGCAAGTCGGCCGGCCTCTGCATGCGCAAAACTTCCAAAAATTGTGACATTTTGCGAGTTGTGACGGCATGCAAAGGCGAAAACAGGCGTTTGTGATGAGCGATAGGCCGTACGTAAGAAACGCAAAAGACCAAAATAACTCATTCTCAGTTCATTCTGCCTACTATGTTTTACTTAAGACCATCTACTACTTGCCTAAGAGGAATCTCTTCACCCTGCTACCTTTCACCGATCTACGACTTTTAAACGTGAGCTGAATTCTTCGAGCATCGAGCAGCAGCCATCCACCTATTGTTACAGTTCTTTGTACCAGTGGCGTACAGCTGCACTCAAATATTTTATAAAACTTTTGAAGCAGAAGGAGATCGATCCAATTGAAATATTATTCGAAAAAACAGACATTTACCAAAAATAGGTAACATCAATTCATTTAATATTGCGTAATAATAATAAGACTTTTATAATAAGAAAATAATTACTATGAAGTGACGAAAAATACATATTTATCGATTAAAACCTATTAAGAAATAAATTATAGATATAATGAAATACTGTGCACGGCTTCGAAAATACCCAAATAGAAAAGCTCGGATAAATCACAATTTGCTTTAAAAATTAAAACTGAAAACAATAAATCACTTGTGGCAATTACAGCAGCGCCCGAGCGTATCCGTCAGATCTCAAGTCTTTTTCTGCATCTATTTGGAAGTAAAATAACATGTTATCAATATGTACAAAAGTAATAAACTTACAGCATTGAAAGATCCATTCCATCCAGGTCGTCCATCTGCATCGGGGTCACGGCACCTTTCAGCGTTGGCTTTGCGTGTACCAGCTCTTCCAATACTGGCCGTGGCTCCGCCGCCTCCTACTATTCCGGTCCCATCAAACTCTCCAGGACTAGACACTGTAAGACGAGCCTTGGATTTCATTGCATCTGATAAAGGAACCTTAGCACGAGCGGCGTCCTTGTGACTTTTGTAGCAGAACTCTATTAGAGCGACGAAAAGAGCAACAAGTAGACCTCCGATCAGAATGTAGAATATACCAGCAACATTTGAAAGAGAAAGTTCATTGCGAGATGTGTCCTAAAATGAAAAGAAAGTGTTTAATGTTAAATAATAAATCGCACCAAATATATTCAAAACTAATGAGCATTGTTAAGTAATATACACGCAAATCTGTTTCACGCATTCTCTTCCACTTAAAAAAGTACCATTAGAACATACTTTCTATAAGACCTTTTCCGCACAATTTATTTAAAATACTTAGTATTTGTAACTTCCACACTTCATTCTTGTACCATTCGTCGTCGTTGCTGGGTCTCGTAGTCGAGGATCCCCTCGCCATTATAATGCCGAGGAGTTTATTTTTTAAGTGAGTGAGTCGTTGTACACCAGCAAACTCACCAGCCACACCGTTGTCTGGATCCAATGGCATGCCGAAGTGAGACAATCGGAGCACACTGATTTTTTCTGGTTTAGAAATAATAGACATGACCGAAATCAAAGATAATACTTAACATATATCCCCGAATACTAGGCGGAAAAAATACCCGCGTTTTCGAGATGAGTATCATAGCGCAGGGTTTGAATCAGAGACCTTCTGCACAGAAGTTCTGTGCGTTACAACGCGGCTATGCATCTCGGTATGTAGTAAAATTTCCAGCATTTTTCGGAAAACTGTTTCAGCCACTCGATCATTCGCTCACCCTCACATACTATAAGACACTTTTCTTTTTCGTCAAATTCTCGTGGAATATACAGCAATATTATTATTTTTAACGAAAAAAAATAATATTTCTTCAATAAATTAATATCTTGAAAAAGATAAGTGTGTAAAAAATGAGAGCCCACCGCACGTTGATGAGGCTATGCACTTACTCGTAACTGAGCAAAGACGGCTAATGAAAAGTAAGAAGGGATGGAAAAATGAGAGCCCACCGCATGTTGATGAGGCTATGCACTTACTCGTAACTGAGCAAAGACGGCTAATGAAAAGTAAGAAGGGATGGAAAAATGAGAGCCCACCGCATGTTGATGAGGCTATGCACTTACTCGTAACTGAGCAAAGACGGCTAATGAAAAGTAAGAAGGGATGGAAAAATGAGAGCCCACCGCACGTTGATGAGGCTATGCACTTACTCGTAACTGAGCAAAGACGGCTAATGAAAAGTAAGAAGGGATGGAAAAATGAGAGCCCACCGCACGTTGATGAGGCTATGCACTTACTCGTAACTGAGCAAAGACGGCTAATGAAAAGTAAGAAGGGATGGAAAAATGAGAGCCCGCCGCACGTTGATAAGGCACGTTGATATGCACTTACTCGTAACTAAGCAAAGACGGCTAATGAAAAGTAAGAAGGAATGGAAAAAAATACACAAGGGATATGAATCGGTTGAAATTTATATATGTTATGTGTATATTTTCCATAGATCATAAAAATAAACATGGTTTGAAATAGCAATAAGATTACTCGCCTGTTTGTCTCCGTGACGGCATTCAGTACGATCATACCACCATTTGTTGGTCAGCTTGGTGAGTTCCCCGTTCTCTTTTAGAGAAAGTACAGCCAAATTTATTCCATCTCTGAAAAACAATGTGTATACATGAATAATTGTGATAAGCTGTGAAAATAATAACTGATATGCCAAAAAATGTTGATTCCTAAATAATACATAACTAAAGTCTAAGGCCTCGGCCACACGGGTAGGAGCCTTGCTTGATGCTTAGAGCTATGTTGCGAGTTAGGCGACATATCCTAGCGAACCAACGTATCGCATACTATCGCAGTGGCCACACTGCACGCTTCGCGTCACGTCGCATGACGATTATTCATCGAGTGAATCTCCTAGCGAACAGACGTGTTGGTTAATTTACAAGATGGCGGAAGTTTTAATGACAGCTGTGTATAAAAGGGAGCCTTTGTGGAACCCATCGAGCAAATTATACAAAAATATACCTGTAATAAAATCACTTTGGAATGAAGTTGCACAGAAAGTAAATAAAGATGGTAATTTGTAATGAAATTGGTTAATTTTAAGAGTGACATCGTGTGTTGACTCAATCGCTCCCAACTGTCAAATGAATTTGTGCGTATCACTTTGGTGTGGCCAGGCATGAAGTCACCTAGTATATGAGTCACGTAAAACATAGCTTAGCACCTAACGAATCACTTTGGTGTGGCCTCGGCCTAAAAGTTCTCGCATGAACAAGTTAGACGTAGTTTGGACACATACTACGCTGGCCACACCCACAGCTCGATCAAGCGATGTTACAGTTGAGATTTGATACATCTACCCTAAGTCATTTGTTAACTAGAGCCGATATAAGACGTGTTGTTTCGTTATATTATGAAATATTAAACATTGAATATCTCGCGGTAATCAAGTTTCTTTGCCTGGCAAACCTAGCAGAAATTAAACGACGTTTAGGTGTTATCCACAGAATATATTCTCCATCCTATACCATAGTGAAAAATGGTTTCAATTAAGCATATAATGATATACTTAGGTGTGTCGCCACCTGAGGAGTCCCTTTAGGCGGTTCTTTATTCGTCACTACGTAACGTCACGCTTATAAAAAAAATAAAGAATATTTCACGTGTGTACATCGTACTAGACGAGAAGTTATTTTATCCCCCATAACAGCATAGGTGGTGGAGTGATCGAACAACAATTTTGGCAGATAATTGATAGATAACCCTCATTAAGGCAGACCAGCAGAAGCACTCACTCCGTAAATATTTGTACTAGTGCAAGAGCAAGTGTCACAAGATACAATACTAAAATCAGAAGAAGTAGCAGTAACTATGAACTTTCCAAAATCATATTCTTGGAACTGTCAGAGAATCCTATTGATTGACTTCAAAGCATCTTAGCACGGGAAGCATGTACTGCAGGTTACACAAAAATTAATCATAAAAATAGTTAACACACTTCCTGCCCGGTATTCCACAGTGGATTTTTTCAGGAAGTATCGGGCCCTTAACGTAGCCAACTTATACTTCAAATACATTCTCTGGAACTATCAGCAAGAAAAAGTAAAAATGCAAACTCAGCAGAGACTCGACACACATGTTAACTGATTAAATGTTCACCATCCCTAGAGTTAGAACATTTTTTTATCCAAATGCAATTTGGCTATTTGGCTCCTATGACATACAATGTGGTTCCAAATTTAATAAAGGCAAGAGGGGAAAAAAATTAAGGCAATGGATTGAAGTGTGGTTGTTATTACAACATAAGTTTGAGTGTTTGGGCTTGCAAGAGGCATGCCTTGTAACAAAGGTTTAAGTGAACTCTTAAGTGTGGTGTGTTGTGATGATTGTATGTGGGACATTGTGAGACTTTTGGATCTGTCTGGAATGATAAAATATGCGGGATTCGACTTGCGTGATACATATGTAAACTTGAGTCTCACTGTTTGTAAGTTGATGAGTAATGGCAACAGGATATTGCATAATCAACAACCGAAAACACAGCATAGAGTCCAGAGCCGACACTGTCAGAACTAAAAATCTCCTTCGAACCAGCGAAATGAAGGTACTCAGGAGTATCGCTGGCAAAACCCTTCGTGATAGAGTACGAAACACAGAAATCCGAAGGATGTGCGAAGTTGAAGATATTGTCAGATGGGGACGACAGAGAAGAAAGTCCTAGAACGAACATGTATCCATAATGGCGGAACCAAGAGCCGTACGAATGTCCAGGGACAGTATCCCCAAGCAAGCAGACCTCCAGGACGACCTCTCAAAAGACAGCTGGCAGTCGACGTCACAAGAGGGCAACGATGATGCAGGACCATAACAGGCCAACAGGCCTAAAAGAAGAAGAAGAACAACCGAAAAAAAAAGGACTGGAACCGAAAATAATGTTATGTTTCCTTAGTAAGACACAGGCAAAATACTAGTTTACTGGTCACACGACAAATGAAAATCAATAAACCCAGATCCATATAATTTGTGTGTCCACTTTAATTTGTAATTCCAGTCTGTTTAACACTTAGGGCCTATAAAAAAATCTTTCTGGTGAAGAGATTGCCACATGGCAATAAACTCATCCGGTTAAAAAAAAATTGCCTTTTGTTTTTTTTTTCATAAATTATGTAGTTATACAATTTCTTGTCATGAGTAAATAAATAATTAAATAAAGAGAGAAACATTACAAATAACTGGCGAGGATTATGCTTTATAAATGTGCAAATTAAGTAATGCCATAAAAACAAAACATCCAGAAAGGCTGTCACGAGATGTCAGATAATTTTGCGAGATGCAAAAACTGCTATTTAACACTGCAGTTTCCAAAAATTTTATTATTTACCCAAAAGTAACAATTTGGCTCCTAGTGATTATTTTTTACTTTATGAAAATAACAATACGAATAAAAGATCTCCGCAGTAATACACCACTTTGAGAACAAAACTTCAGAATTTGAGAACAAAACTTTAGAACAAAACTTCAGAAAACATTTTTTCAGTGGCATTGAAAAATTAATTCATCTTTCTAAAAAAAACATTTGAACTACAGGGTGACCATGTTACATTTTTTTTTGTTTCGTTCTATCATTTTTTTTTTTCATTAAACCGTAAACTTTAAGAATTGACTATACGTTTGTTTCATGAAAATATAAAGTGATGCTAACGACTGCTCTGTAAAGAGTATTATATATAAATGTAGACGAATTATAAGAAGAAGTAACATACTGGAATTCAGATGTTTATACTAAAATAAACGGGATGAAGACACCAAAATGCTGGTACTTTATATTCAGACTTCGGAGTAAGATGACTTATATGGTCCAGATTTTTTATTAATTCATCACTCATAACATTTTAGTATCTATCCTAATAAACAGCTCATTCCTGATATCCCGTTCATAGCAATTACGCCACCCAAATACTTAATTTACTAAATTTTTCGTTACGATAGGCAATCTGTTGTGATCGAGAATTGCTTGGACTATTGTTGTTAATTCCATTTGAATATCATAAGGATCTATGGGCTGAAGAAGTACAAAAAATTAATCTCTACATAACTATATACTCGAAGCTTGACTGAAATGATATTCCTTTTTCGATTGCACAATGCAATCACTGATTGCAAACCTGTAGTCTCGAAGACAGGTTGTCAACGTTGCCAACTGTTTCAATCATACAAATGGTATCTTCGAGGTGAATATGTTTAACCCGACAACCTGGATCTTAATAATCGTTCCTCAGTTGCTATAAACATATAGTTTTTGTAATATTTTGTATATGCGTTTTCTGAGACATTCATAAAAGCTTTTTGGGATTTTGTACCCCAAGAACGAGACCATAGACTTCGGTCACGAATAAATTCGAAACCTTTCTGTAAGCTTTCTATTGTCAAGTTCTTTTTCCAAAAAAATGCTGAAAGAAAATGTAGTTTTAACCTCTTTAATTTTAATATCGTAAGTAGTGAACTAATTTTTTTCGTAAACGGAAAAGTACTCGTAATATGATTTGAGATTTTTAAAATAGTAAAAGCTCGCATTCGCCCAAAACTCAGATTAAATAGTTTGCGTTTAGCATGATAATGTGTACCAGAAGTATTGCAATAGCCTGAAAGTGTATATACCACTCAAAGATTTAATAATTAACCCTTGGGCGGGCGCATCTAATCTGTGAGATGAGGTACCTAGTTTTTTTTGTGCCAATGGGCGAGGTTTACCGACAAAGAGGTGAGGCTTATAGTAGCTTCCTGACTCCCTACCCCTCACACAAGAGTATCTTTGTTATTTATTCAGTACACCGTTGGTCTCCGTGACGGACGTTTTAATCTAGTGGATGAGTTGCGCCCGATTACGTAAGTATTTTTGATTTCCGAAATTATTACTTTTTTCTCAATATTTATTTTTATATACCTGCAATAGTTCGTATATCTATGTTCTAGCCCCTAATTCAATGATATTGATATGATTCAATGATTTACTATATGAATACGAACATGCACGCATGCTATGTGAAAATTGTTATAATAATGTTTTTGAAAATGTTCAGCGGGAGCCTGATCAGGAATAGCTTTTTAATCATATTTTGATTACTCCCTTTGTTTTTGTGAAGACGTTTTATGATCACGAGTGAATTTGAATTTTACATTCTAAATAATGTTTGAAAAAGCGCTAGCATAGTGTTCTCTAATGTTAAGTTATTGCTTTTATTTTCGTCACATGAACACCTACCTTATGAAGATGTGACAGTTAATTCCACATGCTTTTTTTTGTGCTAAATCTTTTTTACAAACCTATTGTGGGTTTTAAATGACTGAAAAAAAAGTATGTTACTGAATTGCATTAGTTGTGTTGATAAGCTGCCAACGAAAGACTGAGAATTTTATAAACTAGTTAACTTCTATTCTAAGAAAAACAATAGGTATGAGAAAATTAAAAATTTTGTTTTTGAAAAGTGCAAAGAAATGTACAAATGTTATATACTAATGTTTGAGTGAAAAGTTCAGTTTGATAAGCTTTCCCTCAGGCCTAAGCAGAAATTAAATTAATTTATAATCTCACAGAGTTGCGCCCGAACGTGTTAGGATGTGACTCGGCTGGAGAAGACAGTTTGCCACAAAGAGAAGAGTAATCTTCCTGTCTTAGTTTGGCGTCTTCCACTTGCTACTGGACAACGTCCAATACATGATCCCTTAAGACCATTCCCTCCTTCCAAAGGGAATGATTCCAAAAATTAACGGTTGTAATGAAGTTGATCATATATAAATAACCAATCTAATGTGATGAACACGTGCGATGTTTGGGGTGGAAGTTTTATAGCTCTCTCAACTACACTGGATCAGTGCAGAGGAGAGAACTAGAATTCTTGCCTGAATCGCGCCAAGTGATGAATATCTCGTTCGGAGTCTCGGTCCAATGGCAGGACGCCTTACTCCTTCATGGGATAAGTTCTGAATTTGGATATTTTGGTTCCTGTTTTTAAGAGATGGGGACTCTAGTTGGGGGTTTTTCTCGGAGTGTCGGTCCAACTTACGGACACCTTACTCCTTCATCAAATAAATGGAACGGACTTGTGAAATTTGAATGTTATTTGGGTGGGGGTGTGAAAAAGTATGTTATAAGAGAGGAAAGGATAGAATTCGGTACATATATTAAGGTAATAAATACATATAGGTTACATATTAATATACTTATATTTTTGTATGTCACAGGTGTTGATAACTAAGAGATGGGTAAGGCTCCCGGAGAGTTTATGTAATAATTGGAACCATCCGCTTTGCAACAACCGCCGATTGTTCTGACATCTATGTGGTGTTATTAAAAGTTTTTAACAATAAATTTGCATTATGTTGCTGTGCACAACGATGCAGCGGTCAGCTATGCAGTCCGGCCGCTAGGAATCAAGTTTCAAAAGATAACAAAATATACCAGTCATCATATGTGCAATTTTCCTAATGTCGTCTCTCTATTAAAATCAACGCTTTCTTATTTTTTTAACATCGTCTATCATTATTTTCTTGATAATCGTTAGAAGAGTAGTCCATATTTTGACATTAACAAATATACTAGCTATGAAAAATAGACAATGTTTGCGTTGCAGTCAGGAACATCCGCTCGGTCGATATAATTTTTTGGTACTCGTAATTGACAGCAAAAATAATATGACGACAAAAAAAGTGTGAAGAAATATGTTCACAAAAAAAGTTTTGCTATGTTTCAAGATAACAAGTACAATAAATCTGGTGACGACAATATGACCAGTATGTATTTATTGAAAATAAAACAATTATAAAAATCTACATTACGACTCGTGGCTACAAAAAATGTTGAAAACACAAATATTTCCAGTGGTTTCAGATAAAATATTTTTGAATAATAAAATATCTTGAATGTATATCTAATAAAACTTAAGCGTAATATAATTCGACTTCAGAGACTAAGTGAGAGAATATTTTATTTCTAACAGGAGGTTTCGGGTACCACCCAAATGGAAGATAGAAGAACTTGATATTTTGGCAATAACCCGTCTGATGATAATGTGTGACGTGAATAAGAAATAAATAATGGATAACAACATTTTAGAAAACTTCCCATGGAAATAATGTTCATTTTGAAAAAGGGCAACATTTGAATTTTTTTTCAGTAAGTATTTCAATTTACAGTATAATCCAATTTCCTTGGCTTTCCAATTTAAAACTGTTAATTATCTATAGTTTTATGTATTTTTTACGTTTTTTTTCGAAAAGTGGTTCACTCCGTTGGTCTAAAGCAAGAGTTCCCAAAGTAATCGATATCGACCCTCTCGGGTCGATTTGATTTTTCTAGGGGTCGATAGTTTCAATAAAAAATTGGGAGTCGACGACAGCAAAAAAGACCCCTTAATACTGCTATTTGTTTATTCCTTCAAACTGTTTATGATTCCAATAGGTACCTAATTAAGAAGTAAAATTATAAAAAAAACACTCTTTTGATAAAAACACATTACATACCAAACTTGTGAAATGACTAGGAGGTCGACAGTTTTAAAAGTTTTTGGTAAAGGAGTCTGCGGCCGAAAAAAGTTTGGGAACTGTCGGTTTAAAGAAAGAAACATTATAAGTAAGATATACTAAGTGAGCTGGGTGAGAAGATGTATGGATGTAGGGTAGATGAAACAAGTATATTTTGATGTAAAATTTTGGCTATCTTTCCTCGTTGAATACTTTAAAATATTAGTAGAGTGATTGTACGAGTATGTATGAATGTAAAACATTAAAAATTTTTAAACAATAATTTTTTTTCAGCAATGAAAACCTTGTGGTGAAAGAAAAAGAAATATTCATAAATGTACGATGATTATTTCAAAATTTAAGTAAATTTTTATAATACTCTGATATATAGTATTCACGACAAAATAATCTATATTTTTTTAATGACTTCGTCTATATTTAAAAATGAAATATCCATTAAGAGCCAAAGTATACCCTTAAAAGTGTTAGTCAGTTTGCGAAAATCAAAAATGACAAAATGGGAAAATAACTTGTAAAACAAATGCGTCATAATTTATTTACGAAATGTCAAAAATGTATCGAAAAAGCCGACATTTTTCGTAGTCTACGCGCATGTGTTTTATATGTTGAAATTAGATTCATGTATTGCTGAAGTAAAAATAAAATTAAAAAAGGTGAGTGTTCGGATGTTAAGTGAAAGATTTAAATCAATTACGTTAATAAATAAAAAAAAAAGCAAATGTGGTACTATATGTTAACCATAGTTTTTTCATTCAACTGTTTGGCTATAATTTTGGTTTCGAATTTATTTGCGATCTCTATTCAACGTTTTCCTCGTATTTATTATTTTTGTTTAAGCAATTTATAAGAAATTTATGTTGGTTTAACAAACTGCTATAGTTTATCGAACTGTTGCAACGAAAGTAAAGCGTGGAGAGAGATTTATTTCCAATCGTTTTGGATAGCTTTGGTTTCTAAATTTAGTCTTAATGTTTACAGATACGGCATTTAAAAAAATATTTCTTTTATATCTAAAATATAAAGCGACTGTTTTTTACATTCACCTTAATAGAATTACTAATTATATAACAATTTAACAATGTTTATCTTAAAATAATATTTAGTAAACATAAAATAGCCATACTTAATTTATGTACATTAAGTAATGAAAATTTCAATAAATAAATAATAAGTTTAACTTAAAATATTTCAATGATAATGTCTCACAATAAATCGGTTCTACTGATATTATAGGTTAGCTCTCTTTCATTATTCCAAAATGAGCTTGATATAAATCCTCATTCCGAAATAATGATCTGAGCGATCATTAAATAAGTTAAATATCGTCATATAAGTAGGTTAATATTTTCTTCTTATTTGACCTTTCCCTTCCTGCTCTAAAAAAATCGGCCCGTTCCGGTATTGTGTATTCAATACACATCAATACACATGTAAAAATGAGCGATTTAAATTCGGAAAAATAAGAATATTGCTTAAATTAATTAAAGTTGCAGTCAAAAGTAATAATAATTGAAATTTAATTGCTAAAAACATGAAAAAAAACATCGGCCAACGTTCGCAAAACAGGCAACGCGACCACCTCTACCGAAAGCCGCCAACCTACTGAGCGAGAAAAGCGAGCGAACTGAGATTCTATTTCTTGCGTTCCCATATACCGAATTAGAGTGAGAGTGAGACGGGAATAGCGTCGTTTCCTCACACATATCGGTTTTTTTAGAAAGAATATACCTACGTCACACACTGACACGTTTGATTGTATTGGTGAATTTATTCCCGATTTTCACAAAATATCTCCGATGTGGCCGATAAGTGCTAATTATTATTAATATTATTATATTTTTTTCATTCAATGCGTAAATGTATTAACCCAGTATTTATTATATTTACAGAGATATTACAGTTTTTAGAAGCAATGTGTACTAGTCACACATCACATGATAAGAAGGGTTATATATGTAAAATTTTGAAAACAGGATGGCTTGGAAGAAAAATATACAAAGTTTCTTTTTAAATATGAGAAATATCTTTTTAAATAGTTTCTTTTCAAATATACAAAGTTTCTTTTTAAATAATTTTACAATCTACTCACGATGCCTTGTGTTTCCTGTAGAAGGCAATGGGGATTGTTCTACCATTTGCATCGATTAGATCTTGCCACGAACACGTAGTCCCGATATTCGAACAAGTTAGCATGTGTTGTGAGTTCTGTAGAGGATCACAATCACAATAGATGCTACTTTCGTTCAAGAAAACCCATCTCTGAACGTTGATTTTGCATCTAGTAACCCCTCCTTACTTAGAACGTGCTGTTTAATGAAACGAAATAATATCCGAGAGGTAAATAAATACAACACTATTATAAATTCGTCAGCTGATCAAAGAAATAGGCACACGTTTAGGAAATCTGTGCGTGAACTAGTAACGCGGGTGTTTTTTTAACATAATAATGTTTTAGGTTTTCACTTCTTCCGTAGACGTTAATTTATGAAAGAAGAATAACTAAAAGACGATTTTTAAAGAAAATATATTCGATAAAAAAAGAACGAAAATCAATTATTGGATCTTTCTTTTCATACAGAGATTGTTGGGAAAAAAATTGAAGCATATGATTGGTGTCCAAGGGTGAAGAAAAATGAAGTTAGTTTTATTGTGGTTGTTTTAGTGTAAGCTACGTAAGAGATAAACTGCAGGAAGACATACTTGTACGTTTATTATATGGTCACGATTTACGCAAGACTTGCGTAGGAAATTTCGGAAATCATTGTACTGTACTTGAAACTTTTTGGAAGCAGGGGTGATCTCACGATCACTAAGATAGGGGAGTTGAGGAAGACATGAGGAAAGAGCTAAGTGGAAAAGTAAAACAAGGAGGGAGAATCCTTAAACAAATCGGGACTTACCTCGACAGGAAGTGAGAGTAAAAGAGAGGCGAAACTAAGCTGACGGTATTCGATGTTCATATAATATTTGAAGTAAACTATTGTACGAATATATCGTACAATATGTAAAATATGCTTATAAATAGATATCCCACAATATATGTAAAATATGCTTATTAATAGATATCCTACAATATATGTAAAATCTGCTTATAAATATATCGTACAATATATGTAAAATATGCTTATAAATAGATATCCTACTTCAGTGTATGATACTTGTACAATAAACATATTCAATGAATTATATCAAATGTCTCAAATTAGACAAATATTTCTCATTTATTTGAATTAAGCTGTTTTGTTCAAGAAGATTGGCTTAATATAGTGATGTAATTAAATATATATATATATATTTTTTTTATCCACTTTGCACGAATTTCTCCTGTTACACAAAAAGGGGCTGCTTCTAGCGTTAGTTTATTCGTTAGGAATAATATCAGCCAGGATTCTTCTCATACTGGTAGACGGTACCGAGAATATATCCACCGTGTCATTCAGTTGGTTCAATATCTCTATACCACGCGTGACTGGGTGTTCGTCCTGTAATATTCGTCCTGTAAGTTGATATGTAGAACAGAGGGTGATTCCTTGCACGGCTATATTTATTGGGTACATACTCGTATAAACTAAGTGCTTCTAGAATCGCGGGACAGTTAAAGCAACCTTGGAAAACCTTTGTTAGGAATATCGCAATGGATTCTTGCCTTCTTGTTTCGGGGCTTCTATAGTTACACACCGTGAGAAGTTCGACATGGTGATCATATTTTGGGGAATCGTCCATTGTTCTGTACCATAGATATCTGAGGATTTTTTTTTGTATTTGTTCTATATTGTTTTTATATTTGAGCTGATGAGGAGCCCAAACCGTAGATGCATATTCTAATTTGGTTCTAATTAGATAATTATGTAAGTTTCGGAGGATATCGGTGCTGTAAAATTCTCTTGACATTCTCATTATAAAACCGAGTAGTTTGTAACAGTCCGATATCAAACGTGAGACATGGTTAACGAACGTGAGTCCGACATCAAAGGTTACCCCCAAATCTTTGAATTCAGAAACTCTGTTTAATTCCAACCCCTGTATAGTATACTGGTGGTGGATTGGTGAAAACGATCGACTATAAGATACACATACATATTTATTAATGTTGAACAGGATATTATTTTCCTCTCTCCAGGAAACTAGGGAGTCTAGGTCCTGTTGTAACTGTGCACAGTCGTGAGGTGAATTGATATTTTTGAAAAATTTCGAGTAGTCAGCGAACAATAAACATAATTAAATTATTAGTTACGCCATTTAATATAAATCTACGTACTATTTCTAAGTATATTGTTTATGTTCATAGGTAGACTTAATTGATAGATTTACGAGGCTACCCAGACCAATTCGTAGACGACAATTTGTGGGTCTCGGGAAAGTAAAATATCTCAAAATAAAGAGGATCTCCATTTAGCTATAACAGAGATCGAACTATCTTCGGTTTGATTGACTACCCTGACCTTGTAGATAGATACCAAGGATAGTTAATTTTTAATTAATTTTTCTTCATTTGTTTGGATTAATTTCGTTCTTTTAATTTGAACTCTGTTCGGGGGTATCGATCCAATAGGTTATTATGAAAGAACTTTTGGGCATGACTGACCTATGACGTGAGTGGTTTAAATATTACATGTATGGTTGGTGTATGCAGCTTCAGGAAGCGCTTGAGGACAACCCTTTTTGGTAGTTCTTATCAACATTTATACTTATATATGAATTTTAGAAAGGATTATGTCTCATTTTCCCTAACTGCCCCATAAATATACTTCTGGTTAGTTGGGAGAGATTGCCACACGGCAATAAATCCTTCTGGTTATACTGTAAATAACAATTCATACGCTTTGCATCCTCTACATCCATGGACCTTTTCACATACATCATACCATTTTTTCTGATTAAAAAGTTATTTTTCTCAAAATATAATTCACTAGATCCAACAATAATTTTCTTGGTTTTTGTCCACCACGCTTGCCACTCACATTTGCACTATATACATTTGTTTTGTTGGCATTTCTTTATTCCTTCGTTCTACATGTCAAAACCATCTCACAGTCCTCTTATTCACCTTACTAAACACATAAGCCTTATGTTCACATTCATCCCTACCCTTCTCAGAGTGTGTATTTATATAGTATTTTGACTCATTTAAGCCTTTTTTATTTCTATTTTTATATCCCCTGGTCCACTTGAAGTTAGGCTCTTAAGTGATCAGACAGCTGCAGCAAGCGTGGAACTACGTTGTCGCAGATGATATGTACAAGAAAGGCCAGCTGAGTCAACTTTCTACGAGTGTCAGATCATGGACCACATCGTCAAAAGTTGCTTACGGAATGGGTGTTCTGAAGACATATAGGAAGAACATAGTCTAACACTGGGCACTGTGACTCGGCTGGAGAAGACAGTTTGCTTGCGAGAGCACACAGAGAAGGGAAATCTTCCTGTCTTAGTTTGGCGTCTTCCACTTGCTACTGGACAATGTCCAATACATGATCTCTTAAGACCATTCCCTCCTTCCAAAGGGAATGATTCCAAAAATTAACGGTTGTAATGAAGTTGACCGTATGTAAATTACCAATCTAATGTGATGAACACGTGCGATGATTGGGGTGGAAGGTTTCTAGCTCTCTCGACTACACTGAATTAGTACAGAAGAGAGAACTAAAATTCTTGCCTTAACTAAAGGCTCCCGGAGACTTTATGTAATAATTGGAACCATCCGCTTTGCAACAACTGCCGATTGTTCTGACATCTATGGAGTGTTATTAAAAGATTTTAACAATAAAATTTGCATCATAATATTGCTGTGCATAACGATGCAGCGGTCAGCTATGCAGTCCGGCCGCTAGGAATCAAATTTCAAAAGATAAGAAAATATTGCAGTCAGGAACATCCACATAGTCAATATTATTTTTTGGTAATTAGCAAAAAAATTTACTGCAAAAATAACGTGTTATGAATAAATATGGTCATTAAAGAAGTTTGGACATATTTCAAGATAACAAGATAAAAAATATGAAATTAGGAACATCCTGCATTCGTTGAAAAAATAACAATTATAAAAATCTTCATAGCGTTTCGCAGCTGCAAAAAGTGTTGAAAAAAAACAAAAATTTCCTGTGTTTTAGATAAAATAATTTTGAAACTTGATCGTTTAATAAAAGTCTATAAAACGTCCTCAACATTTAATATCTAATGTTTGCTTTGACTTTTTTATTTTTAAATTCATTTGTGTGAGCTTGAAAAAATTGTATCCAGCTATTACACAAGATTGCTATAGGGCAAGGCGAACAAGTCAACCGCGAAGTAAGTTTTGGGCGATCGCGGTCGTGTCCGTAACTTTTAATGTGGTGTGCGATGTTTCCAAAATTCATTATTCGCTTGCACTCGTGAATGAAGTCAATTCGTTATCTTTTTTTTTAATATGTAGATATGTCTACTCCATATAAATGTTTTTACGTCATTTAACTTGTGTTTTATAAGTTTTCTTTTCCGTAACAATGTTTTAGACACAAATTCCGCTGATTCTAATTAATAAACTTTTAGATATCCATTTTTTTAAAACTTGTGTATTATGTGTTAAATCTCGCGAATTTAGTAGGTTTTTTTTACGATTTTTTTTAAATTTTTTTTTATTAAACAAAGTAAATTATTGTACAAACGTTTGTCAAGGCTATACCTATGTACAAATTTATTACTTAACTAATCTTAATTATAGTATATGTTATCATTTATGAACTTACTTAATCTTATTTACCTACATATCATTTTATTTTATTTATTCAATCTTAATATATGAGATCTTAGAAATAATTAACACCTACATACTACTTATAACTAGATAACAATTCTTACACTAATTATTTAGCAAAAAACAAGTCCACTCGTTCAAATTTAGTAGGTTTTTTTTTTACAAAAGTAGATTTTGACTTTTTTATATAAAAAGTCTGTCGCCATAACAAACAAGTTGGCCATCTCTTTTATAGGGCAATTAAACAAGAGGGTGTACCTTTTTAAAGTATAGGATAAATAATTAAAATTAATTACTGATGACCATTTTTTAATTCGTTAATGTCCCGTCAGAATAACTTTAATATTAAATGGGAATTTATATTTGTTAAGATATTTTTATTTTTGAATATGAAATAAACGTAATCGCCTTCGATGAGTTTGTTCCGTTCCCGAAGCACCGAGCTTCAACTGGGCGACTGTTGTAATTAAGGATTTTCAGCTGAGACTGTTCTACTGCTAACATAATAGAAACAAGTTCGCCAAGCACATGATACACCGAAACTTTCCGGATGGGAAACCTTTTCAAGAATTTGTCACACCGCGAGTTACATTTCGCCACCTTTACAATGAACGTGGTGTAAAGTTTTGAAAATTTAATTACATCAGTAGCATACACCAAACTTAATGGTGGAGCAATTTGAGCATTTGATCAAATTAGCCCCGCCAAGCAATAGGTAGTTAGTCACACGAGTTACATTCAACGTTTCAACTGTAAAATTGCCGTGAGTTTGTTTAACATGGAATTTAACACGGATTCAGCAGAGGCGCCCGAATCTAGATGGGATTATTTCTTCAGATCAATTAACAAATGAATACTTCGGTTAAGATCTATTTTATGTTAAAAGCATGACGAGATGAGGCTTTTACGGTAGAGTGACACAATAATTTACTTTTGGGGAGGAGAAAAGTAATACGCCCATAAATTTCATAGGAAGGTTTTTTAAATTTATTTTAAAACATTTCTTTTAATGATAACTATAATTATTATTTTAATAAAATAGTGATAAATTGCCAGATAGTTTGAGTAATTGGTCAGCAAATATTAAATATCGTTAGTTTGAGAGTTAAATATTAAAACACGCATATTTCGGTTTAATAAAAAAATTATTATAATACCTGTGAAATCTGATAAACTCTTAACGTTTTCTCTTAATCTAAATATTAGATAAGGAGTTGTAACAACAAATAGATTTTAGTCGTTAATTATCATAAAAATATATTTTTAAAAACATGTTTTCAAAACATCATTTAATAATCAAAAACAATTTTAGATACTCAAAATATTTTTAATGATCAACTTTGGTGTATTTTATTAAAAAAACTTTTGTAAAGAAAATTCTCTTGTCATTTTTTTTTACAAAAAATGATGTACGAGTACATAAGTTTTTCCTAAAATTCTGAGTATTGATGTATGTACATTTTTTTAAGTTTTAGAAGAATTCACGAAGTATTTGATCGATGAAAGTTTTATTGTGTGAGAAGCATCACATCTATGGCATTGCCTTGTATTCGTGTTGAGACTAGAAATTTCAATGGAGTTGATTCACTAATGGCTCTCAACATATCACTGGCTAGAACCATAGTTTACTTCATCTCCACTTCGACATCACCCTACTACGGTGTCCACAAAGATGGATTGGAGAAAGTGAAGCGTCGACTTCTCAGGTTCACAAACTTTAAATCGTATATACCTTGCGAGGAATTCGAACGATGAACATTTGATGAAAACTTACCAAAGAAAGTGAGTGGACTTCTTGGTACTACTTAAAATTATTGATTCTCATTATAACTGCCCTGAGTTCGTTCTTTTAATATGTATGCGAACTTACTTCAGAATCTCCCGTTAATATCGTTTGATCTTTGCAGTTAATCGTAAAGATGGGGAATCAGTATGGATACTTGAAATACCCCTTTAAAACCCAGTAAGTGCAGCGTCGACTTCTCAGGTTCACAAACTTTAAATCGTATATACCTTGCGAGGAATTCGAACGATGAACATTTGATGAAAACTTACAAAAGAAAGTGAATGTACTTTTTGGTACTACTTAAAATTATTGATTCTCATTATAACTGCCCTGAGTTCGTTCTTTTAATATGTATGCGAACTTGTTTCAGAATCACCAGTTAATATCGTTTGATCTTTGCAGTTAATCGTAAAGATGGGTAATCAGTATGGATATTTTAAATACCCATTTTAAAACTCTTTAGACCCATACAAATTGGTTTTGAAAACGACGCTTGCACGTAATGGTTCATCAATTCGTTTGTCAGTGGTTTATCAATTTACACCGAATTGTTTTACCAGTATTTGTTTGACTTGTGTTTTTTTATTATACTGTTTTAAAAAATATCTCAACACCTTTTATTTTACAATAATTAAATGCAATAAAAACAATATCGATAGTTGCTGTAATTATGATAACATTTTTATATGTAAAATAATTAATATTTTTGCTATGAAAAAATAAAAAAAAATATGGAAAAAATAATTCCAATTAAAGAATATTTCCTTTGATATGATAACAAAAAGCGTATAACCGTTTTGACTTTTCTGTATGCTCTTATTTTTTTTTTGCTGGGATAGACTTGAAACGTCAGTAACAGTGGCGCCGATCGGAGAATTCTTTCCGAGTCAATAAAATGTACACCTCAGCCGTACGCACTGATTGATTGATCGAAGTGATTTGATATTTGTAATTTTAAAACAATTTTGTTTCAGTCCAAATTTTATTTCAACACATTGCCAAAGAAAAAAATGAATTTTATTGTAAAAAAAAAATATTTTTATTGACAATTCATAATTACGTTATCCAAAATAATCCACTTACTCAACACCTATACATACCATAACGCAACTTTCCTGTCAGGTTCAGCAGAGAAGACAAAGTGTCAGACTTTCCCATATCAACACATATAATTCACTTCGTGTACATCCATGCACTTTCTCACACAACTCGTACGAATTCTTTTACTTTCCACTTTTCCTTCTTTCAAAATATAATTAATTTGATCCCACTAAACTTTCCCTGGCCTTCCTCTACCACGCTCTCCATTCACATTTGCACTGTACATATGTTTTACTAGTCTTTCTTCCTTAATTTTTTTTATTTTTTTTTATTTAACCTGGTGAGTTTATTGCCATATGGAAATCTCTTCCAGCCAACTAGAAATATGTTTTAATGGGCCCTAAGTGAAAACCAGACTGAAATCCCATCTTTTTAAAACTGGGTTCCAGCGGGGATCGAACCCGCAACCTCCGGATCAGCAGACAAGCGTCTTTTCACCAGGCCACATAAGTCGTTCCTTCCTCATTCCCAAACAATACCAGAGTGCTCTTCTTCATCACACATTTTTACTCCATATATATTAATAAGTGAACGCATATCGATTTCATTTAGTTTTTTTTTCAATATGAAAATATTTCTCGTAAATCTTCCATCTCTGAGAAAATACTACCTAAATAGAAGAATTATTCAACTTGCTCCAATCTTTCGTTGTTCAGCCATATATCGCATTTACTTTTCCTTTCACACGTACTGAATTTTGCAACATTCCTTTTCAGACCTCTCTTGTCGCATTTCTTATACAATTTAATTATCAAACTTTGTAATTCATCGCCATTCGTCGCTAACAGTATCATTTCATCAGCATACTCAAAACTTCAAATAAAAATTCCATTTGTAGTTAACCCGATTGTCTTAATTAAATTAGTAATTTAAATATATTAATATACCATTAGAGTTTATTATTATTCTTAAAAGACTCAAGCAATGACATTTTTAAGCCATAATAAACAAGGATACGTATCGAAAAATCAGAGAAAATATTACCGGTGATAATACTGGCAACAAAGCTAATTTATTGTCTATGGGTTACAGCGTTAACACGCAGTAATTCGTTCATCATATACCAATTTGAGTGTGGTATCTTGGTAATGTTGTTTTTTGAAAATTTGTTCTTTGAACTATAAAAGTGCATATCTCACCTATATCTAGATATTGTTTATTCATGTTCAGTAATGAGAGTATTTAATTTACACGTGTTATAACAGGAATTCAACGGTAGTCAACCAGCAGGTCTACAATATCTGAACATAGAAATTAAGCATGACGAAGGAAGGCTATAATGTTATTTTATATAATTATTGAAATGCATGTCTTCAAATTTCTGCTTTTTATTATTATAAAATATATTTAATTTTATCATGTAAAATAAATTAAATTATCTTAAGCGATACAAAAATATGAAAGATTGCCATTTTTTTAAATTGAAAGCCCATAATATAATTTCTTTTGAATTGAAGGCTCATAATACCAAATAAAATTATTATGAGTGAATGAAAATAACACTTTATACATTTAAAATGGAATATTTATGCAGATTTACTTGTATGAAATGTTCTTTTTATTATTTCAAAGTTTATTTTATGTTAATGTCTGATATGATAATGTTTCCTGATATGATAAATAAAAAAAAAACGAAAACGTATTTTGATATATATCGCTAGCGTAATGATGGAAATACAACGGTTCTAGCATATGAATATTTTAACTTCACAAAGTCGTAGTTTTATTTAAAAAAATATATATTTATCATTCAGTGGGAAGATTTATTTAGAATGAAAGCTCTTTCATTCTTATTTAGATTTTGACATTACCAGATTTTAAAATACCAACGTTTAATTATTTGCGATATTAATGCGCGTATTGAAATTTATCTTTTCATTAAATTTTTTTTATTGATACTATTTTCTATTCATATTATTGTGAAAATGTATTTATTTGTGTAAAAGCTGTACATTTTTAGACTGTAAAAGAAATTAAAATATAATGTTACGGTTGATATAGACGTGTCTAATGAAATGAGAAGATTAAGTCAAATATGTCGTTTTTTTCTTGTATCGCTTGCTGTCCTGAAGATTCTGAGACCTGTCCCGTTGTGTACAGCAGTACGTATGTAATTTGTGAATCAAGTTAGTGTTTTGATATTTATATATCACCACTAATGTATTTATTTGTGTAAAAGCTGTACATTTTTAGACTGTAAAAGGAATTAAAATATAATGTTACGGTTCATATAGACGTGTCCAATGAAATGAGAAGATTATGTCAAATATGTCGTTTTTTTCTTGTATCACTTGCTGTCCTGGAGATTCTGAGACCTGTCCCGTTGTGTACAGCAGTACGTATGTAATTTGTGAATCAAGTTAGTGTTTTGATATTTATATATCACCACTAATGTATTTATTTGTGTAAAAGCTGTACATTTTTAGACTGTAAAAGGAATTAAAATATAATGTTACGGTTCATATAGACGTGTCCAATGTAATGAGAAGATTATGTCAAATATGTCGTTTTTTTCTTGTATCACTTGCTGTCCTGGAGATTCTGAGACCTGGCCCGTTGTGTACAGCAGTACGTATGTAATTTGTGAATCAAGTTAGTGTTTTGATATTTATTGTATATATCACTATACTATCGACATTAAACCAAATTAAATCATTTACATATAAATAAAAATAATAAAAACATGTCACGTAATTTTCCCAATAAATTTTATTGTAGAAATACTTTTACAATGATTTTTTAATGTGAATTGTTTCGGTGTAAATAAATTTCATAATTTTCAAGAATGAGATATTTAAAAAAAAAAACAAAAAGATTGATGGATGGAAGACCACTTACTCGTACATATTTGAGAGAAACTTTAATTATCAAAACTGGCTTTTTCTAGAACCTTGACACTACACATATCAGATATGATTAGAAAAATTATATTTTTTTAAAGTTTTATATATTTTATACAAAGTGCCAAATATACTGTTAAAAAAAATTAAACGTAATTATTCTTAATTAAATTACAGTAAAACTATAATATAAAAATGAGTATTGTTTTGTTAAATATTGAAACGGCTTAGCTTTTTCTAGATGGTATTGAGACAACGAAAAAAAAATATAATTCTTTTACGTTGCTTTTGATTAATTAACAATTATAATTTTCAATAAAAAAAATGAAATAAACAAAAAAATCATTGTATAAGTATTTTATCATTTGATAATATGATTTTAAAAGTTACTCAAAATATGTACTAAAATATTAGTACGTTTTATATTTTATATTAGTAAAATATGATCATCAAGTAAAATTCAGAGTTGAAATATCAATATAAGATGGAGTTTATAATTTTCATGTGAGACTTTCGCAGTTTCGTATGAGTTGTGTAAGCTTTTTCAGAATGTTATACCACTTCGTTTGGCTTATCAGGCCGACGTTTAAAAAAACGTTGCAGTTGTAATCTCAAGGGTTTGTTTAAATGACAATGTTGATAACACACAAATCTTGAAAATGAAAACTGTCAGTTGACATTATAAGTCAAACACCAAAATTTCGAAACAACTTATATGTTATAACACATAATTAAAAAAAAATTGTGTGTGTATTTTTTATTATCTCTGTTAATTTTACTTTTGTTTTTGTTAGATAAGAAGTATAATGTTTATGCGATAATTTAATAAAATTTTACTTTGGAATAATACAGGGTGGCGCAGAGGAAACGCATGTTTTTTGAATGGCTAATATTTTGCTAATAGAGGAAACGCATGTTTTTCATTTAAGCATAACATTGTTTATTTTCAAGATAATATTTTGATTAATACAGATAAATGAAGTAATAATATTGTACCTTTAAATTAATTGTGAAAAATAATGTCAAGCAAGTGTTGCCCTTCTTCGCGGTCACATATCTGCAGCCTCTCTTGAAAGCTATGCATCACTCTCACAAACATTTCTTCTATTATAGTATTCCTTCGATTTCTTGACGAAAAGAAACTTTCAGTGGGCGAAGAAGAGCAACACTTGCCTGACATTATTTTTCACAATAAATTTAAAGGTTTAGTATTATTACTTCATTTACCTGTATTAATCAAAAAAATATCTCGAAAAGAAAAAATGTTATGCTTAAATGAAAAACATGGGTTTCCTCTCTTTGCAAAATACTAGCCATTCAAAAAACATGCGTTTCTTTTGCGCCAACCTGTACGTACTTAAGGCGTTTATGCGATCAAATACTTTTTTATTTTTTTTATTAACGTTTTAGTTGGTTTTTAGTGTATTTTAAATTTTTATATGTACTTTGGTGTATATATCTTTATTTTTCGTGTATTTTTCTGAAAATTGTATTGTACCGTTATCAACAAATGAATAAATCTAGTATAAAATCATAAAAGTTTAATTTTGAACACAAGTGTTCTATAATATAATATTGAAAACTAATATATTCTAGTTAAATTCAAAACTTTCTCCTTTACCCCTTATACGTCTTAATTAAATAAAACGGTGGTAAATGAGGTTAACTATTATGTGTCGGAAATATCGATACGGCAATGTGGCACCAGCCCCCTACCCCCTGAACTTAATGGGTATAAGTAGATTCTCGAACAATATAAAGTTCCACGTTAATAATCAAAGATCACAACCCACCTGAGCGGAGAGCCTAAAGGTGTGGCCACACCAAAGCCCTTGGCGTCCAAATTCCGTCCAACCTTCATTGTATCGCAGGGTTGTCGCTCGTTAGTGTAGTCGTTCTTTGGAGATTCCACGAGAAGCGCGTACTTTCCTTTAGATGTCCTCACACGGCGTATCCCTTCGTCATAGGTGCGAACGAAGACATGCTTGCGAGAATTCATGTACTCCCACATCTTGCTGTAGAGGGTTATTTGGGAACGCTGAAAATAACAGAGAGATATTAATAAAAACTGCAAAAGATTAAAAAAACTAGTTGCAACCCGTGAAATATTCACAGAAGTAAAACATATTTCTACATTTATGAAAATATATATTCATAAATGTAAAATTTGTTAATATATATATATATATATATATATATATATATATATATATATATATATATATATATATATATATATATATATATATATATATATATATATATATATATATATATATATATATATATATATATATATATATATATATATATATATATATATATATATATATATATATATATATATATATATATATATATATATATATATATATATATATATCATTTATACATCGTTCCTTTTTACACCGGTTCAAAAATTGTTAGCTAGGTATTTAAAATTCGTTCAGTATCACGGACCCGCCGAGATTCAAATTTTAAATTACTTTCGGAGAGAATCCAAGTATTCCTCTCTCGCTCTCTTGTATTCAAAATTCAATTCTCGTATTATTTCTTTGGCGACAACCGTCGTACGGGCTTTGGCCTATTTATATTATGATGATAGTAAATGTACGCGTTACGAAGAATATTCAGTATCTCGATATACACATTTTGCTCCTTCAAAAACTTACACCTTCTTCTACAGTTCCTACGAATTTTCTTACTTTTATATTTTCTTCTTTCAAAATACCATTATATTGATCCAACGATACTTTCTTTGGCCTCCTTCTACCACGCCTTCCATTCACTTTTGCACTGTATATTTGTTTTGTAAGCTTTCTTCATTCATTCGTTCCACGTGTCCAAATTATCTCAAAGTGCTTACCATCATCTTACTCAGTACACCAGTTTTTTAAGTTCATACTCATTCCTAATCCTTTATTCCGTATTTATTCATACATTGTCCCTTCATGCATTTCCCCCCACATTTCTATAGCATTTATTCGGTTCTTTTTAGCCTTTTTCCACGTCTATGTTTCACACCCATTCATAAGATACAAAAACATTGTTGTGGACCATCATCATAGTATATGCATCTTGATTTTCTCCGATTCGAGTAAATACATTTTGGTAGCGCTTGACTTTTTCTATGGCTACACCTTTTTCGATTTCCCTGTTAACTTTTCTGTTATCTGAGACAATGCTACTTAAATAGCAGAATTCTTCAGTTGAATCTAATCTTTAATTACTCCCCTATATCTTACATTTACTTCTCCTTTCACTCTTTATCAACATGACTTTGGTAACTGTGGAATAATGAAACGATTATTAACATGAAATCGAATCATAGAGCAAAGTATTTGAAGAAAAACTAATTTTCGTAACGCAGTGAGTAAATAACTTATAACATATTAATTGCACATTTTCGTTCAAAACGGAACTTCGTTCAAAACGGAAATTCGTTCAAAATGGAACTTCGTTCAAAACGGAACTTCGTTCAAAACGGAACTTCGTTCAAAACAGAACTTCGTTCAAAACGTTTTATGTACATTAATAACAATGTTATTAATGTGCATAAAAAAAATATTCATACGATTTGGTTACTTTTATTGAACAATTAAAGATACGTAAAAGACTTGAAATAAAATTATACATAGGAATAAAAGAACATCGTCGATGAAAAGTCTAAAGAAATAATAGAAGACAGTAAGATAGTTTATGATGGAAATAATACGTGTATAAATAGAGAAATGGAAGAACGTGTATGAAAATATCAAACAAAAGTGTGTGTGGATGGAGTAATTTAAACTTGAAGGATGTTGGAATAGAAAATACCAACAAAAATGAGATATAGTAGTTGTTTTAAATTATTTGGATAATAAAAAAAATAAATTAAGGAGCTGAGAATATAACTACCTATTTTTTTAGAATATGCAAAATTTTTGTACCGACGAGTTGAAGTGCGAGTCTAATCTAGTACGTTTGATGTTAAAAGCAATCTTTGCAATTCTAAGGATTACCACGAGTAGATTCTTCGTTGTACCTTCATGTGGTTATTTGGACTCGTGGGTATTAATTGTGGCCGACCCTTTCAATTTCTTGACCCCTGTACATCAACGGTGAAACTTTAACAAATGAACTTCATTTATAATTTAGTTTGTTTGCTCAAAGGTGATTTTCACGAGATATTCTGAAATTCAAGTATATTATGTTATTTACATAAGTAAGAACAAAGAACTTACATATACACTATCACACCATCTCTCTGACGAGTTAGGCAGAGATGATTGAGTGCCAGACTTTTCTACCTCGACACATATCCTTACTCTCTTCTACATCCATATGCCTTCTTATAAAACTCCTACGATTTCTTTGACCACGTTTCTTTCTTTCAAAATATCAGTTACTCGATACAACCACACTTTCTTGGTCTTCTCTCACACTTTCTAATCACATTTGCACTAAATATTTGTCTTGTTACTCTTTATTTTTTCATTCGTTCCATATGACTAAACTAATACGGAGTGCCCTTCATTATTATTCTAACTTTCCACGTTTCCTTTCAAAATACCATTCATTTGATCCAAACACACTTTCCTTGACCTTTCTCTATCACACCTTTCACTAATTTTTGTACTCTATACTTGTTTTGTCAGTTTTTCTTCATTAGATCTTTCTACATTCGATTCCAATCAGTCTTTTTCCACGTTCACGTGTCACTCCCATACATAAAAGTTGGCACCAAAATACCGTCCAGTCTGTCACCAAAGTAACGTTAAGGACTGTCATCTCAGCAGATATTGATAATGTTCAGTTCGACCGTTATATATTTATTGTCCTATTGACTTGGTTTGCTCTCGCTGCACACCGTTCAATATTTCTCTCAACTCTTCCTACGTCTGAGAAAATATTACCCATATTACAGAATTCCTCAGCTTGCTCCAATCTTTAATTTTCTTCCCTTATATCGCATTTCTTTTTTATTTCTCAGACGTCCTTTGTACGATAAAAATATTTATATATAGGTACTCGTATCTATGCAAATAATAAGGTAAAAATAACAACATTATGACTTACTGAATTAGCGAGTCATTCAATGACGACTATATAATTTTTTTGTCAAGTTAAGTCAGTAAAAAGGAAAAAACGGATCTATTTAAAAAAGTATTATAATGTGTAAAAAATATCACATATTTTCTATACAAACACTTAAGAATTTTAACCATAACCACCGTAACAAAAATATATTTGATGAAATCTTGTCTTAACGATATTAATGAACTATTAGAAGATTTATACTGAACGAGGACATTAGAAACAAGAAAAAGATGTATTTGAGGTTGGAGAAGGATACCACGAACTCCATGATGGGTGGTAAGAAATTATTGTACAACACTTCCGTAGTATGCAGTACAACCTGGTAGGTTTATTGCATTTGCAAACTCTTAAAACAATGTGTTCACGCCAAAGCGTGACGTGAAATATCGTAAGTGAGTACCAATTCCCATTCTCATCATCTGATGGGGTGGCGTTCGCTTCACCACAATGAGAAATGTATTTTAAGTGATCTTAAGGGAAAACCAGACTGACGTGAGAAAATAAATGGTTACCAACGGGAATCGAACCCACGATTCTCGGGTTGGTAAACAGGCTTCTTACCGTTTAGGCCACGGAAGTCGTTAGAGGAAGTATCTCTACTGTGATATATCTGCATTTCAAATACACACCCCATTTATTGCGGCCTTCTTTTCGGAAGGGACCGGTGAACATTTTGATGATTTTATTTTCCCTTTGGAAGAATAAAAATATTTAAACAACCCTTATAGTAATAAAAATAAAACGAAAATTTATAAAGGGCCATTTAGAGTGCAGACTCTCCTCAAGGGCGCGCTTACTCGGGATTCGAACCCACTATTATAGTCAAATTAAAAATGTCTATTCTGTGACCTCTGCGCTGAAGCTGAATGTCGCTGAAAATCGCTGAAAGATTGATAAAAATAGGAATCAAATGAATTTTTTAGACGCATTTCCCGTAGCAAACAAGATATCTTGTAAAAGGTTGTGACTCTGGAGGCTTATAAGAGGAAGATATTCTATTTACGCTGAACCGATCGAGTAAGGTACGCAACCGGATTATCCTTGACCGCTGCTTTCAGAACTGAAAAGTGCGAAGATTAATGTACATGAATCATTAAAGCTATCTCGTATAATGAGCTGGTTAAGGGACAACAATTTCACTGAGTGTGTATAATAAATTGTAGCAATTTGAAATATGCCATACATTTGAGCTTAACTGCTAACATAGCGATACGAAAAAATGGACATAGATCTAAGACTGCGAACTTTTACACTTGGCGTTCATTTTAGGATTTTGTTCTTTTTAGTTCGATAGTGATAGTTTATACCGAGTTAAACTGTCAAGACAGTAATACTTGCTAACGTGCAAATAATTGTTACAATATTACGAAATATACTGGCAATGGTACACAATCGTGAGGGATAGCCTTTCATTATCATCATTAAAAAGAAACATCAGTCTAAATTGGTCACGAAATCTTAATCAAAAACAAAACAAAAATAACAAAAAAAAAAATAACAACTCTGTCGTTACGCACTTTATAAAGGTAAATATTCCTTTATCCTGTGTAACTATTTCTTTATCTGAGTATTCCCCAGAGCTTAAAACCACAATCAGATAATGTTGTTAAGAGCATTTTGTTCGAGGACGACCTTCTGTTAACACAAGGTAGATATCTCCATCATGTTTCTGCTTACACTTGTTTTCGGTATATTTGTCCAGTATTAGGGTATCCCCGTGAGACCTTGTTTTAAGGGAGAGATAAAAAATACGATTTTTTCAGGAACAAAACTAAAAATAAATTTAAAGTCATAAAACTTTTTGAGAATCCAAGTTTTTATAACCCATGAAGTTACTTCGATGGGAAAAGGATTTTTCAAAATAAGTTTAGACTTTTATAGCTTTTGGACGGGATTACTTTTGATGTTGTTTCGTGTTTAATTATGAGATTAATATTACAACGGTTATGCTAAGAATAAATGTTAATAATGCACGATGTATTCATATAAATATCATACAAATATATGGTGTTTGATGTTCTGTTGTCCTTTGTTACCCGTATTAATAGTAAATGTGAGGATACTGGGATTAACTTTGAAGTTATTCCATATTTTTTCTTCAAGAAAGACATTTGCACTGTTGTACTCGTATACTTCACTGGTTTGTAGTCTGCTTGAATATAATTCCATTGTTCGGACCCCTTGCTTGTTCATGTTCATATAAGCGCGGTTAAAAGAGTGTAACATATCTTTTTGAGACTTGTTATCTTTAAATTTGGCATTCATATAAATTACGAGTACATTGATTTTAACTACCTCAAATTAAGATTAAATTTATTACCTCCGTGCAAAAGAAAAATATTACATAATTTACTTATTTTCCGTAAAATCTTTGTTTTTTAATTAAAATATTCTGAATCGCTAAGTTTTTTCAATATTGGAGTTCTTTCCAGTTAATACTCACTATATGGCTATTTTCTATTGTAAACAACAAACATTTTCAATATCGGAGTTCTTTCCAGTTGATACTCACTGTATGGCTATTTTCTATTGTAAACAACAATTATTTTCAATATTGGAGTTCTTTTCAGTTAATACTCACTATATGGCTATTTTCTATTGTAAACAACAAACATTTTCAGTATTGGAGTTCTTTCCAGTTAATACTCACTATATGGCTATTTTCCATTGTAAACAACAAACATTTTCAGTATTGGAGTTCTTTCCAGTTAATACTCACTATATGGCTATTTTCTATTGTAAACAACAAACATTTTCAGTATTGGAGTTCTTTCCAGTTAATACTCACTATATGGCTATTTCTTATTGTAAACAACAAACATTTTCTTTTGGAAAATTAATTAATTAGATTGCCGATTTATTTAACATTGTTTATCTGAACTATAAAAGTAGGATGATTAAAGAGTTAATGAAATATTGAATCTGTTATGTACTATTCTTACCGCATTAATATCAATTTGATATGGTGAGGTGCGGGCAGTTAACTAGGGAGGGCTCAGTATTGTGTAATCAACTGTGTTCAATGTTAAATTTTCATTTTGACTTATGTACTTAATTATGGATTTTTATAAATGTTTTGTGTTTATGAGTCTTTTTATTTGCTTTTGTCGAATATTTTAAATATTTTTTTGTATTTTCTCTTTTAATTTTAAGATTATTTTATTAATATTGTAAATGAAAAGGACCTATAAAAACATCTTTCTGGTTGGTTGGAAGATGTTGCCACATGGCAATAAACTCGCCAGGTTAAAAAAAATGAAGCAAACACAATTTTTCGTTTAAATATTTTTTTTCAAGTACATTATACCGTTGATGTACAAAATAAAATAAATTAAAATATATTGTATTGTATAACATTTTCGTTGTATACTGTGTATTGCTATGTGGTAATATTAGGTCCTTACATATGAAATTGGCGTTTTGTTTGGGAGGAACATAAAGTTGATTTTTTTTTAATATAATATATTTATTTAATCAAAGTATGTACCATTGCTATCTATGCACTTTTGCCATCTCATAGGTAGTTCATCGATCCCTTTACTAAAAAAACCATTCGGACGGGAATCAATAAAATCTTTGAAGTCGGTTTGGACTGCCCCATCGGAGTTGAATTTTTTCCCTTGCAAGAAGTTATCCAAATTTCGAAAAAAATAGTAATCTGTTGGGGCAAGGTCCGGAGAGTACGGTGGATGTCTTAGACATTCCAATTGAAGCTCTTCTAATTTGGTAGCCGTCTGTTGTGCAGTGTGTGGTCTAGCGTTATCATGAAGCAGCAGTGGCCTAGAGCGATTAACCAGCCTCGGTTGTTTAGCAGCTAGCTTTTCCATCATGGTTTGCAGTTGCTGACAATAGACATCTGCCGTAATCGTCTGGCCAGATTTAAGAAAGCTGTAGTGAACGACACCAGCACTAGTCCACCAAACGCTCACAAGTAACTTTTTTGGAGTCAATTTTCGCTTGGGGCATGGTTTGGCTGGTTCGGCAGGGTTCAGCCATTGCGATGAGCGCTTCCGATTATCATACAGGATCCATTTTTTATCACAGGTAATGATTCGATTCAAAATCCCTTCATTATTGTGCCGGTTGAGTAATGCAACGCAGCAGTCAACGCACGTTTGTTGATTTGCTTCACTCAATTCGTGAGGTACCCACCTTTCAAGTTTTTTCACCTTCCCAATTTACTTCAAGTGGATTAAAACAGTTTTATCACTAACACCGCAGCCTGCAGCTAATTCGGACGTGGTTTGCGATGGATCCGCTTCCACAATAGCCTTCAATTCTTCATTATCAACTTTGGTCTCCGGCCGTCTACGGGGCTTGTTCTGCAGGTCGAAATTTCCAGAACGAAAACGTTGGAACCAAAAACGCACTGTGTTTTCTTTTGCGGCACCGTCGCCATACACATCATTAATCCTTCGAGCCGTTTCTGCAGCACTGGTGCCACGGTGGAACTCGTACTCGTAAATAACGCGATATTTCAAGTTTTCCATTTTGTAAACTGATTTTTTTAAACTGATTTGTAAACTGATTTGTAAACTGTGTTGTAAACTTTTCAAAACACAAATACTTGAGTAAATAGCTGTATAAATTTGAATTTGGAATTCCTAACCAAAGAGAAGATATTTGAGATCAAAGTTGCCAGTACGGCAAAACGCCAGTTTCATATGTAAGGACCTAATATAATTAATCAGCAAGGTGTTAAATAAGCAATAATGAAAACCATTCTAAAACCAACTGTTTCCAACGGGAATCGAACCTGTAACCCTCAGGTCGGAATACAAGAAGACGGAAATATAGCCGTATAGGTCGTCGTTAATTCAGGAAGAAAATTTCAGATGATTTGGTCACATATATTAAGTTGCGAAAGAATAAATACCAATCTATCTCATCAACCATGCAACTGTCTCTCTTTCAAGGAATAAACTGTTTTTTACAAATAAGCTCTGAACGAGCCACCCATTAATCAGACTTCTTCAGTCTATAAACCCCTCTCACGATCTTGAAATATTTTTTGTTTTTTTTTATTGAAAATCTTAGTTAAGGTTGTTTTTCATGAATAAATACTCGTAGAAGATGTGATTCAGAAGAAAGAAATATTGTGAATGAAAAAAATATGACATTTAAGTACGGTAAATAAAAAAAAATCAAATTGCGGTAAATAAATCCCTAATTGCCAACCAGATTGCAAATATTAGAAAAATGGATAAAATATAAAAAAGATGAAGTAAACTTTCAAGATTGTAAATTCAACAAAGAAAAAATAAATGAAAAATATGTACTTTCAAGTTTCTATTTTGCTGGGAATCGGTCAGAAGAGACATCCTGGTAAATATACAATAGCCTGGAAAAGTGTGTTGTGATTGGAGCGAGTAGGGAAGAAACGGATAAGGAAGGATCCCACCCTCTGTACTAAAATCACCTTGACGGGCTATTTCCTGGTGACAGCGTGGAGGAAGGTGGGAAACAGGCAGGGCCCTCGTTGGCTTAAACAGAATAGGCCCCATACTATAATATATGACCGAATTCCGTATAAGGGATGTTCCCTCAGGGAAACGTAGTCTGTTGAGTTTAGCTAGGCCTCCGAGTATAAACTTCTGAGCATTAATTCGTTGAGTTAAATTAAGCAAATATACATAGTTCTCTTTTCAATAAACATATAGATGACATCCTTAGTCTACTTAGTACGACATCTGTCTATCAATTAGGGGATGAAGAACATATATACCATCACGCGGTTTCCCTGTTTAGGTAAGCAGAGAGAATAGAACATCGGATTTTTCTATCTCGAAGCACATTTCGCCTCTTTTACATTCATACACTTTTACTTAGAATCTTTTTTTAAATTCCTCTTACTTTTTACAAGCCCTTTTTTCTAAATATCTTTCACTTGTTCCAACCACCCTTTCCTCGGTCAACTTCTACCACGCATTTCATTCATCTTTGTACTATATATTGGTTTTGTTAGTCTTTCTTTATTAATTTGTTCCACGTGCCTAAACCATCTCCAAATGTTTTTTTTCACCTTACTCAACCCACCAGTCTTAAGTTCAGACTCATCCCGTATTCTATCATACATTGCTACCTCATCTATTCTTCTCATTGGTGGTCGTGGGTTTGATTATATTTGGTTTCAGTCTGGCTATCACTTAAGGTCCCTTTGATATATTTTCTGGTAGGCTGGAAGATATTATTATTAATAACCCTACCCCGCCAGTCCATGTTTTTAAAACATGTTTTTTATAAATATCGTGCCGAATGCTTTGCCTTAAAAAAGGCATCATCATCCCAATCTTTTCTCCTTACTAAAGGTTGTAATCTATGGTATATTGATTGTACCGATTGCGATGACCTCTCCACTCCCCTTAGTTACTTGCCATTTGCGTAGCAGTGTACCTTCAGTCAATTATTTTTTTTCCTTTTCCTTTCAGTCAATTCCTTCACCTGATCACTTCATCTTGCTCGCACCCTGCCTTTTCTTCCTGGCACACTTCTGGTAACCATTAATTCTCCAGCGTATTTGACGTATGTAGGTCTAGAGTCGTCTCCGAAGAACCGCAGGATGGAATAACTAATTATAAATTATATAATTAATCCACTTTTTACATTAATCTCCACTACATGTATTTCTACCTCCTATGTTCGTTATGAGAGCAGTTTTTGTGTCAGATTGGTGTCACGTTACATCGGAAGTGTATTTGGTCTATTGAACTAAAGGAAAATTGTTAAACTTATGTTAAATTTTTGCATTCTTTGGTTATTTATTACTTTCTTTTTGTTTATGGTTTTATTTACGAATATATCTAATATTTATAAATTAATTGTTTTATATTTTTTTTGTGACGTATGTAAAACTTGAATTTAACTATCTTTAAAATTATTGTTTGTCTCTACAATATAGTTAGTAAATTATTTTATCATTGCAAACCATATTATGTCGACTTATCAACATTTCTAAAATAGTAAAATGAAAGTTATTCATTCGTTACAAAATGTTTATCAAACAATGAATTTAGAAAAATAAGAGATACACACAGCCATAAACAAAAATTAAAAAAAAACTACTACATAAACAATGAATAGAAAAGGTTTCAACCCTCTAAAAAAAATTTTTGAGTCAAAAAGTCAAAACAATCTTTCTCAATGCCCGGTTTGTTTTTGAAAAATTCAGATTTTTGTGAATAAGTTACTGAAATTGCTATATCTAAGTAAATATTAGGAACTAGTTGCAGCCCGCGAAATATTCACGGAAGTAAAACAAATTCTACATTTATGAAAATATATATTCATAAATATAGAATTTGTTTATATATATCATTTATACATCGTCCCCTTTCCAACCGGTTTAAATTTTTTTTTATCACGGACCCACCGAGATTCAAATTTTGAAGTATTCCTCTCTCGCTCTCTTGTATTCAAAATTCAATTCTCGTATTCTTTCTTTGACGACAACCATCGTGTGGGTTTTGGTCTATTTATACTATGATATTGTCATGAAACTATATATTTGTTCAAAATATTTTCATCAACAAGTTTAGTGTGGCAATTCTACACCATATTCCTTACACATGTGCTGGGTCTCACTGATCTTCTTGTGCTTAGCACACGCCTTATAAGTTATTCAGGTTCTTTTATGTTAGTTGATGGAATACATATCAACACATGTTAAGACACGTTTTTGGACAAGTTGTTTGCAAATTCCTTATTATATTTGAACCTGGAGGCTATAGTTGGGCCCCAGATTCATATATTAAAATCTCCAAGAATCTGACTTTTCACTGCATACTGTTGAAGCAACTTCAAAATCTCCAACATAAATTAATTCATACATATTTTCATTTTCTAGTGTATTGCTAGAAATCAGAATACCATAATTTAAAAGGTTAAAATATTTGCTAGATGTCAATATGTCCTTTTTTAGAAAATGTATCGATCACGTAAAAATACGGGATCTGGACTCAACGCAAGTCCAGACTATCAAGTTAAAACACGGGATCGGGAGATAAAGCGTTAATAAGAGCACACAACCGTATGTTATATTGACATAAATTACTTTGATTTTCGGCATCCATTGCTAGAGATACTCACGTGCAAAGGTTGCCTCTTTTGTAGTATGTTTTTTATTCGTAAATAAGGTAATACGAAATAAATAAGGGCACATCACCGTATATTGGTTTTAAGCACTTTGGTTTTGGGCATCCCTTCCATGAGCTACCCCCGAGCAAAGCAGCACATTGCATTTAAGGAAGCTGCGGCCCTTCAAACAGTAAAGAATGATTGAGTTTTCGGTGGGGGTTAACAAGGGGTCTATAGTGATAGCAATCTTCAGTTATGAGTATAGATCGATTTTCTTCTTTCCACAATAGCATCAAACTATTTTTGAAATTATGTACATGAAAAATCTGAGCTGTGGCGTGAAAATTAGAGAGACATAAAGCGTGAAAAGAAAGATAAAATGTATCATATCAACCAAGTTCGTGGGAGACAGTTTTTTGAATCAAATACTCTCTGTGTGGTTTTTTTTAAATTTATTATATTCAACATCATATAGTAAAAATTCTCACAATTCTCAAGAAAATATTGATAAAATACTACTACCCTAAAATACTACGCCTAGATATACCTATGGCGTTAAAATGTAGACGATTTAGTTGTTAACTTTCTTTCGAAGCATGAGGTTCCTATATCTGTTGATGGTGTGAAACATCTTGCATATCAACACGTAACACCTCATTTTTAAGTATGATTCAAGTTAAGGTAAGTATTTTATCAGGTGGTAGAAGGGGTTGAGAGTTGAGAAGGTTATTGAACGGCGTGTAACAATAGGAAATATAAACAATGGGACACTAAAACATATAAAGTCGATCTTGATTGTATCAAAATCGGCTAAAATGATAGTTTGCAACAGTATTTTAGTAAAAAAACTTTGATGTATGGGGAGTGGAACGTGGCCGTGGGAAAAACACTGAAAGAAGGCGAATAAATGTAGAAATGTGTGCATTGAGAAGAACACTTAAGAGGATAAAGTATGACAGAATATGGTATGAATTGATTAAGGATGAATGTGAGCTTAAGTTATATGCGTAGATAAAGATGATGAACATCACTCTGATATGGTTTGGGCATATTGAATGAAGAAACAAAGAAATACTAATATTAGAAATATGCATTGCAAATTTAGTTGATACAGATCAAAAGAGTGTATGGTTGGATCAAGCGAATTATATTTTGAAAGAAGGAAATGATGAAAGTCAGAGATATTGTAGAAGGTGTATAGATGTGAAGGATGTGTTTCGAGTTTGGCGCTCTGTTTTCTGCCTGCTTACACAGGGATACGGCGTTATAGAATTAATGTATATATGAACACATCATTTTACATACAGTCATATGCGGTACGATTGTAGAACGATATTTCAAGAGCTTTCAGATGTGGATTATTCTTGACGACTTTTAAGAGATAATCGAAAAAAAATTATACCGATTCCTCCTAAATTTTCTTTAATCTATTACTCATTTTTTTCCTTTCGTTTATTCCAATCACTTTATTTAGTTTTGACATTAAGTCAAATACAAAAATCGTTATAAAATTTACAATGGATTCAAAATGGTAAACATAAATAAAAATGGTTGGTGGAAGAAAAAACTATAAATCCACTGGATGTATCGTGTGGAACCATGTACATAAAATAATAAATTCATTAATATACTGAACCAATTAGAAGCCTTTGAAACTGGGTTACTACAAAATATGCTGCAGATTACATTGATTTTATTTCCAATTTGGAATTCTTAGAGCAGCGTAAATAATAGAAGCTTTTATATGTCACCAATCAGAATAAAGTAAAAAAAAAACTTCATTGCGAATGAAAATAATGAGGGTTAACGTAGATTTGTTAGTTAGTTAGATATATGTTCTCTGGCGAAATAATAATAAATATTTGGCCAGCATAAGACAAGTCGAGGAGTTTTCAAAGCAAGGAATAGTATTTATTTAACACTTTTATTGCAAATACCATCTGGCGGGCTTATTGTCATACGGCAATCTCTTCCAACCAACCAGACAAAAGTAAGTGAAGCAAGTTACGTGGTCGCATAAATTATTAAAATGATTATCCATCCCCACGAAATCCATAAACACGTACGTGAGCATATGCCCACGGACCCCACAAAGACGGACAATCACCCGAACATTCTTTTTCATATAAAATGAGATATCATCAATCAAAAGAAAAGGAAGGGATGGTGGAGAGGAAAGGAAAAGAAAAATCAGGAATGAAACACGTTATTTTACTGACTAGATATTAAGAGTTTTTTCAGTCGCTTTTTAAAGCATGCCAAGGACGGTACGAGTCTTATATTGGTTTGTAAATGATTCCAGAGTCTCACTGCATGGTCAGTAAAGAACGACGTAAAAAAAGAGGAGCGGTGAACTGGAAAGGCCAATAGACAATCCCTATTGGAGCGTAGCGCTAATCCATGATTGGAAAGACGCTAAAAATTTTCGGCGAGATAAGAGGGGGCGACGGGACAGTTAGACAGGATATTATAAAATAGAGACAGTATGTTAATTTGGCGTCTATTTCTAACGGTACCAGAAATTATAAAAAAATAACACAAGTTCGTTTCAGAAGTTCGCTGGTAAAATGAACGATAAATTGATATTGTTATGAGATTTTTATTTTTCAGATTCGTGTGGTTTTCTTGAACATATCTTAACTGATGATTTGAGTATTTGAGTGTGGTATTGTCTATTAACTATTGTCTTCGATTCCATTAATCAAGCCTTCTGGTTGAAAATTACTGGAGTAGGTAGGGAACTCGTCGTTTGTCCGCACGTGTTCGCAATACTACCGTGCCCGTGATGTCAAGTTCAAGTTACCAATAAATTTAACCTTGCCAGTATTATCACCAGATGGTATATTACACTAGACTGGGAATATTATTCAATTTTTAATACCATCAGAGGTCGGTGTGAAATTCAAGCGCCTTACTAAATATTCCACGATACCAAAACCCTCGGGTGGATATCAAGTGTCTTATCACGGAATCGAAACAAGCGGGTGGACGTCAAATGTCTTACCCACTTTTCCACATATCCAAACCCTCCCAGTCGACGTCAAACGTCTTAACACGAAACCAAAACCCACCGGTGAATGTCAAGCGTTTTCCCAAATATTTCAAAGTTTCTAACTTCTTCGGTGGGCATCAAGCGACTTACCATGGAACCTAAATCCGCGGGTGGATATTAGGCGTTTTATCAACTATTCCACGAATCCATTCATTCAAGGTGTTCTTACTTGGGGTTTGAACCCATTTTTACTGACCGATTAAAAATATAACAAAATAAAATAAAACAAGTTAAATGTAAGATAGGAAGAGAGAAGGTTTTACAACCACTAGATTGGCAACTTTTCCGCATATACATTTGTTTAGAAAAATAAAACAAGTTAAATGTAAGATAGGAAGAGAGAAGGTTTTACAACCACTAGATTGGCAACTTCTCCGCATATACATTTGTTTAGAAAAAAAACATAGTTGGTAAGCAATCATAGAAAAGTTACAAAGGGAAGAAGAACTGTCAGGAAAACTTTGTAGATCTTTCGACGTCTGATTCGGTTTTAGATTGAGCGAAGTGTAAAATATGTGTGTAGTGTTCACATTTGGTTTTAGATGAAGCGTAGTGTAACATATGTGTGTTGTGTTCACGATTTCATTAAAATAATAATATTATAGTGATGCTTTGGTGTTAATACATATCATTGATTGGACCAGTTTGGCAGAGTTCGTTTGGTAATAATAGTCACGCGCGTTGAGTGATGCTAGTTTTGTTGCAACATCACGTACGTTGACGAACTGTGAGTTCCATATTAACTCCAGCGTTTAAACCCGAATGCACGATTAACGGTGCCAAATACAATGTTATCTTCCAACTATTCTATTCAATATGTCAATATCGCCAATTCCGACAAATCATTAAAAAAAATTGAAATTGTACAACAAAAAAAACCACATATTTTGAGCAGCCTTTTCAGTTTGTCCTTTTTTTAGTATCAAAAGACGGAGAACGTGGGGTTTTCACATATGCTACTATGTAACGTAATTGTTCTCGGAATGATTTCTGTTATGAAACGACTTTGTGGCTGTAAAATAATTTTTTTTTCGTATTCAGATTTACATATATAAAAAGAAATGTAACACATAATATAATGTGAAAAAATGACTGACATAAGCCTACAAAATGTCTTAGAAATGCGTGCATTGAGAATAAAACATAAGGGGACAATGTATGAAAGAACATGAAAGACGACCTCCGTGGTCTGGTGGTAAGACACTTGTCTGGCGATCCGGAGGTTGCAGGTTCGATCCCCGCTGGAGCCCAGATTTTTTTAAATAGGATTCCAGTCTGGTTAACACTTAGGGCCTATAAAAACATCTTTCTGGTTGGTTGGAAGAGATTGCCACATGGCAATAAACTTGCCAGGTTAAAAAATAAAAATAACACTGAATGAAGCGATTAGGGATGAATATGAACTTAAGGATGTGTCGAGTTAGATAAAGAAAAGCACTTTCAGGTGGTTTGAGGCTGTAAAACGAATAAACCAAGAAATACTTACGAAACAAATATATATTGTAAATGTGAGAGGAAGATCAAATAAAGTACTGTTGGATCAAGTGAATTATATTTTGAAAGAAGAAAACGCATAAAGTCAGAGAAAAAGTTAAAGTTGTATGGAGGTAAAATAGATTAAGGATGTGTATTGAGAATGGAAAGTTTGAAGCTGTATCCTCTCTGGCTACCTCTACAAGAAATTGGCGTGATGGTTTATATGAGTTGCATGACCCCACGGTAGTTCTCTAGACTTGCCTGGGTTCGAAACTCGCATTGCTATTCCCCTTGAATGACGGGCATTATTTCCATGTTAATATTGGGGGACTTAAGGATACTTATGATTTTGATCACATCTATTCTTTCAAAACAAAAAAAGGATAGAAACATGCCAGTGTGCTTCGATCGTCTCATTTTAGTGTACCATCGGATTCAGTACAACGGTGTGGCCGATGAGTTTAACCCTTCCTTCCCTGTGATGTGTAACTAGTACACATTGCTTCTAAAAACTTCAATATCTCTATAAATACAATAAATACTGTGTTCAGATCTTAGGCATTCCTCCGTAAAACATTTACGCATTGAATGACACTTCGACAACGGTTAGTCAAATGCTACGTTTGGTCAGTGTTATTATATGGATAGGAATCATGGACCCTCAAAGTTGGTAGTATGAACCGACTGTAAGCATTCGAAATGTGGATACAACGTGGAATGCTTGGATGCCCTGGATAGATATGGTCAACAACACAAGGGTTCTTCAAAGAGCCAAAGTTGGTAACTAAATATTAAAATCCGAAAGGTGTCCTATTTGGGTCATGTACGTAGAGGAGCAAAGTATAAATGACTGCACCTGATCATCTAAGGCAAAATAGAGGGTCGAAGAGGTGTTGGCAGGAGCCAAATCTCCTGGCTCCGCAATATACGTGATTGGACTGGTATAAGGAGTGTTGGGGATCTTTTTCGGTCTGCCGGGGACAAAGATGCTTACCCTCAGGTGATAGTCAACATTGGGGGGACCTGACATGACACTAAGAAGAAGAATTAATTTATCATACAAAATAAATAAATATTTGATACAGTTTTTGAGAAACGAGAAAATTCACTATGATCGTTATTAACAATAAAATAATAACAAAACTCCATCAAATCTGTGCCAAAAATATATTACATTTTAAGAAGAGCTTTGGCTCAAAGAGTAACGTTGATTTTTTGAAACTTAGTTTTTAATTTCATGATTAACAACAAAACTAATAATAAAGACGAGTGCACGGAGGCATTCAAGATTTCTGAAATATATCAAAATAAAAAAAAGGGTTAAAAAAGGTATTCAACTGAATAAAAAAAAATTGACTTGTCCTTTGACCATGTTTTTTTACTTACTGTGTTATACTTAACATTGATATATTTTTTACTTACTGTGTTATACTTAACATTGATATATTTTTTACTTACTGTGTTATACTTAACATTGATATATTTTTTACTTACTGTGTTATACTTAACATTGATATATTTTTTACTTACTGTGTTATACTTAACATTGATATATTTTTTACTTACTGTGTTATACTTAACATTGATATATTTTTTACTTACTGTGTTATACTTAACATTGATATATTTTTTACTTACTGTGTTATACTTAACATTGATATATTTTTTACTTACTGTGTTATACTTAACATTGATATATTTTTTACTTACTGTGTTATACTTAACATTGATATATTGTTGTTTATTTTAAAATATATATGAGTTGTGATTTATACGTTTTTTATCATTTATTTTTGTCACTGGTGATATGCAAAGGAAACTTAATGCTGTTAACTTTGTCAATAAATAAATAACAACAATAATATTGTCCAAATTTATTTGTCAATTCCATTTCCGTGATGTTTTTTTCACGACTTAAGTCTGGGGGTTCTTTTATGAATATTTTTTTGAAAGTAATTTTTTTTAAATTTTAACCAGTGATGAACATATAAATGTGCGGCGTGTAGAATATATTGTATTACACTATCGTTATATAAAATACATGTTAGTGGAAATCGAACCCTTAACATCAAGGTTGGAAGACAGCTGTTTTCTGATCCACTAGACCACGAGTGTGTCTCTATTACAAGTTTGAAAGAAGTGAATATATATTTTGAAACGGTTGACTAATAGAGAAATGGATAAAAAGGCAATCAACGTAAAATACAAAATTTTAAATTTTTATACTCGTAACATACGTTCTGCAATAAATTTAGATAAGTTTTGAACAAATTCATTGAAAAAGTCATATAAAAACCAAATTATTTAAGACAAATAATAAAATGACATTGTATTATATTTTCGTTTCATATACGAGTAGTATAACATGGTGAAAGGAGTTAATTGCCATGTGATAATCTCTCCCAACCAACCAGAAAGCTGTTTAAACAAGCCTTATGTGAAACCAGAATAAAATCAATCTTAAACAGTCCGTGTACTAATGGAAATTGAATGTATGACGGCCGCGGAGGTCGTCATACATGCATGTTTAAATAAACAACCCTCTAATGTGAAATTTGAACAAATAACGTGAAAACATATTGCTTTTGTTTTTAAAAGCAAATCCTTTAGATAGCTAGCAATCCCTTACTCATTTTAGAGCTCGTGTTTGACTATCTTAACCTTTTTTATTCACAAGAGTAGAATTGGAAGAAAATAAAATTGAATGTTCCAGGAATGTTCTAGAAATGAGACAAAGAACTTTTAATAGTTTTCAACAAATCCCGTTACATTAACTCCATTGTTTATTATAATTGAATTTTGCAAGTGCTTTTCCGAACGTGATTTTTCATTCAAAATAAGTTTCCCTTCAATACATACTCGTATATATAATCTTTGCAACTTAGTTGGTAAGACGCCTGTAACCAAATACGTGAGTTGTGATTTGATTCCCGTTGGTATTTCCCTAAAACCAATTTTTTTTCCTGAACCAATTTGATTTCCTGAAACTTTTTTTTCAAAAATGGTCTCCTATGATTATAGTCTATGATAGTATTTTGGTGCCAACTTTGATGTAATGGAGTAAAACATACATGTCGAAAAATACTTAAAAGAGCCGTATAAATGCTATAGAAATGCGTGTACAAAAGTACCCGGCGGTAAGTAATACACATCGGACTTAAGAAAGAGGCTGTCGGCCATAATCGTTATGCTTTGTAGAGCGTCATCTAGGTCATTCATACACGTGCTCCATTAGTTTAACAGTTCTTTCTAGATACCGGACTGTTAACGCATCGTGCGACAGAGACGACGCTCTACAAAACCTAAGTTAGCCGATTATGGCCGACAGTCTCTTTCTTAAGCTCGATGTGTATTACACACTGCCGTGTACTGTACTTGGACGAATATAAGGGGTGACCATGTATGACAGAATATGGAATGAAGTGATTAGGGATAATTTAATCTAAAGGCTTATTGATGTACTCGTATTAGCACGCACTCTGAGACGGTTTGGGCACGTGGGATGAATTATTGAAAAAACACTCACAAAACAAATATATAATGCAAATGTGAGTGAAAGGCGTGGTAGAAAAAGATAAAAGAAAATATGTTTGGATCACGAACAATAATGGAACGTTATTTTAAAAGAAGGAAAAGTAAGAAGTAAGGCAAATCGAAGAAGCTGTATGAATAGTTGTATGGATGTGAAATGTATGTCGAGATAGGAAAGTCTGGCGTTCTTTTCTCTACATTCCACAGCAGGGAAACGGCGTGCGCGATAACCAGAACTTTCTTTCGAAAAAATATTTACTCGATCCAACCATCATTTGTTTGGTTTCCCTCAACTACGCCTTTGGAAAGAATGTTAAAATTTATGGGCCAAATTTTATATTTTTTTTGGTCCTTTTCTATCACGCCTTCTACTCACATTTTTGCACTATTTATTTGTTTTACTCGATCTATATGCCCAAACCATCTCAGAAATGTCTTCTTTTATTAATATTTTATTTACTTTCTCATATATATATTTACTATATTAAATATTTTATTTGCTACATCAACCTTCAGAATACATTTCACTCAAATTACAATACTTAGTTCCATAATCATACATTTTCTTTTATTCCTTTTTTCTCGGTCAAAAATTCGCTTTTGTGTACCAAAGATGGCATTACTTAATCCTTGGGTTTTCTATAATAAGAAATCGGAAAGAAGTATCGATTTATTTTTTCATGCTTTATATCCTCAGTGAGATACAGGCAAAATCCTAGTTTACTAGGGATACGACAAATGAAAGGCAGCAAACCCAGATCCATTAAAATTGTGTGTCCAAATAAAATTACCGGTTGTTTTTTCGTAAATTACAATATGTATATTTCTTGTCATGTGTAAAATAAATAGAAAATAAAAATATGCCCTAACAATTTTGTTTATTTCACTTAAGAATATTGCTGACGCATTGTCAACATCTGAAAGTGGCGATTTTTTGCATTTATGGCAATTCAAAGTTTGTGTTGTAGAAAAGCGATTTAACTCGAGTATATATGTATATACAAACAATTAATTATTTCAGTTCTTTCACCCTTCCAATCTAGATATGACTTTTTTACTATTTTTTTCATATAATTTTTTTTTGTGAAAAAAATAGTAAGAGAGAACATGTTTACGAAAAAATATGAAGAAAAATCTTTTAAAATTTCTCTTCTGTCGAACAAAGAGAGAATACGACACGATTTTTTTTTGCACACGAGTAAATCGGAAAAAAGGCGAGTGTAAAGATAGAGAGAAGTCGGAAGAGAAATTACACAATGGGAATTTTATTGCATTCCCCGATGGATCTCTGATGGAAATTTCAACACTGCAATCCGGTAGACCGAGATAATAGACAGACCAGAAGACAAACACTCCAACATTCTTTGTGAAAATCCCAACTGAAAATCCCAACCTAAGAAAAGCGACGATTTAGCATCATCATTGTGCTTTGTTGACGTTAAAATGAACGTCAAATAGCCATTTATTTATTACACTGGTTTTATTTTTCTCTCCTTGAAAAGTGTTTTCCATAATTTTCTTTCCTTTATATATAATTGAAGCAGCAGTTTTATACATATGGTTTACACCACTACACCTTTTCCCTATCGGAGTAGACAGAGAGGATATAGTAACAGGCTTTACTATATTAACACATATTCTTCACTTTTTTTTAGATCCATACATATTGTATGAATGTAAAAAATTCGAATTTCTTAAGGCGTTGTATTCTACATTGTTTAATGCACTCACAGTTATATTTAACGAATTCCGTAATTATAGTGTTTTTTTCCGGACTGCTAGAAATACTTGTATAGTCATTTGACTCCTATTTATAAGAAAAATGATAAGTCTTATGTGGAAAATTATAGGCCTATTTGCATCAAGTCTACTGTTTTTAAGGTATTCGAATAAATTATTCTAGATTGTGTTAATGGCCATGTAAAGTGGTTAATATCTACAAACCAGCCTTGTTTTGTCCATGGAAAAACTGCTCTTTCCAATTCGATTATTTATGTA
>OX463843.1:8607248-8688780 GCA_949825065.1 Odontocerum albicorne
ATATATATATATATATATATATATATATATATATATATAACATTCTCATTCTCCTTCCTTTATATATGAGCTTTTCAACGAGTCTAAATATTCGATAAATTGTTTAGAAGTCTGATCGACAAAACCAAGACACTATTTTAGGAATTATCTGAAATCGAACTAGAAACATTCGCAAACTGGATTGGGACTACTTTTGTCATTTGTGAGTAGTAACACAGCGGGGGCGAGGGTAGAGGGTTCGAACCGGCTACATTCGCGTTACCCCTCGGCCATGCACCTTCAAGGATTAAACATAATCATAAGTAAAACGTCAGGCGTGTCTTTAGGACGTCACCAATACTTAGAATCTTATTCCGGAACCGTATCCCCATTTATGTGTGTGAAAACCCCCACTGGGGATTTTTTTAATAGAATTATTTATCGTGTAGGTAACTATCTGTAGTTTTCGTATAGACTATCAATTTGTCAATACCGATGCATTGAACAAATTGTATTACTCGAGTTGAATGAAACAAAGTTCACAAAGCTTTTAGTAATGAACCTTTTTACGATTTAGAACAAAACGGCATTGTTTGAGATCCTTGTTGCAGAATTGATTACACTCGAACTGAACCATTGAAACAAATCCAATATCAATGCTAACACAAATTTTCATTTTATTGCGATTGAATGATTCCTCTTCAAAGAGAAATCTCAATTGATCTGGTTAGGATTTGAACCTAAATAATTAAGCTGGATTTAATAATTAAGCTAGAGTGAGCACAATTCCTAGATAGTTTCTAATACGAGTGTGAATAGAGGTTTCCGATATAAAAATGATACTGGGGAAAATGAAGAAAGAACAAAATTAAAACTTTTATCATAAATATTGTTTCTACATAAAGAAAATATTAGCTCAATTTATTTTATATTTATATTATTTATTGCTAATATTGACAATCGCCTTAGAAATCCTCGATTGCTTTTATAAAATGAATTAATATGTTAACCTTATAAAGGCAATTTTTTGAAAGGGAATCTTAAATAAGTCTTCGGTTGAGCTAAACTGAGAGAGAGAGAGCGTATTATTTATAGCTTTTATACAGGCTCATCTTTTTGTAGTATTTAAGCACAATCCATTTATATATACCCACTTGTAAGGAGAATCATCAATCAAGAAGAAAACATTAATCAGGCAACAGTTCCCATATCGGGGATTCCAATGTATCGGGGAAGAAGACTGTTGCTCGTATCCTCTGACGTTAATCCGATAATAGTGGGAATTACCTAATTATCTTAAATCCTTTGGGAAAATCTAAATGAAGTGAAAGGATTGCTGAACTTATCTCATTATATTTATACTAAGGCGAATGAAACCAGAAGTATCGGTTTCCTTATAAATTTAGCATAATAATATTTTTACGTTTTTAATATGACATGGCAACTTATTATCAATTTTGTTTCGAGGCTTTTGCGGTTCTTCGTGTGGTTGGCATATCAAAGAGATATCAATCCCGATTAATCAAAAAATCAATATAAACATCCAAACAATATAAACAGAGACGACGGATTTAACTTCAAACAAACATGCTACCAAATAGTCAAATGAACCGACAACTAAATGAAAATAAACAATAACTTCAACATTTTTTTAAAGTCGTGCACTTATTCTCCTGCGGTGGGAAGGAACCAGGCACTCACGTTACGGTCGAGAACCGGGGCAAGACCATACGTTCACTTTAGGTTGAGATTCTGGTTAAAGTCAAGTGGTATCGGGTGCGCATACATTTATGGTGAAGCTTACTACGAATAAACCCTTAAGGTGAAAATTCCAACGTTTTCAAAATGTCGGCATCAAAAGTCAAACCACGCGATTTACCACGGCCACAGATATTTAAATAACATAACGTTCCGAAAGGTGACGGTAACCTTTGTAGACACTCAATCAGACTGGAAAAAAAATTAAATATTAGATATTAGTTAAGGGTAGGCATATGTTACTGCGTCACGAGGGTAGCCTCATTAAAACGGTTGCGAATACCGAATTATGGCATGCAAGTTTCTGAAAACTAGACATCCCTAAAGTATTTTGATTACTTATTTTACACCTTATTCCAACTTTTGAAAACATGCGTGGTTTGAAACTTATATCTGTATTACAATGTTTTTTTTTTTTCTTTATTTTATTCAAATAAAAGACAAACAAATACATAAAATTAAGCTGTAAAAACTGAATGGTCCGATAAATAATAGACTCAAAAACAGTCATTGAAAAACAATTCATATGTGTTCTAGGAATATTTTAATATATGAATTCTTCACAGATTTTCTTTCAATTTCAGCCTAAAGATTGACGATTTGTAGGAATAATTGGTTGCGCGACGATTAGAAATATACAAAAATAAAACAACTTAAATTCAGTATATATATAGAAGCAATATTTTATATTATGATGTAAAAAATCATAGCAAGTTGATAGAGCATACAAGAAAGATAGAGGTTTAAAAACTCTTCGCCCACAAACCTTTAAAAAGTGTGAATAATGTATTATTTATAGTTAAAGAATAAACATTGTGAAGGTTTCAAGACACTGTAATTTGTTTTATCGAATACTGTTTATTCCACTTTTTGTAACGGTATAACCCTACCGGTTTCAAGGCTTTCCCCTCATCAGCTCCCCTGATGATGAGGTGAAAGCTTTAAAACCGGTGGGGTTATACCGTTACAAAAAGTGGAATATGATACAAAAAAAAGTGAAATATGTTACAACATACCATTACAAAAAATGGAATGTGTTTAATAAAACAAATTACAATGTTATTGTAATAATTTGTTGAAAAACAGCAATATAACATTTTATAATAAAAAATAAATAAATATATGATCCTTAAATAAATAAATTATTTTTTAGAGTATAACTTCCATTAAGCATTGTTATTAACTTACATTTATATTTAAATGAGGCACGTATATTGTTTTTACTCAAATTGATCTTAATATAATTGTCAAATATTTTCCTTTTAAAAAAATCAAATAACAGCAGAATAATTCGTGTGGAAAATTTCGATAAAACAATAACCCAAATTAATTTCTTTGAGAAACAAGACGTGGGCTACCTTTTCGTTTTAAACAGGATGAGAGAGATATATTTTACAATTCCGCCTTATTTTTCTCAACTAACAACATAAACATTCTTACCGGGATTTACTGTAATATATGAAAATATATTTTTTTTTAATTTTGACATTTCATTTAATTTTAAACATCGTACTAAAATTGATATCACTTACAAACATTAAGTTTTGTCAACCTGCCTCATTTTTTTATATTTTCGTTCCCTGATCCATATTTATAGTTGATTAGAAAATAAACAGAGTACAGTATACTATATAGATCATACGTATTGTAATGGGGACAACTTAAATTTTCATAACAAATTACCAAAAAAAAACCTTTCCCGTAAAGCAATAAAAAACCTTTTTCTTCACCGCATTCTCAACGGTAAGTATCTTGGTCCTCCGCCAATTCTCGGGCTTGGTATATCTAAACCACCTATCTTCATTCTCTTAGGTCCTGAAGCATTTTGAATACAAGATTTAAAGAGGATCCTGTCAACTAATTTATTTGATCCACCAGTATTAAAGGACGCTTTCCTCTTGTTTGTTTTCCTTTAACTATCCCCGTTATCATAACCCTCCAGATTTTTGTTATTCTTTCTATTTAAACGCCCAAAATATTTTACAAAAGTATTGAATTTTTTTATTATAAAAAAATAACTATTTCAATATGAGAAAATTCATAAACGAAGTCAGATAAAAAAATGACACCTTTCTGTAAGGTTTTTTATTTCGTTATTTCGTAAAAATGTGTGATTCAAAATCTTCCATAATAATGAAGATTTACAAGTTTTAAAATAACAGTTCCTTTATAATTATAGGAATAATAACAATAACATGTCATATATAATGCAAATTCACAATTGACATGTTTCAAATAGTGATATAATTTATTTCACATCTCATTTTGTCAGTGAGATGAGCTCATTTGTTTCAGTTTATCTCTTTTGTTTTAGAATGTTTTATTTTATTTCCGTAGAGAAATTAATCGCCCTTTGTTGGTTTAACCCTTATAAAAATACGGTTCAATGCGATTAATATTTAATAGTTAATTGTTGAAATGGTATTGTTTGATTAAGGATATAAGAACAGATTATAGAAAATTATAACTTATCTTAAATAAGTATTCATTTGAAGATGTTACTATATCAAGTCCGAATTTAAAATTTTTACAAACAAACCATCCGCCATTTCTCTGTCGAGATAGACTCACAGAAGAGAGCCACAAAATTTCATGACACATATTCTACGCCTTATCTACATATATACACCTTTCCATAAAACTCCTACGATTTCTCTGATGTTTAATATTTCCTTCTCATTCACTTGATCAAACTATATTTTCGTTGATCTTCCACTACCACGCCTTCCACTCACAATAGCACTATATATTTGTTTTGTTAGTTTTTTTTTTCATTCATTCGTTCTATCTGGCCAAACCATCTCAGACTACTATTTAGATCCTACTCAATTGATACCTTAAGTATTAATTCATCTCTAATCACGTCATTTCATATTCTATCCTACATTGTCACTCACATATTTTTTTCATTGCATTCATTTCTACAGCATTTATTTGCCTTTTTTTTCATAGTTAATTGTGTTTAATTTTTTACATTTAATCTTTATAGTCCAAGTTGAAATGTCTCATAGCGTGAACAATTGTTTTATAGTTCCAATATAATAAGCTTTGAGAGCTAATTTGATAAATACAGGTAACATTTTGAAATTCAAATCACAAAGGATTATTTTATTTATTTATTTTTTTAAAACAGGCTTAGCCCAATTACTTTGAAAAATACGAAACATTAAAAAAAAGAAAAATTACATAGAGAGAAAGACAAAATAAGTTAAAAAATTATATAAAATAAAAAATAATGCATATGCATACAAACGAGTATATACACACAAACATATTATACACATACTCGTATATTCACAGTCATTTAGGTATGTTGATGAGTGCTTTCTAACGCGCTCAATCTAAGAAGAAAATTTACTTTTGTTTTGGTAATGTGATATGAAATATGTCAATATCCGAAGCAGTCCCGTTCAGAAGAGTTAAGGCCCTTCCAACAGGCATAGCGTCTGGAAGACCCGTTCTTGCGTATGTTATTGAGAACAGTTCTTGCCGGCGCAGTCTAGTGTAATTGTTAGGAACATTTAACGCTAATCTTTGTAGTAATGCTGGACAGCTCACAACTCCTCGAAGGAGTCTGACAACGTATACCAGGAGACGCAGATCTCTTCTTACGCTCAAGGAGTTATACCCGAGCATGCCCAGCAGGAAATTATATGTACTTCTCCCCATCTACTTGTGTTTAGAAAGACACATTTGGTAGAAATCCGTAGAAAATTTACCAAAAGAAGATCAGCTACTAAAATATCTTTGAAGTTCTCACAATATGTTATAGTAACACATTTGGCTCTTGGATGGAGGAAAGTGTATGTTTGTAATTTTCATTTTTCTTCTGCATTGTTCCCTTAATGCTAAAAAAAAATGTGACTCACACTGAAACCGCTGCATATCGCAAGTACTGTTCTACAGTCCTCCTAGCATTCAGATATCTGCAAAGCCTGTGGCACTCTTCACCTATTTGCGTAGTGCATAGGCGATTTCCAAATTGCCCATGACCATGAGCCTCGTTGCGCAAAAATGTGACTTTTAATGTTCATATTTTTTTATAAGAGTCGTATGTAAGTGCTTATTTAAGCTACTAATGCCACCCATATCTCGACAAGCAACTATAGTCTTAATTTTGGAGACTGGTGATGGATATACACATTAAAACACTAATTTATTCTTGTAGTTCAATTAAATTATATTATTTTCTAATTTAAGTGGTTTGCGAATAAATTGGAGAGACTCCAAAACGTTTTTATCCCAGTCATGTTTGGCCTAAAGAAGTACGACCAAGCATCAAAGTTTTGAAACAAAATTCAATGTCGTAAGATCAGGCAGCAATGGAATTTACACATTCTGTTGACATTATTTTTACTCCAGTCATGTTTAGCCTAAAGAACTACGACCAAGCATCAAAGTTTTGAAACAAAATTCAATGTCGTAAGATCAGGCAGCAATGGAATTTACACATTCTGTTGACATTATTTTGCATGTTGAACAATCTCAATTTTTCTTCGTTTTTTCGCAAAAAAATCCAGTTCTTTCAGAACACGTGCGTTTTTTTTCGATCAGGCGAAGACAGACTCCTTTGCAAACCAGCACATCACACTACATTTTACACATATTCATTTGTAATTCACTCGGCGCGTTTGTAATACGAATGACTAAGATTTATTAGATGTGCACTCTCTTAATTTACGTTTAAGAGAGAATAGAAAAAAATATTACATAACTTAGAATATACTTTCATCATAATTTACGTTTTGTTCACTTCTTTATCCTTGAACGAATTCCTTTCCTCCAGTTCTACCATTATTGGTAGAGATTTATTATTTGCTTTTTTTTTCATTTGAATTTAAATTAACAGTCTTTACTTAAATTTTAATAAATATATGGCGCTTTAAAAAAATGTATATATTTATTGAATCTTTCATGGATTAAATAGTTAAATGTATCCAAGAAGAGTTGGTTAGCTGGAAGAAATTTCTGTATAGCAATAAGCCCGCCAGATGTATCATGTTTAACGAAAATAATTCAAATAAGAGGGTTTTTTTTTCTTTTAAACTCATGAAACTGAATAAAATATAACGAAACAATTCAAGTTCATAAAAATAAGTTAAATTTTTCAAATAAAGGAAGAGTTTATCAAATAACAGGAAATGGTAAAATTAAAAAAAAAGAGGAAGACATGAACTAATTAAATTAAATGTATGCCTATGTTTAAGGAACACCAACGTGAGCGAGTCTGAGGATATCATTAAAATGTAGAATGTTCTAAATCTTAACATTAATTTGCTCTAATTTCATTGTTTATTAATAACGTTTAAACCAAGTTATTTGATTTCAGAAAGTTGGTTTAATTTATTTTTTTGTCATTTCACGCTGGAAATATAATTAATTGAATTTATTTTCGCTCGGATTATATTTTTATCTGAAATGAAATAAAAAGCTTTAGAAAATTGAAATGCATTAAGCAATTTCCGGAAATGTACGCGGAGAAATAATGTCACAGTAATTTAACGTTTGTTTTGGCATTACGGCGCTTTGAATAATTATTGTTATCACGAAGGTTTCTCAAACCTTTTTAGATTATACTTTCAAACTTAAAGACCCTGATTTTTTATAAATAAAACAAAAATATTCATCAAAGCTTTCGGCATTATTTTTTTTGGGCATCGTATTGTAATATATTGCACATAAATAAATTGCTATGATTCCACTATTTACATAAATCCGCGTACACGTATATTTATTTATTTAATTAACGACACAAAAGTGTCTTTTATATACAAATGAACATATGACAAGTACTTTAAATTATTGACAAAAAATACAAAACTTTGTCTGAAACTAACATGGAGATATAAAAAGCAGTAGTAATAGTTAAGCTTCAATAGCCAAACTCCTAGAAATGTTTATGGATCGCACACTAAGATCGTTAGTGGACCCATATATAATTGATGAGCAGCATGGCTTCAGAAGAGGCAGATCTACTGAATCCAATCTGATGGTCTTCACCGACTATCTTTCAAGGGCTGTAGATAGTGGCAATCAGATTGATTGTTCGTATCATGACTGCAAAAGCTTTTGATGGCGTCAATCACAAAAAAATAGTAGAAAAAAATAGTGAACTTGGGATCCCAGGTATCTTACTAAGGCTGTTGTCAAATTATCTTACAGATAGAAAACAATTTGTTTCACATAGAATCTACAACTCCGATTTCTTCACTGCCTACTCAAGTGTTCCGCAGGGGTCTAATCTTGGACCTACCTTATTTCTTATTTTTATTAATGATATATTGTAGGTAGAGTTATAAAAAAATATACGTTTTTTCTATTTGCTGATGACCTCAAAATCTTTTAAAAAAATTGTTCTTATACCGACTGCTTAGACCTATAGTCAGATCTCAACGTTTGCGAGTGGAACCACAATAATAAATTATATTTCAATGTATCAAAGGGCAAAATTATGTCGTATCATCGCTCACACGTCTTGAAATTTCATAGATATACACTAGAATCTATACTTATACCCCGCACATATAATATTAAAGATCTGGGTATATTGTTCCACAGCAATCTCACGTTTGGTCCTCACATAGAAATTATGTGCAGCTCAGCTTATAAAACTCTAGGATTTGTAATGAGAATCTCTAAGTCGTTTGAAAACCAATTGGTGATCAAAACGTTGTTTAATTCATTGATCCGTAGTAAACTAGAAAGCAATGCTTGCATTTGGAGCCCGGTGGGGGCGCAGAACTCACTCATGGTGGAGAAAGTACAGATAAAATATCTACGATATCTCTATATGAGAGAGTTCGGTGTCTATTCATGGTTTTATCCTACTCAGTTTATACTGGAAATGCTCGGGTGTAACTCCTTGAGCGTAAGAAGAGATTTGCGTCTCCTGGTATACGTTGTCAAACTCGTTCGAGGAGTTGTGAGCTGTCCAGCATTACTACAAAGATTAGCGTTAAATGTTCCTAACAATTTCACTAGACTGCGCCGGCAAGAACTGTTCTCAATAACATACGCGAGAACGGGTCTTCTAGCCGCTATGCTTGTTGGAAGGGCCTTAACTCTTCTGAACGGGACTGCTACGGATATTGACAAATTTCATATTACATTACCAAAAGCAAAAGTAAATTTTCTTCTTAGATTGAGCGCGTTAGAAAACACTCATCAACGTGCTTAAGTGACTGTGAATATATGTGTATCATATGTTTGTGTGTATATACTCGTATGTATGCATATACATTATTTTTTATTTTATATAATTTTTTTTTCTATGTAATTTTTCTTTATTTTTAATATGTCTTGTATTTTTCAAAGTAATTGGGCTAAGCCTGTTTTGAAAAAATAAATAAATATTAATAATAATTTACAGTCATTGTTTAAAATGATTTAATATTAATATGTATATTTAAGTTCAATATATGTATGTATATCACAAAATATTACCAAATTTTACCAAGAAGACTTACGTAATTGTGGAAGACTTGTTTTATTGTGGTGAAGAACTTAGATTTGTTTTTAGTGGAACTACGCTCACGTAAAACAATTAGAATTGGATTTTTTGAAAAGTTTATGGATACATCTTGAGATATAGAAAACACATGACCTCATTAGTAGAACGAGATGCAAGTTGCATTGCAGAATCGAAACCTTCCACATGTTGATGCAGGGTTACTCAAGTCCACAAGCAAAGTATATCTATCTCCAGGATCTCTTTGGGAGGAATTATCCCGGCTTTTAACGACATCAATTTTTAAGTCCAACTGATGTTATGTCTCAAAATATATTTTAGAGGGATTATTTTATTCTGTAATTCTCTAGTTATTCCTTTCGGTTTTATTTCTAATTTTTTATGTTATGTATCTCTAATGTTTCTAAATATTAATTTAGAACAACTTTTTGTTACGTAAATAAAATGTTAACTCAACTTTCTAGAAAAATAGTTATACTATATGTTAGGTGTTATGAGAAATAATATAATTTGTAGATAAGCAAAAATATTTATATCATCCAATTTACAAACTGTCATAGGAATTTCTCAGTTTTTTTCTACACATTTTTTTATGATCTGCAATCATCGTTTAAGGACTAAAACTTTCTTTGTGACAAAAATATTTAATCAACCGAATGGAATTTATTTTATTGATTTTTTGTTTCTGCATTTTTTTGATACAGAATATATACTGGCTTTAGAACTTAGATTCTATTTTTCATGTTTCTGTATCAATTCAATTGTTGAAACTTTCTCCACAAAGTTAAATTCAAAGAAAAAACACAGTGTTTTATAATCAAAAATAATTATTTACCAATTATATAAGAAAAGAGATAAAAAAAACACAGGAGAAACACTGATATACAGGCAATAAGCCAAAATACACGTATTATTCGAGTTAAGTCAGCGTTGAATTATTTTTTCACCGTGAAAATGTGTTGCTATTTCAACTGGGGTGATAATTTCATTTTTATAAGGTTTTCCTGTAAATTTGATTTATGCTCGTTTGCTAATGTTATTAGTTTCCTTGCTCAGGACAGAGAAAAAATATGCTTCCCAAGAAGCAGGGTACGCAGGGTCCGTGGCAGGCGTCGCGAACCGGATGTCGACAAAAAAAGGCGGCGAAATGGGAAAATTATAACGGGAAGGAGAGCAGTGGTATCTAACCTTTTTTTTAAGTTAATAAAAGGACATTAAATAACAAGGATTTTATTTAATGCTTCTTCATCAATGCTTGTTAAAGTATTTTTTTATTCATTTGAAACTTCATTGCACAGTGTAAAAAAATAAAGTGGATTTTTCTCCAAATATTAATCACTTCCAATTACTATTTAATTTAGTTTACTCAGTTTTTTAATAAATAATAGGATATCCAGATTATCAATTTAGAGAACAAAATAATATTTAAATTAAAAGTTTATATAACGCCGTTTAGATATCAGTCTCTCTTCAAAGTCATTTAACTTGGATTTTTTAATATTCGAACCCACTGTTATTAACAGGTCAAAACTATTATAGAAAAATAAAACAATTTAGGTGTAACGATAGGGAGGTGGTGGCTACGACTATTTAGGTGTAAGAATAGGCAGGTGGTGGCTACGACTATTTAGGTGTAAGAATAGGCAGGTGGTGGCTACGACTATTTAGGTGTAAGAATAGGCAGGTGGTGGCTACGACTATTTAGGTGTAAGAATAGGCAGGTGGTGGCTTCGACTATTTGAATAGGAATTTCTCCGCATCTACATGTGTTACAAAAACATATTTGGTAAGATAACCTCAGAAAACTTACCAAGTGAAAAGGAACCGTAGTGAAACCTTTGCATATCTTTCGATATGTGATAGTAACACATTTGAATCTCTGTGAACAGTTGTGCATGTGTGTAGTGTTCATACGCAATTCTAAAATTAAAAAACGATGCAATGCTAAAATAGAAATAAGAACAGGCAACAAAAATAAAATCATACTAACGAAAATTTAACAAGATCGTCGTTGATCATGAAAAGAAAAGGTAAAAACCAGTAAAAATTAGCTATATCCCTAAAAGCAGATGTAATGTTTTTTTCAATGAAGGCAAATATATGAGTATATGAAATAAATATACGAAGTCTCGTATAAGCCGATAATTTTAAGTATATTATATAAATAAACAATTGTTTGGAAATATGAGACTTTGTATAGGACAATGATAGTCAACCTCTATAGTCTAGTAGATAGAATACTTGACTTGAGAAAATTTTCTGATGGTGCCCAAAAAACAAAAAAAGATGTCGAGTCTTATTTAGGAATTCGTATAATGTCAATACTGGCACGCGCTTGATATGTACGCATGTAGTTGCCTCTCCGCATTAGGTAGTATTGCCAATAAACTGCGTGCCTATTGTTCATCTTAACTCACATGCTCGAGTTAAAGAATTAAGCCAATTTACATTTCAAATCCATTATCTGGCAATATCATCGAGACGAAGGGAAGATGCAGACTCAGCAGAGACACATGACACGCATGGCAACTAATCAAATGTTCACAATCCCTAAAGTTAAAACATATTTTGCCCAAAGGCGATTTGCCTATTTAGCTCCCATGATATACTATGGGGTGCCCAATTCATTACAGACAAAGGTACGAAAACAATTTAGGCACTCGATCGGAGCGTGGTTGTTATTGCGACAGGAGTTTGAGTACTTGGGCTTGCAAGAGGAATGACTTGTGGAAGAGGTTTGTCTGAGCTCTTGAGTGTGGTGTTTTTTGTTGTTTTATATTCATATTTTTGTATATTTTTTTTATAATTATGTGCGGTATATTGTGGAATGAATGTGTTGGTCTGTCTGGAGTGATGAAGTGTGAGAAGATTGATTTCGCGTGATGTATACATATGTAATTGAGTGTCACTGTTTGTCAGGTTGATGAGAATGTGCAACAGGGTTTTATGTAACCCGAAATCGGAAAGAAGTATCAATTTAGTTTTTCATGCTATATGTTCTCAGTGAGATACAGGTAAAAGCCTAGTTTACTGGGGACACGACAAATGAAAGACAATAAACCTACTTCCATTAAAATTGTGTGTCTAAATTAAATTACTTATTTTTTCGCAAATCATGTATATTTCTTGTCATGTGTAAAATAAATAAAAAAAAGAATAAAAAATAATGATATCTCCCACTCACACTCTTCAACGTGACGTTTAACCAACTCGGATATTTTGAAGGTTGTCATACAAATTAACAAATTAATTTTGTTTTGATCGGAAATTTACTTGAACAATATACTCGTATATAAATCTTATATATCTAGTAAGTAAAGTATGTAAAGCATTATATTATATTCAGAAAGAAAAAAAAATTGTGCGGTGGTATGAAGAATGTTCAACGAATGAGTGACTTAACAAATGTATAATGTAGATACGCATAAGAATCATGGTCGAAAAAGTCCAAAAGGATTAATGAATTTAAATTTAATGAAAAAAATGTGCGGTGGTTTGAGAATGTTCAACGAATGAGTGACTTAACAAATGTATAATGTAGATACGCATAAGAATCATGGTCGAAAAAGTCCAAAAGGATTAATGAATTTAAATTTAATGAAAGAAATGTGCGAGTACAAATTCTTATAAAACTCCTCCAATTTTTCTGACTTTTTATATTTCCTTCATTCAAAATATCATTAGTTTGATCCAACCCTTATTTCTTTACCACGCCTTCCACTCATATATGTACTATATATTTGTTTGGTTAGCCTTTCTTCGTTCATTTGTTCTACTAAACATTACCAAACGATCTTGGATTGCTCTACTCCGTCCTGATACATCTGCCTTTAATTGGTATTCATCCCTAATAAATTCATTAATTTTTCTGAAATGTGCATTTCAATAGCATTTATTCGGTTACTTTCAATATATTTCTTGATTTACGTTTTACTTCCGTGCAACAAAATTTAAACTAGAAATTTTGTAAGTTCATAGCATATTTTGATGCTAGTTGTTTCAAAATATAACGCATTATCCTCTATTCCTGATAGATAAATACCATGTTAGTACGTATATCAAATAATGTATTAATTGACTCTCGTTTACAGTTAATGTGACATCAATATCATACGACCAAAATTTATAATGTTACATAATCCATGAATAAACAACAAACAGGACAGTGAAGGTTTTATTATATTACTTATAGGCTTTACTAACATTGTGGAGGCTTAAAGACATTGTAATTTGTTTTATCAAACACTGTTTATTCCACTTTATGTAACGGTATAACCGAAGTTATAGCGAATGTTTTATTATTTTTACAACAGTATTAGAAAACAAACTGGAAACTTAGGCATAACTGAGGCACTTCACAGAGAAGTATGAATATAATTGTTCCTGTTAATATTATATTAAAGCTGTCGTTAATTTCATTAGACATCAAGTCTGAACAGCGTGGGCGTTAAGTCTAAACAGCGTGAACATTAAGTCTAAACAGCGTGGGCATTAGATCTGAGCAGATAGGCTCATACGTGTATTTTTATTAATAACATTTTCAATAGAGATGTATGGTCGTGCGGTAACGCACTGGACTTCCGTGTGAAATGTCGTTGGTTCGCATCCCGCGCTGTGCTACTTTCCTCGGACGACACTGACACATTTTCTGCCTAGTGGTCGATGGCATAAGGATACCTATGACTTCGGTTTATATATTCTTTTTAAATATATATTTATATTTTATATCATTAATCGTTCACATGTAGATGCGTTTTACGAAATTGACGTCTACGAGTACATGATGCATCTTTAAAATCTTTCTGAGGGTTTTGCGATGAACCATCACTTCCAAGGATGCCCGACAAGTGGTTTTCGTTGGGCTACCTGTTATCTTCGCCATTATCTGTTCCTTCGTCTCAGCTGATAATGTTTGATCGTCCGAAAAGGAATTTGTCCAGCACTCTCCTTTTTTCAATAAATTATCTAACCAGCTTCTCTACAGTGCCTCAAAATATAGAAGCTCGGTTGAGTTGATGTGCATTGAATTAATCTACTACCTGTCGATATGACGAACCCTCGCAGGCACTCAACATAACATCTTGAATACGCTCTTTTTTTATCAAGCTTATTCTTCCGTCAATATTTTTCTGAAAAACAAACAAAATATTAGCAATATTAGTAAATTATGAACCCTTAAATTATCCTTCAAAATAATTGCTTACATGCCCAGACTGTATGCCCATCTTATATGTGTATTTAAAATAATTGCTTACGTGTCCAGACTGTATGCCCATCTTGTATCTTCTTCTCCCTGGCTCCATCCCAACTCACTGTCTGCGAAGACAGTTGGGGTCAGCTCTCCTCGTCCTCAGGTTGTATGCTTTTCTGTCCCGGACTACGTCCCCCAGGCTGTGCCTCTGCATCAGGTTATCTTTTTGCACCACCCATAAATTCTTTGGTCTTCCTCTGGTTGTTATTCGAGGAAGATCCATGGAGATTGCCTGGTTCACAATGTGATCGGGTGCTCTGCGTCCAACGTGCCCATACCATCTATGAGTATGCCCATCTTGTATGTGTGTTTAAAATAATTGCTTACGTGTCGAGACTGTATGCCCATCTTGTATGTGTATTTAAAATAATTGCTTACGTGTCCAGACTGTATGCCCATCTTGTATCTTCTTCTCCCTGGCTCCATCCCAACTCACTGTCTGCGAAGACAGTTGGGGTCAGCTCTCCTCGTCCTCAGGTTGTATGCTTTTCTGTCCCGGACTACGTCCCCCAGGCTGTGCCTCTGCATCAGGTTATCTTTTTGCACCACCCATGAATTCTTTGGTCTTCCTCTGGTTGTTATTCGAGGAAGATCCATGGAGATTGCCTGGTTCACAATGTGATCGGGTGCTCTGCGTCCAACGTGCCCATACCATCTATGAGTATGCCCATCTTGTATGTGTGTTTAAAATAATTGCTTACGTGTCCAGACTGTATGCCCATCTTGTATGTGTATTTAAAATAATTGCTTACGTGTCCAGACTGTATGCCTATCTTGTATGTGTATTTAAAATAATTGCTTACGTGTCCAGACTGTATGCCTATCTTGTATGTGTATTTAAAATAATTGCTTACGTGTCCAGACTGTATGCCTATCTTGTATGTGTATTTAAAATAATTGCTTACGTGTCCAGACTGTATGCCTATCTTGTATGTGTATTTAAAATAATTGCTTACGTGTCCAGACTGTATGCCTATCTTGTATGTGTATTTAAAATAATTGCTTACATGTCCAGACTGTATGCCTATCTTGTATGTGTATTTAAAATAATTGCTTACGTGTCCAGACTGTATGCCTATCTTGTATGTGTATTTAAAATAATTGCTTACGTGTCCAGACTGTATGCCCATCTTGTATGTGTATTTAAAATAATTGCTTACGTGTCCAGACTGTATGCCTATCTTGTATGTGTATTTAAAATAATTGCTTACGTGTCGAGACTGTATGCCCATCTTGTATGTGTATTTAAAATAATTGCTTACGTGTCCAGACTGTATGCCTATCTTGTATGTGTATTTAAAATAATTGCTTACGTGTCCAGACTGTATGCCTATCTTGTATGTGTATTTAAAATAATTGCTTACGTGTCCAGACTGTATGCCTATCTTGTATGTGTATTTAAAATAATTGCTTACGTGTCCAGACTGTATGCCCCCATCTTGTATGTGTATTTAAAATAAAATAGACCTAGCTGTGAATATTGGCACTGACGCCAAAGATTTTCTACTCATATTCCCAGCACAGCCATTCTGGGATATTCTGGGCGAAAGTGAAATAACAAAATACACCTTGTTATCCTCTTTGTATCCTTTGTTAGTAAGTTGATTAATTAGATTTACAGCAGAAAATCTTTGTGTCATTTTGTTAACGAGCGGTGGTAGACACTTCATAAAATTCTGAACCGTAATCGGGTCGAGGTGACACTAAATGTTTAATCATCAATTGTTACGAATCGTTTTATACATTGTGTTTCTTTATAAATGTGTGTAACGCTAGCAAATTATTATGTGATGGGTATAAAAAGTTGTTTTATTTTATTATGTGAACCCATTTATTGACTTAATACTTTGTGAAGATAACAAATAATTGATAAAACATACATATACATGATATGTTACATAACATCACGCCGTTTCCTTCTAGGTGTAGGTAGAAAAAATATAGCATCAGACTTCCCTATTCTGAAACACATTTTATGTCTCCAATTTTTACACCTTTCGAAACCTTCGATTTCATTGACTTTTAACATTTTTTTCATTAAAAATATATACTCGACTCAACAATGTTTTCCTTTATCCTCCTATACCTGTTACGTTTTACTCAAAATTGAACTATATATCAATTGTAAATATACAGTATTATTTACCCTCTAAACGGCGATGTATAAATTGTCCTTGTATTATTATCATTTATAAGCTGTGTATAAAAAAAATTGTGTCAAGAGTAAAAGTGTGAATTAAAACTACCTTAGCACAAATAAACAGTGTATTATTTTTGTTAAATTTCAAGGTAATTTAATTATTAAATAACATTACATCAATTTTAATATTAATATCATCCAACTAACCATAATGATGCTTAAGAGGTATTTAGTGAAAACCACAAAGGAAACCTTTTCAAAAACATTGGATACCAACGGGAATCGAATCTACAATCTTCAAAACAGAAAACTGGCATCTTACCAAGTAGACCACAAAAGTCTTCATGTCGTGAATCGAAGATGTAACTTGCTTAAATTTTTAATCAAAACCTGATATTTTAAAAAATTACATTTATTGAAATGCATACGATTTCACATTTACGTATATTTTTTTTAATTCTGTTTGATTTCAACAATTCTAAGTGATTGTGGCATTTCTAAAGGGCCATTAAATTGTATTTAATAACTTAGAGCATAAGAAGTTTACTTCACTGAAATATATAATCCATTTCCATAATTAAGCCCGTCAAGTTATATGGGAAATTCGATTCAATATATTAATTGGATTTATCATATGAAAAGGATAACATTATTACTTGACCACAATATATAATGAGGGATTTATTAAAATTTCCTTAGAGATTTCATATTCAATATTATGATCAACAATTTATAGAGATGTTAATGAGGTTGTTTTCATCTCACATTTCATCTTAAACTGGTTTATCGTAAAATCAAAGAAATAAAGACTTTGTATACAACAAGTGTATTTGATATAAATTATGAAATAATTAAACGAGCCTAACAATATAAAATATCTGGAATGATGGCTCAATGATTAATGGGACCAGTCTTCAAGAGATCACAGTAAGAGCTGCTTCTTAAAAATACAGATTCTTATATCTAACGTGTACTTCAATCTCGACTTACGCATGTGAATTTTATGTCGCTACATATTCTCAGTACATTTTTTTTTTGTTTTGAAGTATGGCCACTTACTCAGGTTACTACAAAGAAACCATGGAAGTGTGGTGCTATCGATAAAGTCCGAGTGTCTCAGAAGTTGATAAAGCTGGAAACGGCGACATCCTGAAATCAATGAATATTAATTGAAAAATATTATCCACCATGGCAAAGAGAAATTTAAAATACTTAAGACGTATAATACGAGAAGTAAATATGAGATTCATCAACTGATATTGCAGGGAAAAATTCAGTACAAAACAAATGGGAAACGACGCACCTCCTGGTGAAAGAATTTACTTTATGATGGCCAACGTCCGAAAAATAGAGGAGCTCTAAAGATGAAAAAGATAGACTTCTTTAAAACGTGTAATTTGACAAAAAGGCGTTAGTCAAAAGGAATCGTTGATCTTTAAAAAATGTCATTCAGCGAAGTATTCCTAGATCGATAGGTGTAAGCCCATAATATAGACCAGAAGATAAATACTGTTTGTCTCTGACAACTAAGACATGACCAGACTTTGTTGGTAAACTTACTAGGAAATGTGGCCATTGAAATCTCAGATGATTCTGGTCATGTTTACAGCAAATTTGAAGAGAGATGAGGTTAATTGTACTCCGCGGCAACAAATTCAAGCCACGACTTAAAGCTAATGTTTATTTTTAGACCACTTAAACTCTCGGAAAATTTTGAAATATAACTTAAGCATTAATTGTTTTATTTATTTTAAACGTTAGTGTAAATAAGTCTGGCGGATTTATTACTTTAAACTAATTTCCTCCAATCGACCAACTCTTGTTTCATAATTATTATTGATGTCCACAACCATGGATTTAATGTTATATTTGCTAACTTAATTTGTTTTTTTAATAAGAAAAAGAAATAACTATTTAGATGAAAAGTATGTAAGTGCTAAGTATAAGGAATATTATAAGATACATCATGATTATTAGGCTTATATTTAAAAAAAGATAAGAATGAAGAACAGTTGATTAAACAAGAAAGATCTTTCCAATTTTAAGCCAAGTGAACTACAAAAAATGATTTTTTGAAATGTAAGTTATGTTTTGATATACAAAGAATTTTACCGTCACCAGGTGGAAGACAGAGTCCATGCTCAATAAGAAAATTTAATGTTTCACACAGATACTGAATTCATCTTGTATAATTCAAAACTCCAAAGACGGTTGACAGAACATGGAGAATTTTTCATATGTTAAGCCATTGAAGTCTTGCATGATATTTTTAATTTAAAAAATACACCTGAACGTGTTCCCCGCGGGAAGCACAAACGCCTGTGATCTGACGACAATCCAAGTTTCAAATCACAAATGCTTAAAAAGAATGACACAAAACCGGGATAAAAATGGAACAAAAATTTAAAATAATCTTTATTCTAGCGAAATCTCTGAAAACCTTGTCAAATAATACACTAGTTTATGAGATATTGTTGAATAAACAGAGCGCCGAATTTTTTTGGTTTCTCAATATTTCCAGCTATTGCGTCACATGTAACGACCTGTCGCGCGGATCGAGTCCTGCGATGAGTCTCTCTTACGTAAATAAACAATACTAAGTCTCTCTTACGTAAATAAACATTACTAGTGCTATATGCATTTGATTGGGTGAGTGTAATGAATCATTGCTTTGGTCGTAGCATTCCTTTGTTGGTTTTACGTAATGTTTAGTTTATCTCCTTTATTTAATGAGTCTCCTTAAGAGTAATGACTATTATTTATTATCAGAAAATTACTTGAATGTCATGTTTACTTGGTGTTGTAATCAAATATCAGTGGTTCTAAACAAAATACGCGTTTAAACTTACGAATTAAAAAACGCCGAAATTGTGCCGCGCACAGGATTCGTGGAATTTGATTTTTAACGCGGTGAACAGGTTAAACACACATCTTGAAGCCTCTCCAAACAATCAAGACGAATTGATAACAAAAGGCAAAATAAGACTTACGACTAGCAAGATTCTCCTTGAAATAGGGAAAAAAATGCGCAATCTGTTGGAGAATGAAGATTTGCGAAGATTTTGCAATTTAACGCAGATATATGATATCGCTCATTCAAAAATTGATCGACAGATTCCCAGGTCTTCAACATATCGGTTATATGAAATTACGCAGTCATCAATTTAAATAGACAGTTGATTTGATTGATTAATCCTCGAAATAAATCTACGACTTCGTATGACAAAAGCTTATTTTATAGGTTAAATAAGCAAGCTATTTTCCTAGTCACTATGTGATAGTGGTAAGATAGTAATTTATGAAATCTGAAGCAGTATTTTTTTTGGCCAGAAACTTGTGTACACTTACAGATCATTCACATGCAAGTTGTATACTAACATTAACTAACAGCTGATGCGTAATTGAGTTAAAAAATGGAAAAACGGAGATGTGAACGTTTTCCCACATAAACAACACATGCAGTCGGATGCAATTCATTCAATAGCTTATGGGACACCTTAATTTACACATTGTATCCGTGTGGTAAAAACTCTTTAGCCAATTCAACACGATATATGAGATATTAAGCAGCTTCATTTACCCCAACAGCAGTTTGAAATCGACCAAGTTTAATGCACTGTTGAAATTAAGCAGAGTAAGGAGTGTGAACTGCCCATTGTCCTTAGTAAGCCTGACGTCATTAGTAATCCTTATTAATGCAGTGGTCGTACTGTGGCTAGGACGAAAATGGACTGCAGTGAATTTGATTTATTATTAGTAAATATGTAATTCGTGAGTTGATTACAAAACCATCACACAAGAACGCTAGAAAAAATAAGAAAATGGAAGCAGGTCGAAAATCTTAAGTGGGTGCAGGATTGATAGTTTTCAGAAGTGGAAAAATACATTAATTAAAAAGTAACATTTTATTTGTTCAGAATTCAATAAACTAGACTTTTTCCCGTATTTATTTAGACATAACAAATTTTATATTTTCGTTTCAATTAGAAGGTTCTAGCCAGATAATTATATTTTTTTAATCCTCTGATTTTTTTACTGTGCAAGAACTGAAAACAAGTAATTTGGGTATTTATTATTAGCACTGTTGAATAACAAAATACTCGTGGATTTTTCAAAGAAATCAGTTTTTTTAAATAAAACAAAACGGATTTAAAATAAATAGACCATGGAGCATTGAAAAGCAAAAATTAAAAAAATATAATTAAAATAAAGCCAATCTAGAAGCGTTGTCTCTATCAATCTCATCGCCCACGAGTAGTTAGAGTAGGGGTCCAGAAGAAATATTGCAAACCTTCTCTAGGAATCCACAGTATTACCTATTTTTTTTTATAAACTAGTATCTACAGTTGCATTAAACTTTGTAGACATTCTGAGAGTCGAAGCAATGATAACATAAAAAGCTGGACCTTAAACTGATGAATTTTAAAACCAAATACTATTCCAGTCTTAACGTATGACACACACCCAATTTGAATATTTTCCTCGAAAGGGGGTGTTAGAATATGTTACCCTTTGAAAACATTATTTTTTTTATTCACTCACAATACTAAATAAGTATATGTGTAAACAGGTTTTTTTTAATATTGATGTTATTTTTTTTTTCAGGCGCAAGCTGCCCTCATGTACGATGCAGTTTACGTCCTCATCGAAGCCTTCAACCGTCTGATGCGCAAGAAAATGGAGTCTTCAAGGGGCAGCTCCCGGAGGGCAAACTTCTTCGGCAACAATTCCAGGTCACTGGATTGCTCTACCAAAGGCTGGGTTACTCCCTGGGAACATGGAGATAAAATATCCAGGTTGCTAAGAAAGGTATGGCATTGATATGTCTTGAATTTTTGCAAATCATTCAATTTAATGGAAAGCGATCATGTTCATATGAATTTTTGAAAGGTAATATAATACGATGTTCTTTAAATATATTTTGCTCTGAGTATAACAAACATTCTTAACTTTGCTTTTTAACTTATGTTATATATTTTTGTTCAATATTTTAAAAGTTCAATATCTACGAGTATATTGGAAGAAAAGATAACTTTTAAAGCTAAAAAAATCTTTGGTGAAAATCTGATCTAGAAATTTAAAAAGATCAAGCTTTATCTTGAAAAAAAAAGTCAAGAATTAAGTACAAGCTCTTACAATGTTTCAAAAATAGAAAAAAAATCGTTCAAAAATATATGGAAACCAAAATAAATTTGAGTTAAAAAATTATTTTATAAAAGCATTTTTTTCCTATTCCGTGTTATATGAAAATTTACTTAGCACTATAAATAAAAAGTTTCGTTGGCAAATCCAACTGAATAAAGTAAACATAAATACGTGTCTATAAGCATTATTAAATATTTCTTGGGCAAAATTTCCTTGTTGCAAATTATTTGCATATTTGTCTTATTAAACACTATAAAATATTGTTTTTTTATTATTTTCTCTCAAATGTATTAAAATTCCTCTCTTTCTATTTATTGAAAATGGAAAAATAAACAACTAAATTCAATAAAACATTTTGTTTGTTTAATATCTTTATTTAAAATAAATCATTTTTATTGAAATATTTCTTTTACTATATGAAAAATTTACAACGATTAATAGAGAGAATTAGATTTTGTTTTCCTTGTTATTATTCACATATTATTTATCTATAATTACGCTTTAAGAAAAATACGTGTCCGAAGAAATACAGGTTGTAAAAAATATATACAAACTTTGAATCGTAAATTCACTATTTATTAAGGTATATCAAAGATTAAAACTCCAAATTAAAGAAAACCAAAATAGATTTTTTTAAGTTATAGCAAGTGATCAAATTTATGCCCATTCTGATCCATACTCTCCTGATAACGTGAAATCGCAAACCTCACGAATCATTTATTTTGGTATTTAAGCGTATTATATTTCAATGGCTACTCTTAATTCAATAACTGTTAAAAAAAACGTCAACATTAAAAGGACCTTGGTGTGAGGTCTAAGGAATGTGGAATGAATTCAATGATACCTCTACGTCATATTTATCTCTTCGACAAATATTCATTGTGATAGGCTCTCACATCATCCCTAAACTCTTAGGGATGATGTGAGAGCATATCACAATGAAATGCGTGGTATGACTAATTCCTGTAACAAGTTCAAGTAGGTAAATAGCATGGTATAAAAGTGTGTACATACTCGTATATATGGTTTTTGGGGCACTCTCAATATTAATTTACAAGAATAAAATACAATATGTGCTTCTCCGCGATAAAACGAAGAAATAAAGCGATATTACAAGTTTGGTATTACAATACCACGGCCTTCTTTTATCAGTAAAAATGAATCAACCATTCAGTGCTACTGCAAACAATCTTTCGAGGTAAGACACTTATTGCAAAATGTTCTCCATAAATAAAATAAAATATTTTAATCAAAACGTTTGTCGACTTTCGATTACTGCCCATAACAAAACATATAAAGTTACTTGATATTTTCAAACTTAACATGTTTTTGTAAATACGAGATACTTTTACATTTTACTAATAGAAGAAAATTCAAGTATCGTTAAATTAATAATTTATTAAAACTGTATTGCACTACTAAAAAATAGTCAATACTCGAAACCGATAAGTAATTAAAAATGCTCCATACAATTCCAAAACTAATACAAATCATTCTTGATGATAATTTTTCTATTCACTTTACTAACATTAATTAACTTTTTTGGTATATTGATGTGTATAAGACCTCTATGGCTTAGTTGATAATACGCTTGACTTCCACCCGGGGGTTTGAGATTCTTTTGCCGGTAGAACACCAAAAAATAAATAATCTCATTGTGGTAAAATAATTTGTCAGGTTACAATACTTGCACACACCGAGTACGTGTATGTGTTGTATCTTTCCATGCGGTAGTGTTACGAATATATGCAATGACGGTCCATGAGTTTTGTATCTAATTCAGTGGTTCTAAACCCGAAGGCCCGATTACTGGGGACAAAGGCAATATTTTCTCAACAATTTTAATATGTAGAAGGGTGTCATGCGAAAGAACAAAATATTCAATTCACTTCTGCCTGATATAATATTTTAATTATATAGAGTAATTATATATTAATAGATATAATATATTAATATATAATTACTCTAATGATTGGCGTTGATATTTAAACCCCTCTTTAAAAAAAAAAAAAAAATAATAATAACCCACAAACTTTAGGGATGGAATATTTTGACAATAATAAAATATTATTTTCGATCAACATTCTTTTTTTTTATATGGATACCTTTTTTTCATATTTTCGAATTCTTTATTTGTCTTGATTATTTTTCTTTTATCCTTTATTTGTTTTGATTGTTGTTATTTTATTGTAATTTGTTTTTTTATTCACCACGCATGAATAATAGCTATATCATGTTGATGATGTCAGTTTAATTTACTGAAAACACATTTATTTAGCGAATTGATAATATTTTTAATATAGCAAATGAGGGTAGTCGTATTTAAATAATTGGCAAGCGTTAGCTTTAAAGTTTTTTAATAAATTTTTCTTTAATTTAAAAAAGAATCGCGGTCAATGGAATTTCAATTTAAATTTTTTTTAAATTTAAATCCCTCGTTTTAAAAAACTGAAAAAAAAATTTAAAGTTTGTTTTAACAATTAGATACAAAAAAGAGGTCACGAAAAAATATTTTTAACCATTGATTTTGCAAGTCTTCTTGTTTTTACCATGCATTAAAATTTATTACAATTACAATGTTCAAGTAATCTTCTTTGATAACTTATGTGGTTTAGTTGGCAAAACACTTGTATCTCGATCCGAAAGGTGCAGGTTTGATTTGCGTTAGAACGTACATTTTTTAACCCTACAAATGCATGACATCATGGATTTTGATGAAATTTATACTCAGCATAGGAAAAGTGATAACAACGGAAAACATAATGAAAAAAATCAAAAACCATTTTTAGTGTTTTTTTTTATTGAAAAAATGCGTGGTGATACAAATTTGCTTCACACATTAGTATTTTATTGATTTTTATCATGCAGATAAGTTTTTACATGAAAATATTGTGTATATAAATAAAACATACCTGAGTTGTTTTTATTTTTCAACTTTTAAAACACTTTCATAATGGTTTAATTAATTCTTGAAATGCAGTAAAAAGTTGAATCCACCATTCTTCCAACTGTCAGAATTAAAAATATATTTTTAATATATAATACAAACACATTTCTTTTCATTTGTTTGCAAATAGTCAACAAGAAAGATAGTTGTACCACATGATTTTAGTGTATTTTATTCCCAAAAGATGGTCTTGCATTTATCATAGTTTTTTTAATTTCATGATGCAAATTTGCTTCCCAATGCACTGTAGGGTTTGTATAAGTCTGGGTTTCCCTTCAGGTATCTTTTGCACATTTCTTGTTAGTATTAAAAGATTTTCAAATGGCAATTAATCCCCAAACTGTACTGTATACAACGAAGCGTAATACAGCATAATTATCGATTTTATTTAGTTTATTATGATTTAGACACAAATGTATTTTTTTCACGTTACTTCGTTTATTTCTTTAGTAGAACGCCATAATTTTATAAATATAAAATCGTTGCATTTTACTTAGGCCCACTGAGCGAGTGAAAACGGTTCCATACAGTTTTTTTAACAAGCCTTAAAAATAAATTTAATTTTCAATACCTGATAATTATATTTCTGAATCAAGAAAATTTGATTGAATTTTTAAAATCACTTTAAAAATTATAGGTTAAAATCTTAATTCCATTACGGGAATGAATTATTCAAAGAAAATTCCAAAATCAATGTTGTCAATTTATGTAAATACTTTTCAAACTTTCACGGATGAGAATGGAGCGAAGTGCTTAAAAATTTTGAAGCAAAATATTATTAACAAGGATGAGAAAACTTTTTAATAACCATATTTTTTAAAAATAAACTAACGTGAATTATATCGATTGAATTAGAATTTAGGGGAGGGAGGGTTTATTTTATTTAGTTTTTTTTTTTTTTTCAGAATTATTAACAAATGTTTAATCTTGATTATTTGTTGGTAAAACGAAATAATTATTGTAATCTCCTCTCATGACATCCTCTTGAATATAGATTGGAAGATAGTATACGTAGTAAAAATTTAAGCAATAATTACTAAAATAAAAAAACTTCTAGCATTCATAAACATCCGTTTTAACCTTTCCCTTCCGGTGCTAAAAAAAATCGCGCGTTCCGGTGCTGTATGTTCAATACACATGTACAAATGAGCGATTTAAAATCAGAAAAATGATAATAGTCTTAGCCAATCGCTTAAATTAATTAAATTTGAAGTCAAAAGTGATAATAATTGAAATCGAATTGCTGAAAACATGAAAAAAATATCGGTCAACGTTCACAAAACGGACGAAGTGACCACCTCAAACGAAAGCCCGCGAGCTACTAAGTCGGGACTCGGAACACTAACACTGTGTATGTTATATATACCTCGAAGGAAAAAAACAACTGCGAACTGAGATTATATTTCTTGCATTCCCATATACCGAAGTAGGGTGAGAGTGAGACGTGAATATCGTCGCTTCCTCATCCATAGCGGTTTTTAGAATGAATATACTTACGTCACACACTGGCACACGTTTGATTGTATTGGTGAATTTATTCCCGATTTTCACAAAAAATCTCCGATGTGACCGATAAGTGCTAATTATTATTAAAATTATTTTTTCATTCAATGCGTAAATGTATTACGGAGGAATGCCTAAAATCTGAAGCCAGTATTTATTATATTTATAGAGATATTAAACTTTTTATAAGCAATGTGTACTAGTTACACATCACAGGGAAAAAAGGGTTAATCACAACAAATGTCGATATCTTAAACCCTACATAAAATAATTATAACGACTTCCGTTGTTAATTTACTTAACGTCCACTTTGGGGGTTTTGGACTCGATTCCCGATGAGGCCTTTTAAAATTACTGGTCCGGTAAAAAAGTTTTTCTGGTAACAATGTTCACATGCGTTATATATGTACGAGTATTGTTGTCACTTTAAGTTTGTGGGGTAGTATTCCAAACACGTGCGATAACAAACCGCTAGCTTCGTACCTACTCCAGTGGTTCTAAACCTAAAGGCTCGATTGATTACAATAAGACAATGTTGTGTCCCGGCTACGCTCCTTAATCTGTCTGAATAACCAATTCGGTTACGTTCAATGGTTACCATACGAATTAATGTTACATTCAATGGTTACCATACGAATTAATGAATGACTATTCAATTAATTTCGAATAACTAGGGTGCTGAGTTCTGAGTGATTATGCTTGCTCTCAGATAACTGAGATATATCTGAAATTACATTCCAAAGGATGAAATGAAAAGTTCATTTAATGTTGACCCGACAACTGCAATGCAGAAAAAATAGACTCACCTAAGAACCAATAGACTCACCTTTTCAAAGAAGCCTTTCGAGTTATATCTGATATCAGAAAAAAATACATTAATTTCCACTATTTAAGATTTAATTGTTGACTTGTCCCAAAATTATATGGACCAAACTGTGTTGCATTACTAATTTTTTTATCTTAGTTTTAATAAAATTGAATCCTTGAATATCTTATCAATACGATACTTTTTTAGAGATCCTGGGTGATATCAGATAAATCATTTGAATGAATTAGTTATCTCAATCACATATTTATTTTATTCAAAACTTCCTTTTGAAACAATATCTTTCATAAAATTAAATTAAATAAGTTACAATGACTCAAAAACTATTTATATTATTATTGATTGATACAAAATTCATGAACAATTTTAATAGCAACAATGAAAGTCAGATACTACTATTATCAATAAAAATAAAAATTAAGAAATATTGAATATGTAATGAAAATCAGGAATAAAACCTGTTACATTAATGACTTGGAATTCAGGAATTCAACAATAGATTTTTATAAGATGTCAATAATGGAGCGACTTTAACGTAAGTTTGTAACTGGTTCGAGAGTCTCTTAATTGTTTGATGGACTGTAACGGTTATTTTTTTTCTTTTCCTCTTCAATTTAAAATCTATTTTAAAGTTTTGACATACCTTATTCCACATGTATAAGTTTAATGTCGCGCTTATCCACTTAGATATATGATCCAAAAACTAATAAAGTAGGATCCAACTATATGAACACTCAGAGTGCTGGGCTGTGGACCGATCAAGATGAGGACAAGTTTTGGCATACTTGTTCCTGGTGGAACGTAAAGATTATTTTATTATGTTGTATTACATTTTCGTTGTATAACAAACAATAACTGTTTCGGTTTACAGTTTCATTGTTATATGATATATCATAGTTCAGCCTGTCAGTTTTTTTTTATCATGTGACACTCTCCTTAAAGCAACCAGAAAAGTATTTTTATCAAATTTTAAGTAAAAACAAGTCTTGTTTTTACTTAAAATTTGATAAAAACACTTTTATTTGAATATTTTATTTTATTTATGTTGAAAAATACACTGTAGATATATTCTCGACACCGCCTAGCAGTATGAGAAGAAGCCTGGCTGATATTCTTCCTTACAAATAAGCTATTTAGAATATATCCTCTTTGCGTACCAGGAGATATCCGTGCAATTTGGATTAAAAAAAAAGGAATATTTATATTTGATGTACTTTTATTTTTGACATATAAAAAATGCTTTCTTCTATCTGAAATTCGTAGAAAATGAATTAACATTTTTCAACCATTAGTTATTTCTTTACAAAATACAGGACTTAGTAAATATGACAGATAAAAAGGGTGGCAGCAGTTATAACCTACCGACCTTCGTAGACCTTAGATCTCCTCGACGTTGAAACTATTGAGTGTGATATGTCTAGAACTCACCTTTTGAAGTGGACTAATTTACACACAATATGTCAATGTACAAAAGATTGACAGTTTTCCTTAGTCGAAAGGGATTTTCAAAATAATTTGAAAAAATACTTTAATTTCCGTACCATTATATTTATTTTAAAGTATTCAAACCATTAACTTAATATTTATTAGCTAAACTTATTATTTAGTTAAGAGGTTATAATTTACATTAAAAATTTTGTTAAAAATATTATTTTTTTGTTTAAAGGTTTAAAAAATCGATTAATATTTTTTTTCAGTTCTTCAATATATTTTGATATGTAACTGGACTAAATTTTTATTGAGTGTAACTTAACTTTATAGTTATGAAAAATGGTACAGTATGTATCACTTGCACAAAAATGCCATAAGAGGTGAAGTACAAAAATCGTATTGTACAATACTTCACCTCTTACGGCATTTTTAAGTTAACTCGAACCAATTCAAAATTTTAAGGTTCCCAAATAATGGTTTTTTTATCACTCATTCCGTGTCCGAACCATATTTTTTTAATTATTTCCCATATTTCCAGTAGTAGTTGACAGAAATGTCATTATACTCGCATTAATCAGAACATGCCCTAGAATAAATTTCCGATATTCAGAGCATGTATTGTGAGTTCGTGAGTCCCACAGTCACATTAAATGCTGCTTTCGTCCAAGAAACCAAATCTCTACATGTTCACCTTGCATCAAGTCACCTCTACTCGGAGTCGATTAAGGTCCCCTAAGTAGGGCAAGGAAGTTGGTCTTTTGATGACATATTTTTTCGAAAATTTCGAGAACTGAAATAAAAAAATAAAAATATATAATTAATATATGTTAGGTCAATGAATAAACTGATATTTTTTTTTGCGCTCGAAATAAATCAAACCACAATTTAACTGAGATTCAAATTCAAAATAAATATTGTAAAAATATACAATTGATTGTAACATGTACATACCCGTAGTTGTCCTTTTTTTAACGTTTTAGAAATAATTCACTCAAAATTATAAAAAAAGGTTGAGCTTACCAACCATCATTTTGTCAAAGTTTTATATTTCAAATGACACAACATTTATGTGAATTAGGTTGGTAACGAGTACAAAAAACGTTGAATCACCATTTAGTGTAAAAAATAGGACAAATATATGTTACTGCCATATAATGTACTTTACAACCATATGAAGGAAATGTATAACAATAAAAAAAACCATTAGAAATCAATGTGACGTTAACTCTAATAATTACAAGAAGAATCCTCTGAGATGGTTTGAGATTTTGGAACGAATGAATGAAGAAAAACCAATAAAACGAATGTACAGTGCAAATGTGAGTGAAACGCGTGTTATAGGAAGACCAAATAAAGTGAGGTGGGTTCAAGTGAATGATTTTTGAAAGAAAGAAATATCAAAAGCCAGATCAATAGTCTGTGTATGAATTTAAAAGATGCGAAATATGTTTGTCGCAATTGAAAAGTCTGGCATTCTCACCTCTTCGCCTACCCTAACAAGAAAACTGCGTGATCTTTTATATTAACACTTGCCTTACTGTGCTCAAAAATCCGCGAGCCACGGTGATGGACGCTAAGCGTCCAGTGAAAAATGTATATTTTAAATCAAAATTATTCAAAATCTGCTAGGTTATTTTTTGTTATTAGCTATAAAAATATTATTTATTATATATTAAAACGTCGGATAATCAAATGAAATATTAGTCCTGGTCACTCGCTATCCATCACAGGGTGGCAAGTGTTAAATAGACAAAAACAAATTAACTGTTGGCTTTTTTAAGAACTTTCACATTTTTCTGTCTATGTTACATATTGAAACATTACTGAATGTAGGGATAAGGAACGAACATGAATTTGTGTGATGTGTTAAGAAAGATGAAGAGCACGTTGAGATGGTTCGGACATGTGGAATGAATGAATGATGAAAGACTAACAAAACAGATATATAGTGCGAATGTGAGTGGAAGGCGTGTGAGAAGAAGACCAGGGAAAGTGTGGTTGACTAAAGTGAATGATGTTCTGCCAGAAGAAAACCTAGAAAGACCGAGAAATTGTAAAAATCTTATGAGAAATTTAAAGAGGCAAAGAATGTGTGTCGAGATATGAAAGTCTGGTGCCCTGTCTTCTCTACCTACCCCAACAAGGAGATAACTAGATTATATGTTACATATTTTGTAAGAAAGTTTGCTATTGGAAGATCAACTTCAAAGTGAGTTTAAAGTGAGCTTGTTTGCATTTTTCGAAATGTCAACCAAGGACGTCGTATTGTATTAAAGTCACATTTATCGTAAATTTGAAACCAATTATTTTCCGGTTTATTATCTTATTTTATATTATATGGAAAAATAAAACCATAAAACCACGAGGTTCTGTGTGGGTGTTTGCAGTCAGAAGAGGAGAGAAACCGATTCATCTGGTCACAGAGCAGTCGTATTCTCTGGGGATTTGCGGTTTGTTTTCACGTTCCATCCCAACATTGTTTCCAAAGCTTACTACAACCTTTCTCGTAAGGCGTAGAAATCAAATAAAAGTACTCCGCCCTTGGTACATACAATAGGAGCTTTCTAAGCCGAGACGATTTGATGGATTACTTAATTCAACTGAGGTCCAATATTCTTTTTTCACAGCATTTTATCTTAAAATATAATTTATATACGAGTACATTCCTTCTGTTGGTGGTTTCTTCTTTCAAGTTGAGATTGAAAAATTCATTCCTCGATGTCAGAGAGTCTATATTCACCGTTTTAATATCAGTTCATTCAGTTTAAAAATATATTAAAGATTGGAACAAATAGAATGATTCTACAATATTATTTAGGTAATTAATAAAACGCCTATCTTCCGTCTTGAAGGTGCTTGTTTGATTACCGTTGGAACCCCGATACTTTTTTGAAATATATTTAGTCTGGCTGTCGCTTAAGGGCTCATAAATATCTTTCTACCGATTGTATGATTGCCACATGGCAATAATTCCACAAGGTTGTACTGTAAGGCATCATGCACTCTTTATATTATCTGTCTTTTCAAAATACAAGTGATATGGTTATAGTATGAATGTATGTTACACAGCCAAGATTTTCTCTGGTAACAATATTCTCTCGAGGAAGACGTGTGCGAGTATTGTTGCCTCTTTATGTGAGGATAGTATGACCAGCAGGTGAGAGGATGAATCTTGATTTCCGTGCCTGCTTCAGTTGTTCTTAATCCAAAGACTCGATTAGTTGAGTTGAAAAATATGTTGGATCCCGGCAACGCTATTTAATTTTCCTAATTGCCAATTCGAATATATTAAAGGGTACCTTAAAAATGAAAAAAATCCCCACATATTAGCAATAAGATACTTAATGGAATATTTAAAATCAAAAATATTTTTTTCTAACAACACAACATGCAATTAAATGTCTTGAAAATTTTAAATATTACAGGATTTATCATATCAATTACTCAAAAAATATATGAATTACACAGTAATTATCTCAAATGTTTTTGAAGTGAAACTTATATCCTAAACTTATGGCCTGAACGTCACGAAAAGTGAAACGCTTCATTAAATAAAATTAAACAAATTAAATTTAAATTAATTAAATATAGAAAAATTTAACTTTTTTTTTATTGTATATAAGAAAATTAAAAATAAAATTAAATAATAATACATTTATGTAATTAAATTGAAATTAAATTAAATAAATTAAAATAAAGTAAAATAAATACAATCTAAATAATTAAATAAATTTATTTAAATAAATCAATCTTAAAAATTTAATTAAATTAAATTTAAATAAATTAATTATAAAATTAAATAAAAATTATTTAAAATTAAATAATATTTTTTTTATTTAAAAATTTTAAAATAAATTATTGAATTAATTTAATTATTTTTAATTTAAATTATTTTTTAATTCAAATTCATAATACATCATAGACACGCTACCTTTAATCAAGCCTTAGAGTTAAAAACCATTGAAATTGGCTCAGAACTCGCGTTTGCCTTCACACATATAATCAATACCATCCCGCACTTGAAGAAGTAATGACAATCTCATCTAGTGCGTGTGAATATTGTAACCAACTTTTTTACCAGACTGGGGTCCTATTTTCCGGGTACAATCGGTTTAGAACCCAAAATCTCTGGTTGGAAGTCAATCATTTTACCAACAAGGCCACGGAGGTGGTCACCTAAATCATTAAAATACTTTAAAAAATGAACACTCAATAAACTTCCACTTTTATTTCTCGTTTAAGACTTTCTTAGTTGACTATTTTTCATAATTACGGTTTTTTTCAATAAGAGGATAAATGTTGATTGATTTTATTAAGTCGTATACGGTTTATGACTCAACATAAAAAAATATTCTAAGTTCATGGTTAAATATTTTAACTCACAAAAATATTCATTGGCGTAGTAAAATAATATATAAAAATCACCTATTTGCAATGAAAAGAAAAAAAATTTACTTCAGAGAAAAATACTTATAGTATTATGTGACTAAGCCAGTTGAAATTAAACTATACAAACATATATTTTTTTCTCTCCAACATCGTTTTATTTTGCCTCAACAAAAAAAAAGACCTTTGTTAGCAGTTCAGCGATTCAAGTTCATTCTGAATATAAAATAAGAGTTGTTTAATCTTTAAGCCGTTCTTAATTTAATTGTCTTTTAGATTTTGTCCGAGTGTTTATAAACGTCGAGTAAAAAATTAATTAGAATTTTTAAAATGGAGACCTCTCTCAAACCTTTAAGAAAAAAATCGTAATTGAACTTACCGTTCAGTGAACTTTTATTTTAATTCAGAAAACTTAAGAAAAAATCCTGATATTTTCAAATTATTTTTAATAAAATAAATGACCTCAGAACCTCTCCTTTATTACGTTTTCAATTATTGTATATTAACGTAACATGAAACCTTGTCCGTAATATAATTTTTGACAAATATGTATTAACGTAACATGAAGCCTTGTCCATAATATAATATTTGACAAATATGTATTGAAAAAAATTTTTTTACTTAAAAGATATAACAAATAAAATTACTTGTTCTTACATACATACAAACATGGCCTCACACCATTTCCCTATTAGGGTAAGCAGAGAGGGCAGATCACCAAACTTTTCTATCACGATACTTATCGTTAGTCTTGTTCACACCCATGCAACTTCTCATACTACTTCTACGATTCTCTGACTTTCTTCAATTCATTTTTTTTTTTTCAAAATATAATTAATTTAATCGAACTACACTTTCTTTAGTCTTCATCTTACATGCCTTCCACTCACCTTTTAACAATATATTTGTTTTGTAAATCTTTCTTCTTTCATGTGTTTCACATGCCCGAACCATATCAGTAAAATCTTCTTCATCTTACTCAACATATCAGCCTTATGTTCACATTCTTCCTCTATCACTTCATTCCGTTTTTAACTTATGAAAACCAAGCTCCTGACTAAAAACCTAAAACTGTAACCTTACAACACCAAAATTAAATCAGCTGTCACCCAGAACCGAGTTGTGAACCATGACTTTTAAGAATAAATAGCCAATGCTGGAAAGAGGGTATTTCGGCTGGTATTAGATCAGTGATTAGTGGTCGCAACACATAGTCGCGACGTGATTTAACAGTTAGTATAAACACTTATCATAGCATTGTAACACAGGTGTTACACTAATTCAGTTTTTTTTAAATCCAGAAACTGTAACGTAATTTCAAATATGATAACACATTCAAATACTATTGTGTGCAGTGGTATCATCTGGTGATAAATATTGACAACGCTACAAGCTTTTAAACGACATCGGGTCACCATGTCTGGACAGCGTGGATGCGTTTTGAAAATTGGGGTAAATAATCTAAATATCTTATTAATCACTACATGTAGAGAAAAATTATTCAAACCATTTTATTTGTTGATAATTCAGCTATGTAAATGTTGTTCTTGTTTTAGATTATAGAATCATTTTATAGCCTTTTTTGTATTTTATAAAAATTGATATTTTGGAAATGTAACGTGGGTGTTACATGTAAAAAAAACTATAAGGAAAAGTTGTGATTTTTTTCCTCAATTTTCCTTCATAACTTACCATATAACAAGGAATCGCCAAAGAAAAACGTTAATATTTGGATAAATTGAACTTTGCCAAGATAAGGGTTCGCTAGGCTAACGGGGGCCCCAGGTTCGATTATTTGCGGATTCATATCCTAAATGGTGTTACTGTTAAGCAGTTTTACATCTGAATTTATGTGGGCCTGTAGCGCATATGCTGCTTATCAAAAATTCTTATAACGCTTTTAGACAATAAACAAGTAGCGCTATATAAAATAAATTCCCCGAATCCAACAGATTAAACCTGCCGATCGACTTGGAATTTTGATATGCTTGCCATTGGAACTTTTGATTTAATCTATCAAGGCTGTATGCTTAATGAAATTCAAAAGCTTACACAGAATGCATCAATACTCGCATAAGCATTCACCACCCACAAGAGGGTTGACAATCATACGAGATCACGAGGAAAGTCAATCATGTGAGTAGGTTAAATAATTAATCTAATTAAGATGAAGTGTAGTGGTGTGTGTAAGTTATTAGTTAGTTGTAATGTAAAGGGTTGTGAATCATGGAGGGATGGTAATAAAACTAATTAAGAGCTAAACAAATTTCTCCTTTCAAATACCTTTATATTGGTAGATTATTTGAAAAAAATAATGGAAATTCCGAATTCTTTAACGAGAGAAGTAAAAAATACATCATTGTGTTTTATGATAAGTTATTCTTTCTTTGTAGATTTATCAAAAAAAATAAAATAAGCTTATTTTGAACAAAGGAGTCAGAAAGTGTCAGCATTCGTCCCGTAAACTTTTATTTTTTTTGTATGTAATTTCTTTGCTTTTTTATTTTATTTATATTATGATGTATTAACTTTTAATACGCTTATTACTAAGCTTTTAAATCATCATTACAATTTCAATATATTTTTTTGGACTGATGACCTGTTTAAAAACATTTTTTTATAAACTGTTATGTTTTATTATTTTAAACTCAAGAATATAATTGTTGGTTAAATATAACTAAGTTATTCTTTTAAAATATTTTTATTGTTTTTAACTTTATTTTATTTTTTATAAGTTGTCTTACAATTTCATATTTGTAATACAGATTTAAAAAAGAATTCACATATTTTCAGGTTATTTTCTTAAGTTTTTTAGTTAAATTAGTTTGAACGTGCTGAATGGATTAGTGACGAAAGAGTGACTTAACAAATTTGCAATGCAAACCTGAGTGGGAGTTGTGGTAGAAGACGATTCAGAAAAATATGATTAGATTAAATAAATGGAATTTTGAATGAAGGAAGATAAGGAATTAAAAGAAGTGTGTGAAAATATGTATAGATTTGGAGGACACAAATTTAATATGTAACGATAAGTAAATTTTGCGTTTTGATCTCTTTGTTTATCCCAAAAGAAAAATGGTGTTAAGTTTATAAATTTCTAAAATAATTGTTTTGTATTGTAGTGTTTTATACTTTTGTTGTATACAGTACAACTTGACGGAATTATTGCCATGTTGTAATATCTTCCAACCAACCGTAAAGATGTTTTCCTTCCTTTTCTTTTGATTGATGACATCTCACTTTATATGAAAAAGAATATTCGGGTGATTGTCCGTTTTTGTGGGGTCCGTAGGCATATGCTCACATATGTGTTTATGTATTTCGTGGGAATGGATAGTCATTTGAATTATTTATGCGACCACGTAACTTGCTTCATTTTCTTTTGTCTGGTTGGTTGGAAGAGATTGCCGCCTGGCAATATTCCCGCCAGATTGTATTTGCAATAAAAGTGCTCAAACAAAAAAACTAAATTAAATAAATAAAGATGCTAAAGAGGCCTTAAGTGAAAAGCAGATTGGATTTTTTTTTTAAATCTGGGTTCCAACCGGTATCGAACCTGCGATCTCCAGTTTGGGTGACAAGCGTCTTACTAACTAGTCCACGGAATATGGATATTTTGTATCGGATATGGATATTTATTAAACGGATATTTATAATACGGATATGGATATACCGAATATGGATATTTATAATACGGATATTTATATCTGATTAATAAAGAATTTAAAATGATAGTGTTAAAAATATCCATTTCGTAAAATCTTGGTTCCAAATCATTGTCGACTGGATAACTGGCTTGCGGTCTTTTCCAAATCGTGTCCTTTGATAGTAAATCATAATTGTTCAAATGAATGGGTAAATTGAGTGGACTGAGAAAACGGCCGACTTCATTGATTATGTATAATGAAATACGGACCGAGTGTTATTGGGAAATTCATTGATGTCATCGATATCGAATATTGTTTACACGATTCATATTCAAACAATCATACCGAATTCCTGAAAGGGGATTGTATTTTAAATTTTATTGATAAACTTGTTGATTTAATTTTTATCGAACATCTCTTAAACGATTTATATTTGCGAAATAGTATCAAATATTTGTAAAGGAATTTTTTTTTATGTGATAAATTTCTTCACACTATCGAATATCTTTAATATTTCCCTTCCTGTGCTAAAAAAAATCCACGCGTTCCGGTATTGTGTATTCAATACACATCAATGCATATGTAAAAATGAGCGATTTAAAATCGGAAAAATAAGAATATTCATAGCCAATCGTTTAAATTAATTAAATTTCAAGTCAAAAGTGATATTAATGAAAATTTAATTGCTGAAAATATGAAAAACAATATCGGCCGACGTTCACAAAACGAGCGAAGCGACCACCTCAAATGGATGCTCGAGAGCTACTGAAGAGAGCGAACTGAGATTCTATTTATTGCGTTCCCATATACCGAAGTAGAGTGAGAGTGAGACGTGAATAGCGTCGCTTCCTCACCCATAGTGTTTTTTTTAGAATGAATATACCTACGTCACACACTGGCACACGTTTGATTGTATCGGTGAATTTATTCCAGATTTTCACAAAATATCTCTGATGTGGCCGATAAGTGCTAATTGTTATAAATATTTTTTTTCATTCAATGCTTAAATGTATTACGGAGGAAAACCTAAAATCTGAATCCAGTATTTATTATATTCATAAAAATATCAAAGTTTTTAGAAGCAATGTGTACTAGTTACACATCACAGGGAGGGAAGGGTTAACACGGATTATATTCGACCAATCATACAAAATCATTAACTGCTTTTGATGTTTATTTTAAGTAGTGACATAAACTATTTGAAAGGGGATAACTATTATATAGTATAGTAAAATAATATCGGAAATTGTTTGATATCATCAATATCGAACAACTTATAGACGATTCATTTTCAAACAATCATACGTATTAATTTATTAACGTTTGTACTAGTTACACATCGCAGGGAAGGAAGGGTTAGCACGATTTATATTCGATCAATCATACAAAACCATTAACTGCTTTTGATGTTTATTTTAAGTAGTGACATAAACTATTTGAAAGGGAATAACTATTATATTGTATACTAAAATAATTTCGGAAATTGTTTGATATCATCAATATCGAACAACTTATAGACGATTCACTTTCAAACAATCATACGTATTAATTTATTAATGTTTGTACTAGTTACACATCGCAGGGAAGGAAGGGTTAGCACGATTTATATTCGATCAATCATACAAAACCATTAACTGCTTTTGATGTTTATTTTAAGTAGTGACATAAACTATTTGAAAGGGAATAACTATTATATTGTATAGTAAAATAATTTCGGAAATTGTTTGTATCATCAATATCGAACAACTTATAGACGATTCATTTTCAAACAATCATACTTATTAATTCATTAATGTTGAATTATATTTCAAATAATCATACAAAAAAGTTTAAAGGTAAATTATACAATCAATTTAATTAGTAAGCTTCTTAATGGCATTGATATCGATTAACTTTTACGCGATTCGTATTCAAACAATTAAACAAAATAAATTGAATGTGAATTGTATTTAAAGGGATAATACAAAAGAGTAGAAAGGGAATAAAGAGTATTAAATAAATTTCATTGCCTTATTTCTTGATTTTATCGATATCGAACATCTTGTACGTAAGTCATATTTTAATGAACAAACATCTTTTACGCAATTATTATCTAAAAACTAGCGTACATAAAGATCCAGTTAAAATATAATTACAAGTGTATTGCAAAATTAATTATTAAACTTCTTTATATCATCAATATCTAACATCTTCAATACGATTCATAATCAAACAATCATGCAAAATAGTTCAAAGGAATTTACAAGTATATAATAATCTTATTCGGTACGCTTCCTAATGTCATCGATATCGAACAACTTTAAAACGATTCATATTCAAACAATCAAGCATGATGGTTAAAAATAATTTTTGAGTACATAATTGGTGAACTTCTCGACAATTTAGATATCCAACAACTTTAAAACGATTAATATTCAAACAATCAAGCATGATGGTTAAAAAGATTTTTTTAGTACATAATTGGTGAACTTCTCGACAATTTAGATATCCGACAACTTTAAAACGATTCATATTCAAACAATCAAGCATGATGGTTAAAAAGATTTTTTTAGTACATAATTGGTGAACTTCTCGACAATTTAGATATCCGACAACTTTAAAACGATTCATATTCAAACAATCAAGCATGATGGTTAAAAAGATTTTTTTAGTACATAATTGGTGAACTTCTCGACAATTTAGATATCCAACAACTTTAAAACGATTAATATTCAAACAATCAAGCATGATGGTTAATAAGATTTTTTTAGTACATAATTGGTGAACTTCTCGACAATTTAGATATCCGACAACTTTAAAACGATTAATATTCAAACAATCAAGCATGATGGTTAAAAAGATTTTTTTAGTACATAATTGGTGAACTTCTCGACAATTTAGATATCCGACAACTTTAAAACGATTCATATTCAAACAATCAAGCATGATGGTTAAAAAGATTTTTTTAGTACATAATTGGTGAACTTCTCGACAATTCAGATATCCGACAACTTTAAAACGATTCATATTCAAACAATCAAGCATGATGGTTAAAAAGATTTTTTTAGTACATAATTGGTGAACTTCTCGACAATTTAGATATCCGACAACTTTAAAACGATTAATATTCAAACAATCAAGCATGATGGTTAAAAAGATTTTTTTAGTACATAATTGGTGAACTTCTCGACAATTTAGATATCCGACAACTTTAAAACGATTAATATTCAAACAATCAAGCATGATGGTTAAAAAGATTTTTTTAGTACATAATTGGTGAACTTCTCGACAATTTAGATATCCGACAACTTTAAAACGATTCATATTCAAACAATCAAGCATGATGGTTAAAAAGATTTTTTTAGTACATAATTGGTGAACTTCTCGACAATTTAGATATCCAACAACTTTAAAACGATTCATATTCAAACAATCAAGCATGATGGTTAAAAAGATTTTTTGAGTACATAATTGGGGAACTTCTCGACAAAATTATTGAAAGTGCCTTGAAAAACGCCTCAAGAAAAATTGTTAACTCCTATGCTACCAATTTCAACACTGCAAAATGTGTATGGGATGAATGTAAAATAAGACTGATGTGTTGATTTAGATAAAAATCACTCAAAGAGGGTTTGGATGTGTAAAACAAATTAATGAAGGAATATAAACAAAACAAATATCGCTACCCTAATTTATAAATTTGCTAACTCCACTTTTGTCGAAAAATGATTTAACAATTGCATTTAGTTCTCGACATTCAAATACACATGCTATAAAAATTTGACATGTCCAAAATTAATGAAAGTGCCTTGAAAAACGCCTCAAGAAAAATTGACAACTCCTATGCTACCAATTTCAACACTGCAAAATGTGTAACTCCACCACTTTGTATGTGAATCCGTTAGAATCAAGTGGCATTGTAGTAGCTGTCAAAATATTCAATTTGAAAGGTGTGTTCGGTTACGATATTTTGAAAAAAGTGCATTATTTCCTATGAATATAAGTATAAACACTATTTTGTTAAGATAATTACAAGTTGTTTCCCCTTATTGATGACTCAATATCTCATTTTATTCATATAAGGGTGAATTTTTCAACGCGTGTAAAATCAACTTTGCATAGTGCAAACGTGAGTAGAAAGCATGGTAGAAGTATACTAAAGAAATATGATTGGATCAAGTGAATTATATTTTGAAAGAAGGAAACTTAAAAAGTAAGAGAAATCGTCAGAGTTGTATAAAAAGGTTTATGGATATAGAAGAAGCGAAGGATGTGTACCGAGATAAGAAAATGTCTGCTTACCCTGACAGGGTTAATATATAACGTGATGGTGTATATATTTACTATTTTGATAACCATTAGATCCCTGTAACGCTTAGCTATCGTACCAAGTAAGTTACAAAAGGATAATATACGATTCTCAAAGTAAATTATAATTTCGAAGTAATGGCGTTACAAGAAACAATTCCAATTTTTTTTATGGCATGCGTCTGACTTAGTCGGGTAATAAAGGTTTTTAATTTTGTTTATTGTATTAGTTATATATCTAAATTATAAAAAAAAATATTATTAAAAAACACTTGCGGATGTCCTTAAGGATAGTGGAATATCAGTATTAATTATATCCATAAAGTATTAGATGTATCCATTGTACGTTTCGATTTTGTGTCTCAGAGATGCTCTCCATTGTACGTTTCGAATTTGTGTCTTGGAGATGTTGTTTAGGATAGAAGGATAGTCTGACTTAGTCGGGTTATAAAAGTTATAATTTTTGTTTATCGTATTAGTTATATAGCTAAATTATAAAAAAATATTATTAAAAAACACTTGCTGATGTCCTTAAGGATAGTAAAATATCGGTATTAATTATATCCATAAAGTATTAGATGTCTCTATCGTACGTTTCGAATTTGTGTCTCAGAGATGCTCTTTTGGATAGAAGTAAGTTGTTCTTTCGTTTTCCTGTTACTGGTTCTGTAGCATTGAATGGTCTGCCTCTCAGTGCTAGAAATATAGGTGGCGTGTGCAGCTTTAGGAAGCACTTGAAGACAATACTTTTTAGAGGTGTTATCAAAATTTATAATTATATATTAACACGTCACACATATGCTACACCAATAGCTGAATATATTTATATCACACAAGTTCTACAAAGGTTTTGGTAAGTTGAATTCGTTGAAGTACCTATTTTAATGGTCACAGCTTAATATTAGGTCCTTACATATGAAATTGGCGTTTTGCCGTACTGGCAACTTTGATCTCAAATATCTTCTCTTTGGTTAGGAATTCCAAATTCAAATTTATACAGCTATTTACTCAAGTATTTGTGTTTCGAAAATTATAATTCATTTGTTTTTTCCTCAATTGTTTTTTTTCTTTGCGTCACTCAGTTTACAAAATGGAAAACTTGAAATATCGCGTTATTTACGAGTACGAGTTCCACCGTGGCACCAGTGCTGCAGAAACGGCTCGAAGGATTAATGACGTGTATGGCGACGGTGCCGCAAAAGAAAACACAGTGCGTTTTTGGTTCCAACGTTTTCGTTCTGGAAATTTCGACCTGCAGAACAAGCCCCGTGGACGGCCGGAGACCAAAGTTGATAATGAAGAATTGAAGGCTATTGTGGAAGCGGATCCATCGCAAACCACGTCCGAGTTAGCTGCAGGCTGCGGTGTTAGTGATAAAACTGTTTTAATCCACTTGAAGCAAATTGGGAAGGTGAAAAAGCTTGAAAGGTGGGTACCTCACGAATTGAGTGAAGTAAATCAACAAACGCGCGTTGACTGCTGCGTTGCATTACTCAACCGGCACAATAATGAAGGGATTTTGAATCGAATCATTACCTGTGATGAAAAGTGGATCCTGTATGATAATCGGAAGCGCTCATCGCAATGGCTGAACCCTGCCGAACCAGCCAAACCATACCCCAAGCGAAAATTGACTCCAAAAAAGTTACTTGTGAGCGTTTGGTGGACTAGTGCTGGTGTCGTTCACTACAGCTTTCTTAAATCTGGCCAGACGATTACGGCAGATGTCTTTTGTCAGCAACTGCAAACCATGATGGAAAAGCTAGCTGCTAAACAACCGAGGCTGGTTAATCGCTCTAGGCCACTGCTGCTTCACGATAACGCTAGACCACACACTGCACAACAGACGGCTACCAAATTAGAAGAGCTTCAATTGGAATGTCTAAGACATCCACCGTACTCTCCGGACCTTGCCCCGACAGATTACTATTTTTTTCGAAATTTGGATAACTTCTTGCAAGGGAAAAAATTCAACTCCGATGGGGCAGTCCAAACCGACTTCAAAGATTTTATTGATTCCCGTCCGAATGGTTTTTTTAGTAAAGGGATCGATGAACTACCTATGAGATGGCAAAAGTGCATAGATAGCAATGGTACATACTTTGATTAAATAAATATATTATATTAAAAAAAAATAAACTTTATGTTCCTCCCAAACAAAACGCCAATTTCATATGTAAGGACCTAATATAATTTCCAATTCTTCTTACATTCAACTTGTTTATTTTTTTTGTAGGTTCGAGTCCCGAGCTAGAACGCTCTTAAAGAAAGTTTCCTCTCTAAATTATTTATATAAAAAAAAACTTGACTCGCATTATCTTCTTAAGGCATCTGTTCTCAGAACCATGGAGATTTTTGCTTTTGAGCCTTGGAGCCTTAGATATAAACAGTTTTTACAAGGAAGCTCATTTCCTTTTAATGTATGAAATCCCATTATTTGTTTTTAATAAGAGATCAACATTTAAAAAGTAAAAGGCTTACCAAGATATTTAAAAAATGCTGTTTGATTTTCTTAGAAACGTTTTTATTGTTATATTTTCAATGAAATCCAGGTAATATCTATACGTTTTCATTAAAAAGAGTCTTTCTGAGTTTCGCAAATATTTTCTGAACTTACTTATCACCTTCAAATTCGTATGTTCATCTATATTTTAATTAATTTTTTTTAACAATTAGATTTGTTATGAGATAAGGACATACTATTGGTAATAAATATTTCACAGATGATGGAAGAGTTGGGAGAGATATCGAACGGCTTGTAGTAATTGAAAACAGTCAATAAGGCACTAAAACATATATAATCAAACTGGACAGTATCAACATATGCAAAGATTTCTACAACAGTATTCTAGTATTAACTTTGGTATATAGGAGTTAACTGGACAGTATCAAAATATGCTAAGATTTCTACAACTGAATTCTAGTATCAACTTTGGTATATAGGAGTAAACTGGGCAGTATCGAAATATGCTAAGATTTCTACAACAGTATTCTAGTATCAACTTTGGTATATTGGAGTAAACTGGGCAGTATCAAAATATGTTAAGATTTCTACAATAGTATTCTAGTATCAACTTTGGTGTATAAGAGTTAACTGGGCAGTATCAAAATATGCTAAGATTTCTACAACAGTATTCTCGTATCAACTTTGGTATATATGAGTAAAACGTGACCGTGCAAAGTACTAAAAGGAGCCAAATAAATGTTGTAAAACTACGTGCAAATGGGGTCACAATCTATGAAAGAATATGGAATTGGGTGATCAGGGATGAATCGGAACTTAAGGCTGATGTATAAAACATTAAAATTAAAATAAAATACCCATAACTTAACTAAATTAATTTTCATTTATTTATCATCAACAAGGCAACATTTCAAATTTCCGTAGTTATACTGGAAAGGCAAATAACATAATGATGCAGATAAACGTATTTTGTGGATAGAGATTTTTTCACTAGGCAAGGCCTGTGTCAAAGTGGCCTTATTATTTTTATCAAAAGTTTCATATTAGTGTTATAAACACATTCAATTGGAACATTTATACTCTAAGAGATACTTGATTCTTGAGTTATCTCATATATTATTTATATCGAAAGGTTCCCAAAGGTTCTCACTTCTCAAATCCCTCGTGATGTTTTTTTTTTACACTTGAAGACGCGATATTACAAAAATCCCCACCTTGCCTCGGAAATGCGTTGTTAATTATTGGTACGTCGTATGTTCCCCTTCCAAATTTGATTTTGAAACCATTACCTATTGCTTAAGGTTTTTGTTTTTTTTTATTTTTGTTAATTAATGTTTCTTCAATAAGAAAATTAATATCATTTTGTTAAATCGATAATCAACTCCTTCACAGTTCATTGTCGAACATTCAAAATTCCGTCATTCGACTTAGAACATATTGAAAAGTCGGAATAATTGTTTGTGCGTTTAGGATTGTTTCAAATAAGTAATGATTGTTTGCCCAAACCGATTATTTGAACTATTGTACTTTTAACGTATTATATTTTTGTTGTATACAGTACAGCGTGGCTGGCTTTTTTCCAGGGTGCAATATATTCCAATAAATTATAAAGTTATTAAAGAGACCAAAACAGACTGGCATTCTTTTTTTTAAATTTGGGTTCCAACGCGAATCGATCCTGCAACCCACACACAGGCTGAAAGATAGACGTCTTATTAACTTGGCCAAATAAGGAAACTATACGAAGACGGACTTGCTATGTATAGTAGAAGAGATAAATGGCAGTCTTGCGTAGATGTCAAGGTTGCTATCCGCCTACGATACAACAAAAATTAAGCTAAAATATTTTTAACTTTATTTCATCCCTTTTAAAGTTAATGTATAAAAAATCAATTTCCTTTTTGTAAAGCCTCCTTTTTTGTATGAATTACGTCCTTTTATTTTGCCTAGGCAACCAGAAGTGTCTCAGTCAGAAGTGATTTTTATTCGCTTTCCTGCCCCTTTTTAATGTCAGATTCATGTTAGAGTATTCGTATATTCAAATATTCCGCGTAGAATCTGAGCTTAATTATCGCCTACCGTTCTTCTCCCCCTACAAAAGGATAATTTCATTACTCTTCACGTCTCTCACTCCCCTTTCTTACAATTCTCCCAGGAATCCTTGAAATTAAGGTTTTTTTTAACTATATAGGGCATTATATTATATGGATACTTCTATACATTGAGTGTATATAGTTTTTTTTTTTAATCATTAGTTTTAGACAAACTTTGTCTAGCCCATTACAAATTTGGAGCGAACCAAGGTAGTCCAGGAATACTTATTTTTATGGATTCCGAAACATAGTCATGTATATTTGTATTAAGTAATTTCAATATTAAATTAACTTTAAGATGGGAAATGACAATTAATCTGTGATCATCTCGATACTATTGATTATCTGCGTAATTTGATGTACAACATGCGCAATTGGACAAAAACACTTAAACTGCCGAGCAAAAAGAACTTAAAGCTCACGCGCAATCCAAACGTTAATAAGAATACAGCCATTTCACCTCTTTCTACAAAATGGGGTGTGTCTGCAGTGCCATTTTTAGATCTAATTTTTAGCGCAAGGAATGCTTATGTGAAAATATTTGTTATGTTTTAGTACCAAAGAATTCAACGCGACATATTATTTATGCAGATATCTCTGCGAAGCAGTATTCAAATTGCAAGGCGTGAAACTAGATAGAGTTGATTAACTTGAGCTTTCTAAAATATTGTACATTGATCCATAAACATTTTTGCTCAATAATCAAGGCATACAAACGGAGCTCAGAACTGATGGCGCAAAAAACGTCCCGTAACCGTTCTCAATATACTCACAAAAAACTATTTACTCTCGTTGTAATTTGTTTTTATCAAACACCGTTTATTCCCCTTTTTGTAACGGTATAGCCCTACCGGTTCCAAATCTTTCCACTCATCATTAGGGGAGCACAAACAAGACTTGTTTGTGTTTCCCTGATGATGAAGGGAAAGCTTTGAAACTGGTAGGGTTATACCGTTACAAAAAGTGGAATGAACAGTATTTGATAAAAACAAATTACAATGTCTTTAAACCTCCACAATGTTAATGCCTTAACTATAGATAACATATTTATTCTCAGTTTCTCAGTTTTATAAGAAATGTTTTTTTTTCTTTGACGTGTTACCGTGTAAATATATCACTTGCCGATTTATCCCTTTAACGATGGGCGGATCAAAAAAGAGCCTCACTATACTCAAATACTTTTCAGTTGTCTTAGCTTCACTTTTCAACAAAAATCAATATATCCCACGTTTATTTTCTTGATAAGGGTCCATCACGCACAGTAAAATTTTGATATTCTGAGATATTTAAATTTTGTCATATTTATTACATTTATATACCTAAAACAGAAATCAAGAGAATAAAAGGTACGGCGAAGAGTGATATGTTAAGATGAGAACTAATTAGACCATCGGATATATTTCTCGAGAAAGGAAAATACGTTTTGTAACCCTCATTTTCTCAGTATTATTGTACGTCTCAGTTACTTGGATAATAAATGCTAGGTAAAGATCGAGGATAAACTTTTTCAAGTCGTGGTATTGTAGATAACTTCTGAGTGTTTCATTGGCAGAACTTTGAACAAATACCTCTGCATTCGAAGACTTTAGCATCTCAAACCTATCAACATTGTATACTTTACTTTATCTGTAACATTTTGAGTAAAGAGGGCATTTAAAAACTCATGGTCACTGACAATATGAAGAGTCGCAGAAGCAGAAATAGATAGAAATAGATCACCTATACATTAAAACAATCAAGTGAAGGGTGATATGAACCTGCCAAAAGCTCTGCAAGTACGAGTAGCTAAAAGCAGGAAGGGGGTGAACAAAGTTGAGCACGGCATTAAACAATTCCACTATGGGTGACCTTCCTCAGCATTGAGGTCATAACGCAGAAGAAGAATACCAGAACAATAACAAGTAATCAAAAATATTCTTTATTTAGCGTCATATCCAAATACCGTTAAACTCGCCAAAAACATTTTTTCTCCACTAAATAAATAGAAGTACTCGTTACAGACCAATATCAAATAAAGACCTTAGCTTTTTTAACATAACTTATTGAACTGTGTATCTGAAATGCAATGATTTTAAAACCTACATAAATATAATGTATACCATCACACCGCTTCCCTGTTGGGGTAATGGTAGGTTTTTAAACTTGATTAAGATATAAATTCAGTTATTAATTATTTTAATAAAATTAGATGTGCATATTATGATGGAATTCAGTAGTAAGCAAGATAAAAAGAAATTAATAATGCGTATGTCAGAAAATCTAAAAGTTGCTCTCATTTCGGTGATATTCAAAGAGACTGCTTCGATAATGGGGACTTGTACAATGGAAACCAACTGAATATATGGAAAAAAAGATACTGGTAATTAAAGTCTCCAGAAATAGAGGAAGAGGTCTAAAAAAACGATGGAATATTGTATCAACCAAGATGTGACAGATTTAATTCTGATTTCGGAGATAACCTTAGAGAGAACACGATTAAAAGAGGCGAATCATCCCACAAACTCCAAATAAATTAGAAAATACGAGGATGATTGTAATTTAATGTATCAAATTTGTGGTCATTGTCGTCGTCGTTGTAATCGTCGTTGCTGGACCTCATAGTCGAGGATTCCCTCGCCATTTCAACATCAATTCAGTTGTAGTACCATGGAGTTTTGGTTTCTTCCTTCTTTTCTTTTTTGAAATGAGTGTGTAACGATACACCAGCAAAGTCACCGATCACACAAATGTACTGGATCCAATAGCAAACCGAAGTGAGACGATCGGAGCACACCGGAATATTTATTTCTTGTTTTTTTTAAAGAATACATATGACCAAAGTCATTGGAAAAATGTCTATGTCATTCAATGGGGAGTAGCAGTACAACCTGGCGGGCGTATTGGTACGTGGTAATCTCTTAAAACTAACCAGAAAGATGTTAAAGAGTCCTATAATGAAAACCAGACTGGAATATTTTTAATAAAATCTCAGTCCCAACGAGAATCAAACCGACAATCCCTGGATTGGGAGACAGGCGTCTTACCAACTAAGCTACAAAGGTTGTCATTTATCTTGAAAAAATTACAAAAAATATGAGTGTTAGACTTATTTTTCAAACAACCCACTTTATAAGAATGGGGTGAGCCCATTGTGCTTTCTACTGGAAAAGCAGCTTGTGGAAAAATAAACGGTTATTCTTCTTTGCTTTTGAAAAGATCTTTCCGCCTCGCTAATGAATAATTAAAAGTGTTGTTTGAAAAACATACTTTTTTTTGCTTTTTTTTTAAATTGGTAAATAGCGTTTAATGATTTTTTTTCAATGTTCACATAAAATAAGTTTAGGTAAATTTTTTTATTGAAGACTACACAACATTTCATTCTCATACCTAATATAATGAGAATATTAGAAGCGAGAAAAATACACGTAAATTTATTATGGAATATTTTAAAAACTTTAACATTCAAACAGTGTGATTTGATAAAACGTAAGTTGTGACAATAAAAAAAACTATCTTGAAATAGGAAAGTGCCATTAAGATTATTTTAAGTCAATTTTTTAATTGAAGACTGCACACAACGTTTCATTTTTATACATAATACTATGCGTATCCAGAAAGTAAGTGTACTGAGGCTCTCACGACCGGATGGATTATATTTTCGACATGTTTGCTACACTTCCGTGTAGCCTGACCCTTCCCCTCCGCAACGAGACCGGTTCGAGGTCAGTACGTTGAGAAGTGTCGACGCGACAACACGTTTCGTGAAAAATGTCAATCCAATCTCCCGCCAAATGTGAAATACGCGGCGTCATCCGTTATCTCGTTTGGAAGGGAAACCTCCGGTTGAGGTTTATAATGAGGTGAAAACTGCATATGGTGATAAAGCTATGAATCGTACGAGTATGTACAAGTGGTGTCGCGAGTTTAAAAACGGTCACGTCACACCTCTTCACCCTCCGCCAAAAAGTTCAAAACCACAATTTCAGCCAAGAAAATCATGGCATCCGTGTTTTGGGACTGTCAAGGCATAATTTTAATTGAATATATACCTCAAGGGGAGACCATCAACTCTGCAAGATACTGTGAGACCCTAAAAAATTGCGGAGGGTGATTCAGAACAAGAGGAGAGGCATGCTGACAAAGGGAGTCTGCCTGCTGCACGACAATGCCAGACCACACACGGCCAGCGCCACGAAGGAACTGCTCGCCTCGTTTAAATGGGATGTCCTGAACCATCCCGCGCATTCCCCTGACCTAGCATCTTCAGATTACTATCTCTTTACCTCCCTGAAGCTGCAAATGGGTGGGAAAAGGTTTTCAACCGACGAGGAGGTAAAGGAGGAGGTGGAGAAGTGGACGGAGGGGTTGGCGGGAACTACTTCGAGGAAGGCATCAAAACGTTGATACCCCGCTTCACCACCTGCATTGAGAGGAATGGCGACTATGTCAACAAATAGTTCACATATGTACTACGGAAACCACGTAATTTTTTTGTTTAAATAAAAAAAATTGTAACCTACAAAAATTCAATACACTTACTTTCTGGATATGCCTCGTATAGTGAGAATATTAGAAGCGAGCAAAATACACGTAAATTTATTACGGAATATTTTAAAAACTTTAACATTCAAACAGTGTGATTTGATAAAACGTAAGTTGTGACAATTAAAAAAAACTATCATGAAATAGGAAAGTGCCATAAAGATAATTTTAAGTGAAAATTTTTAATTGAAGACTGCACACAAAGTTTCATTCTCCATTCTCATACCTAAAACAATGAGAATGTCATAAGAGAGCGAAATACACGTGAATTTATGTTAAATTTAAAAAACTTTGATATTCAAACAGTGTGTAGGGAATACCCACGTCCCTAAAATATTGTCAACATGCAGGGTCAACGACCAATGAATCAACCTCTGGATATGTACAAATGTCACATACCAGAACGTCAATACTGTTTACACGCAAATAATATTTACATCGCATTCCACGGTAGAAAGAGAACATATCACGCCGTCTCGCCGTTTCGACAAGAAATATTCTACCCACTGCATTATCCGCAGCGTCTGCGACCACCTCAGCACGCGCAGGAGTGAGATCGAGATATACCGCGGACGCAGTCACGCGCCCCGTTCTGAAATTCTATATATACCTACTTATCGATGAATAAATGGCACTTGTTATTATTCGCTTGACCATTCATTTCTGTTTACTATTTATTGATTATTCACTCTCACTTTTTCGCATTCCTGAATAGACGTATTTTATTTTAAATACAAAACAAATCAAAATCATCACGACGTATCAAATTAAGCATCCCGCTTAATTGGTGACCCCGAAAGAAAAGGAACACAGAATTCGACTAAAGCGAATACAGAGATGTCAACAACATCATCATCAGCACGTCCTACTAGGACACACGCTAAAAGTGTAACTTGATAAAACGAAAGTTATGACAGCTAGAAAATTATCATAAAATAGGGGTGTCCTAAATAGGTTTCCCAATAAATTCAACTTTTTGAGTACTCGTTTTCCAGGGTTTTTTTTATTGTGGACCAGGTCATGATCCCTAACACCCGAAAATTTCCTCGCGCTTCATCTATCTATATTTTCTTAGGATGTTATTAATCTCTTCTTTGATTAACCTCTCATTCTTAGCAACGTCAAACACTTGTATATATTAATATATTTAAACCATTGCATTTTGCTATGTTTTTATTTGTTATTGATAATCAACACATTAAGACTGTATTGAACAAATTCATAATCACTTATATTACAATAGTGAAATTTTAGCCTGTGAACTTATATATTAGTGAGAAAAACATATGTAAACAATAATCATTAAAAATGACTAACACGTTTTCTCATTAAGAAAACAAATAACAAGCAAATAATATCCTTTTTCAGGACTTCGCCAGAAAATAATAAAGCAGTTATTATGCTAATCACTTTCGTGAACCAATTTAAAATTTTAACAACAGTATTTTATGTTTTATGGCTTTATTATTATATTTGTTTACATCTCACATAAATGTTTTTAAACACACAAATACAAGCACGAGTATAATACACATGTGTTCAAAGTAACTTGAAAATTTGTTTATTTTTATACTTCATCGAATGATCTCTTGGAACTTTACAAGATCTGATTGAGTAATTTTTTGGTTACACATTAAATTTCAGTTTGTTTTAAATTTACATTAATGGATTTATTATGAAATATTTCAATTATATGCTAAAAATAATTTCTATGCAATAATAAATATGATTAATTTATCAAGAAACATCATCTTTGTAAAATCATTACTTATTTTGCAATTTGAATTTTAAACAAATAATTGTCAAATACTCAACAGATTAGATCTGCTTCAGGGAGTTAAGACATGGGCCATAAAGTTTTAGGATACAGAGTACTTTGGAGGCATTTTAAATGTGGATACCCAGAATTTTTTTTTTAGATATCTCGGACGGACTAATTACGCAGCTTTTAACTCCTGATTGGAACTGAAATTAAAAGGGGGTTGTTATGAAATATTAAGGTTCAAAAAGTATCACATTTATGCATATCTTGAGTAGTGAGAAACGTACCATCCGACAACTCTTCAGCTAAAAAGATATTTAACCCTGAAACGGAGTGTTCTTTGTTGACAAAATAAACCCAGGAAAAAATAAATGCAAATATTCAGAAGTACGGGGGTTTAAAAAGCTATAATAACTAGCTCTAGGGTTTGAGCTATTATAACTATAGTATTTTGTTGTCCGGACGAAAATGTCGTTTTTTAAATGAAAGAGGTAAATCAAAAAAAATATAATATGTTCCTATTACATCAATACAATATATTCTCCTTTGGTAGACATAACCTTCTTCCATCTATTTAACAAATTTTTAATACCGTCAGAATAAAATTTATTAGATTTGGATGTAAAATATTCCTCTTTGCCCTTTTTCACTTCTTCTAAAGTGCGATTTTTTTTCCGCTAAATAGTGCTGCATAGATCTAAATAAATGATAATCTGAAGGAACCAAATCGGGTCTATATGATGAGTGAAGAATAGTTTTCTATCCAAGCTCCTTTATTTTATTTTCAGTCATCTTCGGTATATGGGGTCGGGCGTTGTCGTGTAGCAATAAAATTTAATGTGGATTGAAAAAAACAGTTCTCTTAAGCCCTATTGCCGCATTAAAATTTTCAAGTTAGGCACAGTGTACTTCACTCGTAATTGTTTTACCGTAAGGAAGGACTTCGTGATAAATTATGCCTTTTGCATCCCATCATATACTCAAAAGCACTTATTTAACGGTTAGATCCGGTCGAGGGGCTGGTTTTGCTACATGCCCTTGTCAAAGTCATTGACGTTTACATCGTTGTTTTGAATATAGCACCCACTTTTCATCCCTGGTCACTAAATGGCATAAAAACGGATTGTTTATCTCTTTTTCAATTAAATTTTCCCATGTGAGCTTGCGTACCGCTTTGGTCTCATCCGTTAGATCTTGCGGTATCCATACGCCTTGTTTCATAATCTTGCCGATTTTTTTCGGGTGTTCTTGCACACTACATTTTGAATATCCAAGCTTGTCAGCTAATTGTCGTATAGTCAGTGTTGAATTTTATTCGATTTCTGTACGCAATACGTCATCATCCAGTTTCACTACTTTTTCACTTCAAAGATTATTTTTTAGATTAAAATCATCACTTTTCAATTTTTTAAATCACTTTTGGTATTGCCGAACAGTTAAACATTCTCCAAATGTGTCGCAAAAGTTTTTAGTTGCAGTTGTTGCATTATTTTTTCGACAGTATTCGTACAACATGCAATTTCGTATAAATTGTGTGTCAGGTGTATTAATTCCATCTTAACCCACGTTCAAAAAAAAATCCCTTAAATAACGTTCTTCAGATGTCGACTAATGAATAAAACACGTCTTGTAGGACCAAAGACTGGAACACAACTGATGGTCAAAAAGGATCATTCAAAATACGTCATTTTCGTTCGGACAACCAATATATTCGGTCTCATGATCCCCAACGTAAAGAAGGCATTTATAAAAAAGGTAATAAATAAAGGCTTATATAGTGAGTTTTTTAAAGATGAAATATTATTTATATAATAGTATGAAAACACTAATAACATCTTAATGATAATTAAGATACATGTACTTTAATGGCAGAGTAAGTGAAATACAAAATTTGATGACAAAATAAATTTTATTCATCTCAAATAGATTACTTGTAACATGCTGTGAAAATGAGGGAGAGGTCCACTTAGCAAAATTACAACTATTCAAACTTCGTTCAATATTAAATTCCTTTATATGAAAGCATACATATATATACACATACATACCATCACACCGTTCTCTATCGGACTGGGATGTGAGAACAGGGTGCTAGATTTTCGTATCACTATTCACATATTTTCTCCTGAATATCCGCATACCTTATCACGCAGCTCCTACGATTTCTCTGACTATTTACTTGTTAAAATATTGTTCACTTGATGCAGCCAAACTTTTTTTTAATTTTCCACTCATATTTGTACATTTAATTTATTTGTTTAATCTTTAAACATAATATTTTATTGTAAGATATAAAATATAAATCTGGCGAGCTGGCCTTCCATGCGGGATATTCTAAATAACCAAACAATCTCAGAATAGTCTTGATGCTTCTTCAGTCTTAAGTTCACATTCATCTCCAATCATTTCAAGTCATATTCTGTCATACATTGTAACCTCATATATTGTTCTCAGAGAATTCGTTTCTTTGGCTCCTTTCAGTATTGTTCCATATCCACATTCAAAGTGTATACCATATACCTACATAACATATGTTATAAGTATGCTAAAAAGATATTAAAATTTAACCACGTCGTTTCACTGTCGCGGTAGGCACAAAAACAAAATAAATCCATAAATCTTCTAATACAACTCCTTCAGTTTCTCTGATTCCTAATATTTCGTTATTTTATCATTTAATGCACTCTTCCTTCCCAGTATCATGTCAGGTCCCCCCAACGTTGAATATCACCTGAGAGAAGACTTATTTGTCCCCGGCAGCCGGAAAAAATCTCCAACGCTCCTTATACCAGTCCAATCACGTACGAGTATATTGCGGAGCCAGGAGATTTGCCACCTGCCAACACCTCTTCGACCCTCTATTTTGCCTTGGATGATCAGGTGCAGTAATTTGTACTTTGCTCCTCTAAATACATGACCCAAATAGGACACCTTTCGGATTTTTACATTAGTCAGCAACTCTCTATCAACTTTGGCTCTTTGAAGAACCCTTGTGTTGCTGTCCATATCCGTCCAGGGTATCTGTAGCATTCTCCGGTGCATCTACATTTCGAATGCTTCCAATCGGTTCATACTACCAACTTTGAGGGTCCATGGTTCCACTCCATGCAATAACATTGACCAAACGTAGCATTTGACTAACCGTTGTCAAAGTTTCAAGTTTAGATTATCATCGCAGAATACGCTTCTCATTTTATTAAAAGTCGCACAAGATGATTCAATTTTACACTTGACTTCGGTTTCTGGGTCGAGTAATTTGGCAAATTTAGTTGGATTGAGTGCATTTAATGCACTCAATCCAACCAAATTTGCCAAAGTCTTTCTATCCAATAACGTTTGCACTGTACATCTTTTTTCCCAGTCTACCAACACTAATTTTTATATACGCCCAAAGCACCGTTAGAAGCTCTACTTTGATTTGCTTCCAATTTAAATCGAATTATTTATTAAATATATCTAATTATACATGAAATTAACATCTGTTTGTATCACTGTTGTGCATGTTTCACTCATTTATTCTAAAGTGGTAATCGAAATGTCGTATCGAGTGTCGAACTTTACTCTCTGGAATTCTTCAATTAAAAACGAAACTGTAAAATTCACTAAACCAGTATATTTGGTTCCATTATTTTATTATGTAAAATAGAGATTTAAACTTTTATGTGAAATTCACAAAGGTAGAAATACGTTTTCTAAAATATTTAGACATTTATTTATTTAGATACTTGATTCTAAATTGTATTATGTAAAATAGAGTTTTAAACTTTTATGTGAAATTCACAAAGGTAGAAACACGTTTTCTAAAATATTTAGACATTTATTTATTTAGATACTTGATTCTAAATTTTATTATGTAAAATAGAGTTTTAAACTTTTATGTGAAATTCACAAAAGTAGAGATACGTTTTCTAAAATATTTTGACATTTATTTATTTAGATACTTGATTCTAAATATACCTATGTTGAGTTTATTGTCATGTTGTTATTTCTTAATAACAACCATTAACCAATTCTGCATATATTAATAGTAGCTAGGTGAAAGGTTACAGAGTAATTTTAAAAAGAAAAAAAATAATGTGCTTCAAGTATTAAAAAAAAGTTTGAATACAATAATTAAAAATGTCACCGAAGACTGGGAAAGGAAAATTGGATCCATGAACAAACATATTTCGTGATTAAAAAGAGTTGTGAGCTTTTTTCAGAAGTCACTGCTAGAAGTCAGTTAATGAGGGTGAGAGTCTTACGGCATCCGATAACTGGTTTCAGAGTTGGGCGGCAAGAACAGTGCAAGACGACGTAGAAAAAGAGAAACGAACTTAAAATTCCAAAAGTCAATCACAGCTTTAACGTAGCGCAAGTCTATCATCGGAGACGCGCCTTAATATAAAATCTTATTTGCCACTTTTTTACTGAATTTTGAGATAGGTTTTTCTCTCAGGTTTCAGCCTTCTTTCATAAAGAAAATTCCTTAACCACTTTCATTTCAACCCCTTGAGTAAGGTACAAATTGATTATATTGCATACGTTGGAAATATTTAAATTTTAAGATTACCTTTATTAGTTACATTTAACTGATTCCAGAAATGGTTATAACTTATTTGCCAAAAAACTGACGTGAACTTATATAACATAGTGCATTGTTTGACAGCATAATACATTTGAAATATAATATAATTTTATGTTTAACTTTTTTGATTTTTATTTGATTTTTGTCCATTCAACTGAAAACATTGGCAAAGTGAAACAAATGGTTTGACAATCACCGTAAATTGATTCATAATTTCAATTTAACGCCTTTCACCCGAGCGGACCGCGTGACCGCATAATTTGTTTGCAGCTCTGTTCGCCCGTCATAATTGAATAAAAATGCTCTCCACTCGTTCAGAGATTCTGTTGAAAAAGTGAGCGGGGGGGATAAGCGAGTTAATTGCCCCTTTTTTTTGGCATGCGAAAAAATATAATAGATTATTTATTATTATTATAACTCGTATATTCTAAAAAAATATTCAAGATAAGAGAGATATAGTTTGCAAAAATCTAAATGCCAATAAATGATTATAATTTAATTAGGAAAATAAAATAATACCAGAAAATTACAAGTGAAAATGAAGTAATTTGTCTGTAAATTATTGGCAAGTGTTCATTTACTTTGATCTTTAGAATATTAATTCCATTTTTACGCACTTCTTATAAAAATTGTAATGCAAAAAGAGTAAAGATAATTTATTATAATAAAAAAATCGAAAAGGGGTAACTTTTGTTCAATGCCGAAAAAGGCATTTGCAGAGAATGTTTTATCTCATATTCTATACCCCTATGGCCTGTCTTTGTTACAGGTTTCATATTGTGAAACACTTTATTTGATACCCGTGTCCTCACTGGGAATCGGTTGATTCTTATAAGATTTTATTGTTGCCTTTTGATGACAAGTATCTCGAATCCATTTGACGATAGATAGTGACATTTGTGTCTAATCTAATGGCTCTTGACGCCTATGAGCAATTAACATATTTTCTTTATACTTTGTAATTTATTTTATCAAACACTGTTTATTCCATTTTTTTGTAACGGTATAACCCTACCGGTTTCAAGGCTTTCACCTCATCTTCAGGGGAGCACAAACAAGACTTGTATTCAAACTTTTTTTTAAAACTTGAAGCACATTATTTTTTTTTCTTTTTAAAATTACTCTGTAACCTTTCACTTAGCCACTATTAATATATGCAGAACTCGTTTATGGTTGTTATTAAGAAATAACAACGTGACAATAAACTCAACATTTATATATTTAGAATCAAGTATCTAAATAAATAAATGTGTAAATATTTTAGAAAACGTATTTCTACCTTTGTGAATTTCACATAAAAGTTTAAAACTCTATGTTAGATAATAAAATTTATAATCGAGTATCTAAATAAATAAATGTCTAAATATTTTAGAAACAAGTCTTGTTTGTGCTCCCCTGAAGATGAGGTGAAAGCCTTGAAACCGGTAGGGTTATACCATTACAAAGAAGTGGAATAAACAGTGTTTGATAAAATAAATTACAATGTCTTTAAACCTCCACAACGTTAATGCCTTAACTATAAACAATATATTTTCTTTTTACTTATGACAGCTTTGAGTTTTGTTACATTTATTCTCAGGACATTTCACTCGCTTATCATACGATATAATTCATTTTAATTCTACACTACCTTGTTATCAGGAATAACAGTCCATATATATTAAACATTCAATGTTTTTTTTATCTTTGTAGAAGTATACTACAGGATTTTTTTTCATTGTTGTAAAATAACATAATTTCATTGTTATTATTAATGCATTTATAGTTTTATCAAGAATATATATATATATATATATATATATATATATATATATATATATATATATATATATATATATATATATATATATATATATATATATATATATATATATATATATATATATATATATATATATATATATATATATATATATATATATATATATATATATATATATATATATATATATATATATATATATATATATATATATATATATATATATATATATATATATATATATATATATATATATATATATATATATATATATATATATATATATATATATATATATATATATATATATATATATATATATATATATATATATATATATATATATATATATATATATATATATATATATATATATATATATATATATATATATATATATATATATATATATATATATATATATATATATATATATATATATATATATATATATATATATATATATATATATATATATATATATATATATATATATATATATATATATATATATATATATATATATATATATATATATATATATATATATATATATATATATATATATATATATATATATATATATATATATATATATATATATATATATATATATATATATATATATATATATATATATATATATATATATATATATATATATATATATATATATATATATATATATATATATATATATATATATATATATATATATATATATATATATATATATATATATATATATATATATATATATATATATATATATATAAACAAATTTTACATTAATGAATGTATATTTTCATAAATGTAGAATTTGTTTTACTTCCGTGAATATTTCACGGTTTACAACTAGTTATTTTAAATTTTACAATATTGATTTGTTGGTTGAAACAATATCGTTTAAGGATCACGATCAAAAATAGTTTTAGTTAGAATATAATTTGTCTTTTTATTGCCAAAATTATTCGCTTTAAATTATTAATAAAAGCTGTTGAAATATAATTAATAAGTAAGTAAATAAATAATATTTTTTTAACTATTTATATTCAGAAAATGGATGGCATAATTTAATTTAATTAATTTATCAAATGTGATGTTAACTATTTATTTGTATATCTTTTACATTTGATAATTATTTTTCTGGAAAACTAAAATATCTTGAAAATGACAAAATACAAAATATAATATTTTGCATAAAGTAAACCACGGTTATTTAAATGTGAACTTTAATTATATTTCGTCTATTGTAGCATATTATTGTACGACACTTTCGTTGTTAACAGTAAACCCTGGTACGATTAGGATTATCAGCGCTACAAACAAATAAAGGTCTAAAAGTGGGGTACAAATCGGGTAGTCTTAAATTGATAAAAGGTTCAATACTCATAATAAAGAATGCTACCTAAGGTAAAGGATTTTTATTTCCGTGTGACAATCTCTTCCAGACAGCCAGAAATATATTAAATGAATAATACTTCTTAATAAATCTGTATACCGACACGGAAATCCAACCCCCGGTCTGGAAGACACGCATATAGTATTTTAATGCATTGGTAACCTCTATAGTACTTGTTTGAGTAGGTTGTAAGGAAAATATCCAATTTAGCTGAATTTACATTAAAAACCATAATCATTAAAAAAAATAGAACCATAACTCAATTTATTGCCTCTCGTTTTAAATGTTTATATGGAAGTCCTTTTCAAAGGAGGTTTAAATAAAGTGTTGATATGTGGATACATTTTGTATTCACCATATTGACAATACTCTGTGTCACAATAATCTGAATATATTTTGTACAGTATTGTTACAAGTTTGTCTTGCCCTATATAAGAGCAAGCCATGTATCACTTATGTCCCGCATTAAATAAACTTGACAGAAATAGTCATACGTGTATACTCGTACGTTCAAACAGTCAACATCATTAGATATGCTAATAAACCCGTTATTTTTGTGAATAATTTAAAGTCTGCATATGTTTCTGGAAAGGGTTATTGCAGATTATAATGCGAGAGGCTTGAAAATGAACATCAATGATAATATTTATGATTGTCAATAAAAAGACAGTTTACTTTGTAATAAAAAAATAATAGATTTTTTTAGAAAGTGCTACGATATTTGGTAGTCTAAAAAATCAATGAGACCAGTGTAAATAAATTCAAGTCAAAGTAGATATGGTAGGAATCTGCTTTATAAAAATGCAAGATCGCCTTTGCAGCATGTATTTTAATCTTGACTTAAGTATGTGAAGTTTGTTATATGTATTCCTTAACTGTGCAATCACAAAGAAATAAGATTTGAATTACGGTTCTATAGATGAATGATAATAGTTGACAACATTCATAATAATGACAACTTGAAACGGATAAATAAAGATAAATAAATATTATCCACCATCAAAAGGAGAAAATTATAAAACTTTAGACATAAAATTTAGGCGAAATTTTTGGGATCATTCAACTGATATGAATTATTCAAGACAGCATATGTGTGGAAAGAAGACATATCTATTGACTGAAGACTAAATAAAATAATATGATAGTGATGATTTATATTTACTTAGTGCTGTTTCCTCAAGGGTCAACATTTGTCACGATAATCACTAATCTCCGAAAAAGAAAGGAACTTTGAAGAACATTCCAAAAGAAGTATGAATATTTTTAACTACAACTTATTTCGACAAAAAATTATATTCTAGTTTTAACAAACGAAAAAGTATTTAATGCTCGGACACATTTAAATAGATACGGCTTTGCTCAAAATCTTCTAAATTAAAAGTTCGTTAAATTGAAAATTTAATCCCATATTTTCCTCGGCGTTAAAAACGTATTACCTTAATTCTACGAATAATCTCTTTTACTTATTGGATTAACCCAAATTGAAGCTATATATTTCAATAAAAGAAAGCTAAAACTATTTCTATTGTATTTTAAAAAATAAATTGAGTTTTAATATGATTTGAAATGAAATAGAATTTGAACTTCGTGAATTTAGTTTGTGATGAAACTACAATGGTCAATGAGTGGCATTCAAACGTCGAATAAGAATGTATGCGGTTTGCTGTATGCTGGTGACATTGTAGAGTTAGCGAAAAATGAGGATGATATAGTTTCCAATAAGCAAATTGTATGAGATATAAAGAGAAAGATCTGAGAATGAATTTTTGTGAAATTTATAGTCATGGTGATACAAAAGTGTGAAAAGAAAAAGTAATGTGTTATATGGATGAGAAATGAAAGATTAGAGCAAATTGAAGATTTCTGCTATTTAGGTAGATTTTTTTCAGATGATGGAAGTGTTACGAGAGATATTGGAAATGTTACGAGATAAGAAATAATTTCAATAGGGCACGTAAACAAATATTCTCAAACCGGGCAGTACTTATTTATTTATTTAACACTTTTATTGCAATACAATCTGGCGGGATTATTGCCAGGCGGCAATCTCTTCCAACCAACCAGACAAAAGTTAATGAAGCAAGTTACATGGTCGCATAAATCATTCAAATGACTATCCATCCCCCCGAAATCCATTAACACATACGTGAGCACATGCCCACGAACCCCACAAAGACGGGCAATCACCCGAACATTATTCTTCATATAAAGTGAGATATCATCAATCAAAAGGAAATAAATGGATGGTGGAGAGGAAAGGAAAAGAAAAATCAGGAATGAAACACGTTATTTTACTGACTAGAAATTAAGAGTTTTTTCAGTCGCTTCTTAAAGCATGTCAAGGACGGAGCGAGTCTTACATTGGTTTGTAACTGATTCTAGAGTCTCACTGCATGGACAGTAAAGGATGACGTAAAGAAAGAGGAGCGGTGAATTGGAAAGGCCAATAAACAATCTCTGTTTGAGCGTAGTGCTAATCCATGATTGGAAAGACGCTGAAATTTTTCGGCGAGATAAGAGGGTGCGGCGGGACAGTTAAGGATGTTATACAATAGAGACAGTATGTGAATTTGGCCAAGATAATACTTCACAGAAGTATTTTAATACCAATTTCGATGTACGGGATAGAAATATGAACATGGAACAAAACTGAGTGGAGCCGAATAAATGTTGTTGAAAATACGTGCACCTAGGGGATAAATCAATGTATGACATACGAGTATTTTGGAATTAAGTTATAAGGGATGAGATAAAAAAGAGCAACGTGAGAACTAAGTTCATGTTTTTTGGCCGGCAAGATCACGCAGGATCACGTCTTACATTGAACGGTGCTGATATAGAGAGAGAATTAAAACATTTAAATACCTCGGAAGTATCCTAGTGGAAGACCTCGACCCAGAAACCGAAGTCAAGTGCAAAATTGAATCATCTCGTGCGGCTTTTAATAAAATGAGAAGCGTATTCTGCGATGATAATCTAAACTTGAAACTTCGACAACGATTAGTCAAATGCTATGTTTGGTCAGTGTTATTGCATGGAGTGAAATCATGGACCCTCAAAGTAAGTAGTATGAACCGGCTGGAAGCATTCTAAATGTGGGTGCACCGGAGAATGCTACGGATACCGTGGACGGATATGGTTAGCAACACGAGGGTTCTTCAAAGACCCAAGTTGATAGAGATTTGCTGACTAATATTAAAATCCAAAAGATGTCCTACTTGGGTCAAGTACTTGTATTTAGAGGAGCAAAGTACAAATTACTGCACCTGACCATCCAAGGCCAAATAGAAGGCCGAACAGGTGTTGACAGGAGGCAAATAAGGGGCGTTGAAGATCATTTTCGGGCTGCCGGGGACAAAGATGTCTACTCTCAAGTGATATTCAACGTTGGGGGGACCTGACATGACACTGAGAAGAAGAAGAATGTGAGATGGTTTGGGCAAGTGGAACGAATATATAGAAAAATATTAACAAAACAAATATACGAGTACAGTGTAAATGTGAGTGGAAGGTGTGGTGAAGGACGACCAAGGAAAATATGGTGCGATCCAGTGTTATATTTATTTATTTTGTTATTTAAGTGTATGATATTTTGAAAGAAAGAAATGTTATGGATGAGAAAGTGTTTGGATATAGAAGGGGCAATAGAAATATGTCGCGATAGGAAAGTCTGGTGCTCTTTCTTATCTGTCTACCCCAATAGGAAGGCAGCGCGATGGTGTATATACATATTTTAGATTTTTAAATACTATACTCAAAAAAATTATAACACTTATGTGAAGATATTATAAAGGTTTGTTTTATAAAAATCTTTCATGAAAATAACAGTTCATTACTTATCAGCTTAGTTAACACAAAATCAAGGGGCCTCAATATGAGCCGTAACATATTTTATCACCGGGTACTTTACAGTAACCGTGTTTTCTTAAGTTTTGTGAAAGTTTTTAGACACGGTATTTATGTCAAAAGCACCGTACTGGCCTAACTTGAAATCTAGAGACTTTGCTGTGGCTTATTAAATAAATATGAATTATTACAATACACCTACGTGTATGTTATGTATTCCAAACATTTTGAACTGATATTTTACCTACATACAATAACCCAGTTTCCTTGTTGGGGTAGGTAGAGAGGAAAGAGCGACAGAATTGTCAATAGCGACAAACATCCTTCGACTCATCTACATGCAGGCGCCTTCTCATAAGACTCCTACGATTTATTAGACTTTCAACATTTCCTTGTCAAAATATAATTTATTTGAATGAACACTAATTTCCTTGGTACCTTACTTCTCTACCACGCCTCCCACTCACATTCAAACGATCTAAGAGCCCTTTTTTATCCTGCTCAACATGTCAGTGTATATTTATCCCTAATCCTTTAATTTCGTTTCCTGCTATAAATATCCCCCCATATATTAATATACTCGTATTATTCCCAGTGCATACATTTCGACTGCATTAATTAGGATTTTTTGGGTTTTTTCCACGATCATATTTTACTTCCATACATTAAAGTTGTAACTAGAATACTTTTGAGAACTATCACCTTAACAGACTTCTTCTTCAGTTTTAATTCTGGAGATTGGTTAGCAACAAAGTCCTGCATCTCTTCCTCCACTCCGCTCGGTCCTCAGCAATCCTCTTGAGCTTTGTATAAGAGGAGCAGGAGCAGTCCATATCGTGGCATATTTGCTCCAGATACTCTCGGCGAGGACGTCCTCTGCCAATCGGTCCCTCAATCATTCCCTCCAGTATATTGTGCAGGAGATTTTCATGTCGCAGCATGTGACCCATCCATTCTACATGCCTTTCCGATATGGTGTTTGACAGGTGCCTGGTTTCTTCGATCCTGCTGAGAACCTCGTCATTTGTAATGAGGTCTCTCCAGGAAATCCTCAGGATTCGTCTATAGGTCCAGATCTCGAAGGCCTCCAATATTTTTCGATCTCTTTCACCTATGTACCATGTCTTGCAACCATATATCAAAATACTCCACACATATGTTTTGACCAATTGCTTGAGGAGCTTCAGGTCCACGCTGTTGGACTTGAAAATCCTCGACTTCCTATTAATGGCGAGCTCTGCCTGGCGCATGCGACCGTCAACCTCTCCCTCTGTACGGCCATCCCATGTGATCCCGCCTCCAAGATAGACAAACTCATCTGCGTTCTTAAGTGCAGCTCCCGACACTAGTATGTTCATTTGGTGTTCGTCTCTGCCTACGGTTATCACTTTTGTTTTCTCCTTGTTTATTTTCATATTGAACTTGGCATTTAAGGCACTCTTCATAGTTTCCAAGGTCTCATTTAGTTCTTCTTCGCTATCGGCGATCAGGGCAGACTTAGCAGGTTTTTAATATACTTCTTTTAGTGGTTCCTTGCCGTTGTTTCCTATCACTACACGCCGTTAGCTAACGCTTACTCTTCCCGTGTCTGAGAAAACACTGCCTAAATAACGATTTTTTTCCAGCTTTTCATTGCTCATCCATATATCCCATTTACTTTCCCAACCATTTTTTTGTATCAAAATTGTATTTAACATGCTTCGACATTTTTAAGAAGTAACGTGAATAAATACTAGAAACTATAAAATCCGCCAATGTACGAGTACACTTCTGTCATTTCAAGAACTTCTTTTCAAAACTGTGTTTCTTACAACTTTATTAATTGTTTTACAGCCACAGTTATCGTCGATCAATTTACTTGAAAAAATACAATAATAATATTTATAGCGTTAGACTTTTTAAACAAAAATTAACTAAATATAATATATTATTAATTTATTAAAACAATGAGCAGTTACAATTAAAATTTAACATACTTCATTCTTCTTTATTTCTTTCGCTTAATTTTTCGAAACAAAACAGAAGAAAAAAACATAATCCACAAGTTTTTACATTTTATATATATTTTTTTAAAGACCATTTTATTTTTGGTTCAGCGGTTTTCCAATTTATGATCGTCAGAAAAAAATGCTTTTATCAAACTTTATTTACTTCAGCGATGATACACTAGTTGGACAAAAATTTCTTCACACCAAGCATTCTTTTAATATCGGGAACGGAACAGAAAGAAGTCGCACGTGGCCAAATCCAGGGAACATGGTGAATGTGAAAACAATTCGAAGCCCAATTCACGCAATTTTGTCATTGCGACGGTCAATTTGTAAAAGGGCAAATTGTTCTGGTGAAAAAGTACCTTTTCCTTCAATTCGTCTTTTAAACGGTCCAAGAATACCACATAAAAGCTCCCGTATATTGTATTGCCCTTTCGCAAGTAGTCAATTATGATGATTCCTTGAGAATTCCAAAAAACAGTGGCCATCAACCTTCCTATCCGACAAAACGGTCTTAGTCTAATTCGGCGTACTTTAGTACCAGTTATGTATGATCCATTGTTTGGATTTTGGGGTAAAATGATGTATCCAAGTTTTGTCTAGTCACGAACCGATGCAAAAAGTTCTTCAGATTGCAATTAAAAATATCCAAATATTGCGTTGTAATGTCCTTTCTAGTATGTTTTGGTCAACAATCGCGACATCAATTGCACAGTTTTTTTTTATATTAAATTATTCTTGTAGGATATTGTACACTCATCCATTTGATATGCCCACATCCTCAATAATCTCGCACAGATGCACTCGGTGATCTTCCTCTACGATACCATGGCTTTTTTCAATGATTTCCTCTGTGATGGACGCAGTTGGGTGTCCTGAGCGTAATTCATTTTCGGTGCATGTTTGGCGAGGTTTAAACTCATTTATCTAGAAATAAACAGTCTTCAACGCTAATGTAGAGCCCACGTGAACATTATCGAACTCAGTTTTAATCTGTGCGGCTGTTAACTTTTACAAATAAAAATGTATTATTGCTGCACGAAACCCATGTTTTTTTTTTCATTGTTGCGAAATGTTTGATTCAGATAGCTGCTAAACATGAACTACGTCTCGGCTGAATTAGGATGAATTTACCAAGCTTTTTAAACTCCCTCGTATTTGAAGTCGACGACATCTGTGGCCTACGTTGGTAAGACGCCTGATTGTAACTCCGATGGTAGCCGAAGAAAAATAAAGGTCCTATTCTGGTAGCCTATTTTGTCTAGTAAAAATAATCAGACGCGGTAGACGTGTACGAGTGATGTAGCCCCTTTAAGTGCGGTTAGTATTACCGACACGCGCGGAGTAGAGTTCCGTACCGACTCCAGTGGTTCAAAGCCCAAAGACTTGCTAAATGTATTATATTGTGTATACACTTGTGTACAGTACAACCTAATGAACTTATAGCCATATGGCAAATCTTCCAACCAACGAGAAAAATGTTAAAGTGGTCTTTAGGGAAAAGTAGATTAGAATCCTATTAAATGAATTAAAAAAAACCTGGGTTACAATGTAAATTGAACCCGCAACCCCCGGATCGGAAGACATGCGTCTTACCAACTTGACCACGGAGGTCATAAATACATTGATAAATGGGACCGAATACGACAATTTTGTCTCCCAACACATAAATGGAAATGACATCTTACATATTTCATAAATAATTCAAATCCCTTCAAATATGTTTATCAAAAGTTTCAGCTTTGTAAAACTATATTTTAAGTATAAAAAAAACTACTTAAGATATTATGATATTTTTCGACAACTTTTATCTTATCTTTATGTTATAACTTGTCGATAACTCATTTTTTGATAAATTTTAACATTAAGGCGCGTATTTCTACCTCCTTTCCCGTGGCGTTCTTTAGGTAGATTTATTTAGGTTAATTATTCGTGTCTTTTTTCATTCTAATCATTGTTTTTTTTTTGTTTTATTTAAAAAGATTTACCAAAATCAATAAAGTTTCTGAATCGAAAGAAGTTTATAATTAAAAAAAAAGGATGACAATTTTTTTTTATACTAGTAGTGAAGATCATCTAATTTTCTGTTAATTTTGCAAAAAAAAATGAAAATTTGTCATAGATAACTGCAAAAAAAAAGCGATTGGATTTTTTCGCGTAATATTAAGCTTGGCATTTATTTTCAAATTTATTTTAGTCCATTTTATTTATTCATAAATAATGCTTGAAGTTTTGGAATTCTCATTAGAAACTCTCCTCTATTTTGGATGTGAAATTTGAAAACTCATATTATAGTAACAAGAAAGTTTCAAAGCAATTATATTACAAATGTTATACAGGCTGTTAATGAGGCGAATTATTGGCAAAATCTTTCAAAAATTAATAAAAACAATTTTTTTTATTTATAGTAAAGCACATGTTTTTAAACACCGGAGTGATTTTGTTCATAACAAGTATCATGTTTACTTTATAAATGGAAAAATATAATACACAAAAACAGTCAAGTGAACGTTCTTATATAATTTGAATATAGGTAATTTTGTTCATAACAAGTATCATGTTTACTTTATAAATGGAAAAATATAATACACAAAAACAGTCAAGTGAACCTTCTTATATAATTTGAATATGGGTAATTTTGTTCATAACAAGTATCATGTTTACTTTATAAATGGAAAAATATAATACACAAAAACAGTCAAGTGAACCTTCTTATATAATTTGAATATGGGTAATTTTGTTCATAACAAGTATCATGTTTACTTTATAAATGGAAAAATATAATACACAAAAACAGTCAAGTGAACCTTCTTATATAATTTGAATATGGGTAATTTTGTTCATAACAAGTATCATGTTTACTTTATAAATGGAAAAATATAATACACAAAAACAGTTAAGTGAACGTTCTTATATAATTTGAATATGGGTAATTTTGTTCATAACAAGTATCATGTTTACTTTATAAATGGAAAAATATAATACACAAAAACAGTCAAGTGAACGTTCTTATATAATTTGAATATGGGTAATTTTGTTCATAACAAGTATCATGTTTACTTTATAAATGGAAAAATATAATACACAAAAACAGTCAAGTGAACGTTCTTATATAATTTGAATATGGGTAATTTTGTTCATAACAAGTATCATGTTTACTTTATAAATGGAAAAATATAATACACAAAAACAGTCAAGTGAACCTTCTTATATAATTTGAATATGGGTAATTTTGTTCATAACAAGTATCATGTTTACTTTATAAATGGAAAAATATAATACACAAAAACAGTCAAGTGAACCTTCTTATATAATTTGAATATGGGTAATTTTTTTGCTTGTCATTTGTAGTGACCCCAGTAAACTATGTTTATCCCTGTGTCTTATAAGAGATAGGATTTTAATGATGAATTACAGTACCCGGCAGTAAGTAATACACATCGTTTGTAAAGCGTCGTTTCTGTCGCACGATGCGCTAACAGTCCGGTATCGTAGTCACGATGCGAATAGCGCATCGTGCGATAAGACTAAGGTCACACCAAAGTGTTTCACTAGGTGCTAAGCTAGGTGCTGCGTGACTAATAGACTAGGTGACTTCATGCTTGGCCCCACCAAAGTGCTTCGTACAAATTCATTTGACATTTGGCAGCGGTTGAGTCAACAAACGATGCCACTCTCAAAACTAACCAATTTTATTACATCTTTATTTACTTCCTGTGCAACTTCATTGCAAAGTGATTTTATTACAGGTAATTTTTTGTGTAATTTGCTCGATGGGTTCCACAAAGGCTCCCTTTTATACACAGCTGTTATTAAAACCTGTGACACGATAAAATTAACCAGCATGTCTGTTCGCTAGGAGACTCACTAGGTGACTAATCGTTATGTAGCGTGGCGCGAAGCGTGCAGTGTGGCCATTGCGATAGTATGCGGTGCGTTGGTTTGCTAGGATATGTCGCCTAGCTCGCAGCGTAGCTCTAAGCATCAAGCGAGGCTCCTACCTGTGTGGCCGAGGCCTAAAGACGACGTTCTACAAACGATGTGTATTACTTACCGCCGGGTACTGTACAGAGTTTGATGAGTATGTGAGAGTTGTTAATAGACAAACCTGAGAATGCTAAAACTGGAACTAGACAGTATCAGAACCTGCTAAGATGGTAGTCCTCAGCAATATTCTAGTACTACCCTTGATGTATGGACGTGAAACCTAGACTTGGAAAAAAACTAAAAGAAACCAAATAAATGGTGTTTAAATACAAGCACTAAGAAGAATATTTGAAATAATATATTTTAAAGAATGCAGAATGAAATGATTGAGGGTGCATGTGAACTTAGCCAGTGTATTAAGTAAGATGAAGTGGAGTACTCTGAGATGGTTAGGACATATAGAACGAATGAATGACGAATGATAAGAGTAGAAAGCGTGACAGAGGAAGATCAAGGAAAGTATGGTTGAAGCAAGGGACTGGTAATGTGGAAGAAGGAAATATAAAAGTCTGAGAATGCGTAGAAGTTGTATGAGAAGGTATAAATATATAGAAAAGGTGAAAGTTGTGTCACGACAGGATAGTTGGATATTTTCTTCCAATCTACCCAGACAGGGATACTGTGTGATGGTTTGTATAAATATGAATGAATAATAGATTAACGCTTTTCTACCTGTCTACCTAGACAGGGATACCATGTGATGGTTTGTATAAATAAGAATGAATAATAGATTAACGCTTTCCTACCTTTCTACCCAGACAGGGATACTGTGTGATGGTTTGTATAAATATGAATGAATAATAGATTAACGCTTTTCTACCTGTCTACCCAGACAGGGATACTGTGTGATGGTTTGTATAAATATGAATGAATAATAGATTAACGCTTTTCTACCTGTCTACCCAGACAGGGATACTGTGTGATGGTTTGTATAAATATGAATGAATAATAGATTAACGCTTTTCTACCTGTCTACCCAGACAGGGATACTGTGTGATGGTTTGTATAAATATGAATGAATAATAGATTAACGCTTTTATTAATTATATTCATTTCCCATCTTAATATTTTTTTAAACTTGAGTTAAAGCACTACTTACGAGAATTTACCACGTAAATCAACTTTTCAAGTATTATAACAATGAAAATAAATAAACAACCTCTTTTACATTATCTCCGTCAATTTTTTTTTAAATTGTGAATCCTGAGAAAATGCTTGAATAGATATATGGTATTTGGTGAAAATAAAACACAACTATCTTACTCCATTGATCCCTGACAAGTATTATCCAATTAAAAGTATCTTATTTACTCGTAATTATAAGAAGCTAAAGATACTTTTTTAGCCCCATTCATCAAGCTATCGAATAACGAACCATATCAGAAAGTGTGTTTCTCACTATCCATATATTAATTACACTAAAGAATACCCAGATGTAACATTTACTTTGTTGACAAATATTTAACCTTTTAAGCCTATTTCAATAAATATATTTCATACATTAATCATATAATTACCCAGATCTATCCAGAACGCTATGAGGTTCACCCAAATAGAAAAAAAATATAAAATCCAAAAACAAATATCCAATAACATCCAATAACAGCACACTATAATCGACAATAATTCAGATTGTCCTTATTTGCAACAACATATGTCTTCCAAAAAAATCTCAGAATTGATAAATTGTTCCTCTGATAACAATGCATACACGCAATAGACGTGTGCAAGTATTTTTGCCTATCAAAGACTCAATTACTGGAGTCAAATCTCCCAGTCACGCTCATTGGCATGCCCGCCTTATAAATTTGAATATGTCAAAGATACGATACAAAGGATGAATAAAAATATAATTTTAGTTTTAATAACACTATTTTCATATAGGCCAGTTTCAAAATATCTTACATTTATGCAAATGTCTTAAGACAGATGGAATGCGAATTGGAAATGTTTCTCTAAAAGCACGAAGAAATATTTACAAGAAATTCGGCCAAAATTAATAACTCTTTTTGTAGGAGTTCACTAGAAAAATAAGAGTTTTCACTTTTAGTTCAAACGCCAGACACCCAGTCAGTAATTTTAAGATATTTTACCGATCCACTTATTGTGTTTTCTAATAGTTGGATTACTCATAATATTATTTTGATTGTATTGATATTCACGAATTAATTTCATTTACGACATGGAAATATGGACAGCAATTTTGAATAAATTTTTAAATTTAAATGCTCGTATGCATAACTTCTGCTTTCATAATAATATAACTTGAGGACAATGATATCTTTCACGAAAATGTCAACTGGTTCACTATCACTTATTTGTCAAACTGTAAAACCTACAAAGTTTTAATATTTCTTCCTTTCAGTCCTAAATTTTATTTACTAATTATTGTAGAATTTTGGCTGTTACATATTGTAGATACATATTTACAAACAAGATAAAAATATCATAATAAAACGTAATATTTCAAAAGTTTACTAAGTATTGTAATAAATCTTGAATATAAGATGTTTTTTGTAACAGCTACGAATTATTTATTATAAAAATTGTTACGCCTGTGTTGCTCATATCAATTAATTAATAATTTATGTATCTATCCAAAAAGATTATCATTCTAGTTGAAGTATGATAAAAATAATAATTATACTTAATCACTTAAGAATATAAATTGATAGTTAGTTTATTTCTCCACATTTTCTAAAATTTATCAACCATTTCGATGTTATGTTGCTTATTTTATCAACCAGTTCGACGTTACGTTCCTTATTTTATCAACCAGTCCGGTTGAATCTGACCAAACTCTTAGGAAGATATCACTGTTTTAGACAGTAAAAAAAGTGTTCATATTTATTATTTTTATATTGTCTAGAGAAAATAATATATATTGATGAAATTTGGTTTGGTAATTTTGCTGTTTTTGGAAAACTATGATTTTTTTTTTATATATTCCAATTAACTTTAGGGAAAAGAATATTGTTCATTAACATCATATATTTTTTTAATATTGTCAAAATTCCATTCTTCCTCAACTTAATTTTGAATTTTACAAACTAAAATGACTAAACATGAGGTGCATATCGTAACGGTAACGCGCTAGTTTTCTGTGCAGAAGGTCTGCGCTTTGAATCCTTGACTGTCCTGCTATATAATAATACGAACATTTTGCCCACCAACCAAAAACGTACAAGACCTACTTAAACATAACACATTTTTAATATCGCCTGAGGATGTAACAGTAGGTTCTCAAAATATATGAAGCATTTTTTAAAGTATTCAAATTTATATAGTTTATAAAATACTTTTTTTAATGAAAAATGGAGTTATTAGGATTATTACTTCATGACTATAAAAAAATATTAACCTTTTTTTTTCGATCTTGTTATGTTTCCCAACAATACGCGATAACTTCGTAAACAGCCTGTATTTCAAAACGAATTTAATCAAAACAACAAATTTGCCAAGCAATTATATTTGTCGGCGATGAGTTTGTGAGATTTCAACAGATTTAATTAGAGAATGATTGATGCCGAAGGTGGAGATCGAAGGCCTGACTGGAGACGTGAGGTTCAACGACGAGGGGAGAAGGCAAAACTACACGCTGCACGTTGTCGAGATGACCGTCAACAGTGCCATGGTTAAGGTGAGTTTAACCCTTTTTACAAGATTACTTGTTCAGTCCAATTAATATTATATTTACCCTTGTTTACCTGAAATCTGGGGAAAGGATTCTAATAATGCCCTTTTAATAAGTAAATCAGTAACTACAGATGTCAATTAAAGTCATGCAAATACTTTTACATTTATAATTTACAAGCGTCAATTTTCAATTCTGTTACAAAAAGTGAATAAAAAAGTTTAAGTCTTATTAGTTCTTTTTATCAAAAGTTAAGAGTTTATTTTGTGAAGTTTTTATTTTTCGTCTTTAACTTCAACACATGCATTTTCGGAAGTTTCTTTGATAGGTTAGGTCAGTTCGATTAAACCAACACCCACGTTGTTATGGGTCTCATTGAAATCATCTCGATCGTATAAGTCACATCGAAATCATCTTTATTTATTATGAGTGCGATATCAATTAGTGATGAAGAAAGCACTATTCAAAAGAACTCGTCTTCCAGCGGTAACATACTGGAGCGTGAAAACAATAGTAGAAACGACGATATTAAAATCCGATGTAACGGTAGAAAAAAAAATGGTTCCAGCGCAGAAAACATAAGGCTTATATTTCCAACAGCCAAAAATTTGAAAAGTTACCTAGCAAGTTCCAACTATATCCTTTGATGCCACTTGAAAATCTTTTTGTGTTATTCGTATGCTTTCATAAAAAAAGTATGGTTGACATGTGTAATTTAAGACTTAATTCAGTGCTACGTCCATTATTCCAAGAGCCACTCAACTCCAAAGTACAACGATAATAAGGCCATCAAGTTTTTCACGCTACCTCAATTAACACACAACTATGAAAAGCGTATAAATGTAAAATATAACATTAAGATTTTATTTGAGAGCATATTTTTAAATTTCAGAATTCATTTAACAAAATTACTAAATTATTAAAAACTAAGCAAAATTCAATTGAACTGTAAGTTTATTATGAATAATCAAACTATCCTTCTGGTATTGTGAGTAAGAGTTTCATCAAATAACGAACTGAAAGCCTCTAACTGTTTGACACGTGAAGTTATTGTTATACTTCCCCTAATTGTTACACAAAATAATCCTAGAATGCCTTTTGGCATATTTTGGTTTGTTAATGGTTTTTTCAATAATTGGACATTTTTTGGCATTTATAATTTTATACATAGGGTCTTTCCAATTGAGCGGTTTATTTAATTCTTGGATAAAACACAGATGTCGTCGCAAACTTGCCCCGGCCCTGTGAAATTTGGAGAAGTGTAATGTATGACATTTATAAAAATGGAGTCGTATACAATACAACAACGCCTTCAAATTATTGAATTATTTTATGTATTGTAATCTCCGGAAACGGTGATGTTAATTGGCCACCAAGATCATGTGATCTGACACCGTTGGACTATCTTTTCTGGAGTTACGTGAAAATCCTGGTCTATAAGAATGACCCCCGATCAATTCCTGAGCTGAAGGACGAAATTATACGCGTTATTGGTGAGTTAAAACCGCAATTATGACAAAATGTTATCGAAATTTTTGACAAAAGATTGGACATCTGTGGAGCTGCAAGAGGTGGACATTTGGCTGATATTGTTTATTGTGTTTAAATGGTATACATTATACTTCAATAACCAATAAAAAGTTTGTTGAAATCAAAGAAAATTATGTGTTTTATTCAAGAATTTAAAAAAAAATTAAAAAACCGCTCAATTTGAAAGACCTTTTACAAGAAAAATTGTATCATTGAGATTTAAGAATATGTCAATCATAAGTTCTTGAAAGATTTCCATTGTATTTAATTTTTTATTTATTGAGACACAAAAAATGTCCTCTGTTTCTATTACTACTTTATGTGGTCCCCATAAAAGATGTGGAAAATATCATTAAAATCTTTTGTAATGTTAAATTTATTTTTCAGTTTAAGGATTCTATTTCGTTAAAATTTCTCCTAATACTTGCGTGAAAATGTACCCGAGGGGATTGTTAGTTATTTTAAGATCATTGTCTTAGGGAGGACGAGATGTCCATCTTGGTTTCTCTAGAACAATATTTAAGTAATTGATCTGTTGTTTTAGGTTCTCTGGACCTTTTTATCTTTTTTCTTGTTAATATTAGATTTCAGTCAATTGAACAAGGATTTCCGTCAGAAAAATAACGGCATTTAGTTTCAAACCTTGAAACTACTTTGTGCGTTATATTAAAGAATTTCCTGTTTAACTACAATTTAATTGATGTTTCATTTAGAAACTTAGAAAAAACTAGTGTTTAAACAATTTTTAGTTTATTTTTTTAAATCTTGTATAGTTTATGTTACAATATTAAACATCAAACTTGTAAAAAATAAATAATTTTTATTTTTTATTAGACGAACTTTTAATTTATTTTATTTGAACATCATTTAACCTTGCATTAGTCAATACTTGCTGTGTAAAAATATTATCAATTCTAAAAACCATTTATTTTTAGGTTGCCGAGTGGACCGATGAAGGTGGCTTCATCCCAGTTGCAGCCAAGTACATTCGTCTGCGCCCCAGAGCTGATATTGAGAGGAATAAAACCTACATTGTGACCACAATCATAGAAGAACCTTACATCATGATGAAGGCCCCAGATTCAGGAGAGGCCCTGGAAGGAAACGACAGATTTGAAGGATACTGCAAGGACCTCGCTGATTTAATATCCAAGAAACTAGGGATAAGTTGTAAGTACGGTATTAATTTATTTTAATCTTTCTTTTCTTTCTTAGGAAGGTGTTTACAAATGCTGAGCTTTCTCAAAATATAAATGTTTGTCTCTTTTAGTTACAGTGTCGACTATTCTTCAGCAGTCCCCTAATTTTTCAAAACAAATAATTTATTTTATAATTAATTTAAATGTCCACATTTTTATAAGTACCTACAATAGATTTAGAAATTTAATATTAAATATTTCTAATATGAGAGGCAGAGATAACATTTTCCGAGTTTTTCTGCACAAATAAGTATAATGAATTTTTGATGTGCAGAAAAATATCATATACACGAGTACATGAAAAATGATCTCAAAAATTTACTTGATCGTATTGTTGAGTCGTTTAATTAAGTTCTTAGAATATTTGTTAATCACATAACTAACTGATTAAAATATTTTTCGTGAATATCCAATATTTTCTCTGGTTTGAAGATTTAAACACACATTGTTTCAGTTCAAATGTGTTATAACGTAACTTTATTTCTTAAATATTACATTTATTTACAGTTTTAGCTTTTAAACTAATAAAACCTTTTTTCATTTAATTCACAAAAAAAATTACCTTCTGACAACACTTTCACATAAAATAAATTAAAAGGGATATAATTTAAAAATGTAATCTTCCATATTCTCGAATTTCCATCACATAAAGTCTGATTCACCCTTTACTGCAATGATAAAGTGATCAATTTTAACTGAAAACGGAAATTACAATTCAACAAATGTGATTATTTCAGTACCCAAGCTCAGAGATGACAGTGTCAATTTATGAGTTTCATTATAAGAAAACGTGAAGCAAACTCATTGTTTTCCAAGTAGGAGTATGATCTTAAACTGTTTTGGATTAAAATTTTATTTAAATAATATTCTTTAATACACAAAGATGTTTATAATTCTAAATATTTTGTTAAAACACGTATTTTTCATATTCAATTCAATAGAATTGATAATGATTTTAGATTAGTGATTTTGTTTATTCAGTTGAGTAATTGTTTTCAAGACAACAGAGTTTTAACAAAATATTTATGGAGATTTAATATAAAGGTGTTTTTTTTATTGTTCACACTTTGACGACAGTAGTGATTTATAATTTATATTTCATAATCTTTTGTATTGAATTTATTTATACATACTTCTTCGTAAAGATAGTTGATAGTTCTTAGAAAAGTCCATGTTTTAATTCGTTTTTCGGCATTGCGTTTTTAATAAGAATTTCAGAAAATTTAAAAATATTTTATCATGAATTTTTATAAACTGCTTGCGTATTTTTTATACTATGTTTGTATTTAATTATTACATACACCACGGTTTCGCAAATATTTATTTCAAAATGCGGTTTTTTTTTAATAATTTTATATTGAGTAGCAAATGTGGAAACACCAGTGCTAGCAAAATATTCTCAATAAGGGTTTTGTTTTATTCTATCGCGTTTTGATTTCCACTGTACAACTTTTTCAATAACTCAATTTGATAATACATTTTTGGATACGTTTGTATACTTCATATGATTTCCGATAACCTAGTATTTCATATATAATTATATTTTTTTTCTAAATAGTTTAAAGAACTATAGAAACATTTATAAAGTAAGGTAAGTAGAAAGAAAACAATGATAGATGTATTTTAATTGACAAATTTAATTTTCACTTTCTCTTATTCTTTATGTTGTTGGCGCTACCAGAGTTTCTCTCCAGGTGAGTGTCTAAAGGCGCAATTCCACTGAGGCAACATTTAGGCAACATATATAGTAGTATAGCATGTGGCATTGACGGATGCTACACACAGTCTTTCAATCGAAGGAACACGAAGCGACAAGAAACAAGTATCTTTGCAGCATGCTACATGTTGAGTGTTGTTGCCAGAACGCACGCGTCACCTTTCGACATGTTTCAGCGTGTCGAACAATGTCGCAGTTATCTGAAAGTCAGCGGATCTGTGCGGCTTGTAGCGTGCGACATGGAGTGGAATATTGATAAAACTACCTTGTTTATTGTCTTTATAATCACAATTTTTTTATTCCATAACTCTGGTGAATTATAAAGACAATATGATAAAAAATGATAAACTGAAGCAGTTAGCGAGTAAATACGATTGCACTGTAATCGATGTGAAAAAAAAATCAAGAATTTGCGTTCAGCTTTTCATCATTCTGAGCTTCTTGACTACCGACATATAATTCTCTTCTCCAATACCGTGGCTTTTTTTTTCTACGATTCAAAACTATTGCCAAATATGCAGCCGCCGCGATTGTAAAGACATAATGTACCAAACTGACGTTGCCTCCATGGAATTGTTTAAGACGCATGCTACACGTATTGACGACAAAGCGCATGCGACTTGGGGAATCAAAATCCGCATGCGATATTGTTAAAATTTGTGGCACATAGTCGCACACCTAGGAACAGGCAACACTAGGAAACATGTCGCATGCCTCATGTCGTTCAGTGTTGCCTCAGTCGAATTGCGCCTTTAAGACAACTCAGAAATCATTTCTCAGTCCACCTAAATCTCTATTATTTACTAATTTCCCTCTTTCTACATTTTGTTGATATTTTCCAGATTATTCTATTTATATGGAAACTAGTGTGACAGATCTCTGATTTTTTATGGCAGTTCCCATCTTATTGATTTGACAAATCCGTAATATTTTTGGTTATAAATAGGACTTTCAGCCCGGGAGTTTTTAAATTCGACACATATGTTAGAACTAAAAACGAGTCCCAGTCGGATTTTTCAAACAATACATGAAATTGTTATACGCCAATAAGCTCGCCAAGTTACATTATCTACAATACAATGGATTTATCAAGGCTTGTGAAAGTTTGTCGACTTTCCTTTAGTTAAAATATCTCAAACTTTTCGTTCCATTCTTTCCTCAGTATATATATTTTTTATCCACTTTGCACGGATTTATCCTGTTACACAAAGAGGGTCTGATTCTAGCGTTAGCTTATTCGGTACGAAGAATATCAGCCAGGATTCTTCTCATACTGCTAGGCGTTGTCGAGAATATATCGCTCAGTTGGTTCAATATCTATATACCACGCGTGACTGAGTGTTTAGCCATGATGATATTCATTATCTAAGTTGTTATGAACATTATTTAAATCAAGTTATCTCAATATCATCCTTTACATAAATTGTTTTGGCTTGTTATGCCCATTCCAATAAAATATAGTGATGTTTTTTTTTATTAAGACTCTTAAATGAAACTAAAAAAAAAACGATTTTGGATTAAGTTTGACATAAACTTTTTAACTATAAATCCTATTCATTTTTTAAATTATATTTCAAAGTAATTTAAATCACTATTTGTATTTGCGCTTCGAATTACTATTTAATTAAATAACATATTGTATACTTTGTACTTTCATATACCAAATGCTTTTGAAATATAAAAGTCTCAATATCTAAACATCAACAAGTTAAGGACCAAATATCCGAAAATGTTTAAGAAACTCTATATTTTCAATAATAAATGTGATTATTTTCACTGAAAAATTATGTTTTAGCTGAACCTATAAATATAGTTTTTTCCCATTATTTTGTACAATTGACAAGAGCCTAATAGGCCAAATCGATTGTCCTAAGAACTTTAATAAATATTATAGAACTTATTATATATTTTTTTATTCCTTTAAGATAAATAATGCTATCGTAAAAAATGAAATAAAAGATTCATTAACTTAAACGTTTAATCATTAAGGAGATATTGCTAATTATTTATTGTTTAAAGGTTCTAACAAAAAAATACTAAAAGTATTTTTACTCACCAACTGAAACAAAAAATAAACAAAAATAACTGAAAAAAAAATAAAAGAAACTGAAAAAAATTGTTTTTACTTTAAAATATAATTTAAAATATGTTAGGAATGATATTTACACCAAATTGAAATAAAATCTGTTCCTTCGTCTACTTCTAAAATCATAGTATAAATAGGCCAAAACCCATACGATGGTTGTCGCCAAAGAAAGAATACGAGAATTGAATTTTGAATACAAGAGAGCGAGAGAGGAATACTTGGATTCTCTCCGAAAGTAATTCGAAATTTGAATCGCGGTGGGTCCGTGATAACTGAACGAATTTTAAATACGTAGCTAACAATTTTTGAACCGGTGTAAAAGGGGACGATGTATAAATAATATATATATATATATATATATATATATATATATATATATATATATATATATATATATATATATATATATATATATATATATATATATATATATATATATATATATATATATATATATATATATATATATATATATATATATATATATATATATATATATATATATATATATATATATAAACAAATTGTACATTTATGAATATGTATTTTCATAAATGTAGAATTTGTTATACTTCCGTGAATATTTCACGGGTTGCAACTAGTATAAATAGGCCAAACCTATAGTATAAATAGGCCAAACCCCATACGACGGCTGTCGCCAAACAAAGAATACGAGAATTGAATTTTGAATACAAGAGAGCGAGAGAGGAATACTTGGATTCTCTAGTAATTCGAAATTTGAATCTCGGTGGGTCCGTGATAAATGAAAAGATAGAAACTATACTGAACGAATTTGAAATATCTAGCTAACATTTTTTTTAACTGGTATAAAAGGGGACGATGTATAAATGATATATATAAACAAATTCTACATTTATGAATATATATTTTCATAAATGTAGAATTGGTTTTACTTCCGTGAATATTTCACGGGTTGCAACTAGTAGTTTTGTATTTTTCTTAACCTGAAATGTTTTTTAAGTCGTCATTATCTGTAAATAATGAGCTCAAAAGCGATGCTCAAAAATAATGAGCTCAAAAAATATTATTTAAAAAATTTAAAAACGCATTACGTTTCAGATTTCTGGAATGAGATACCAATTTTTACAACATTTCTGTACAAAAACTGTTCGAAAAACTAACAAGTAGTTTTTTTTTTCGTATGGTACCCTTCAACTTATCCGAATTAGTATTTCGGACATATTGAAGAGCGTGCCAGAAAGACATTATAGTCTTCTGCCCTAGTTATCGATGCTTCGGATTACAACCTCTGAAGTTGTTACATGACGAACTTTTTTACCAGACTGGCACATTTTTTTTTTCAAAGTCAAAATATTGCCACTAGGCTACAGATTTCATCAATAACCAGTGTATTGAAAAATACAATTACAAAATAAGTTTTTTCTTATCATGCAAGATTACACCTTGTTACACCCATTAAATATTTTAGTAGACTTTATAGGGTATTCTTAGATGATGAAAAAATAACGAGGGGTATAAAACAGCGTATAGCAATATGAAACAGTTTTATATAAAGGGCACTATAATAAACATTTATACATTCGATCTAGCGGTATTAAAATCGTTAAACATGACCGACCACAACAGTATTTTAGAGCCAACTTTTGGTGTATAGAAGGGAAACGTGGATGTAGAAAAAAAAACGAAAAATAAGAACACTTAGAACAATGTATGAGGTCACGATGAATGACAGAAAACAGAATGAAATGATTAGAGATGAGTGTGAAATTAATGTTAATAAATTAAGTAAGTTAAAGAAGATTACTAAAGTAAAACGTAAGAGCAACATAGAACATGTATGAGAAAGTGTATGAATGTGGAAAAGGCGAAATATATATTTATATATATATATATATATATATATATATATATATATATATATATATATATATATATATATATATATATATATATATATATATATATATATATATATATATAATATATATATATATATATATATATATATATATATATATATATATATATATATATATATATATATATATATATATATATATATATATATATATATATATATATATATATATATATATATATATATATATATATATATATATATATATATATATATATATATATATATATATATATATATATATATATATATATATATATATATATATATATATATATATATATATATATATATATATATATA
>OX463843.1:8688980-8732570 GCA_949825065.1 Odontocerum albicorne
ATATATATATATATATATATATATATATATATATATATATATATATATATATATATATATATATATATATATATATATATATATATATATATATATATATATATATATATATATATATATATATATATATATATATATATATATATATATATATATATATATATATATATATATATATATATATATATATATATATATATATATATATATATATATATATATATATATATATATATATATATATATATATATATATATATATATATATATATATATATATATATATATATATATATATATATATATATATATATATATATATATATATATATATATATATATATATATATATATATATATATATATATATATATAATATATATATATATATATATATATATATATATATATATATATATATATATATATATATATATATATATATATATATATATATATATATATATATATATATATATATATATATATATATATATATGTCGGTATAAGAAATTCTAGCGCTCTGTCTTCTATGCCTACATCAGCAGGGAAACTGCTACGAAAGACCAAAAAAAGTATGACTGAATCAAGTGAATGATATTTTAAAACAATAAATGTAAAAAAGTCATTGAAATCATGAAGATGCAGAATATGTGTGTTGCAATAATAAAATCTTGCACTCCGTCATCTCTGCCTACCCCAACACAGGAATGGTGTGATGGTATGTACTTTAATATTTTGCTTTTGTCTATTCTGCATTTTGGGACAATTTCCATTTATACTTTTTCATTTCTCTTTTCAAAAATTAATATTCGTTTAACATTAAAAACACCATTCAATCTCTCTTTTTCTAAAATTCTATTATACATTTTTGAACTTATAACGTCTCTTTTCATCACCCAATCTTTTGTAATAACGTACAGAGAAAGACTTCAAAAAGTTAAAGCAGCCGATCGTCATGGAAGTTTAAAACCATTGCTAACAGAACTTTAAGTTCGTTCTGTAAAGACTGTGCTTGCTGAAGTCCAACAGCTTACACGCAATAAACCAATACACGCACAGGCGTCTTAAATCCACAGGATGCCTGAAAATCGCACTCAATCACAAGGTATAGTCTAAGGCATTTTTTACGAGACTCTTTGTTACAAATATTGTGTATTGAGAACGAAATTTACTACAAGCGATCTCCTGGAAAACAATTAATTCAGCATGCAGTTTATTACTCTCCCAATACATTAAGTTCGATATAAACAAAATTTAATTTTGCTCCAGCCGTAAATTTTCCAAATATTAAATTATCGTTGCCTGACTGTGATTTCACGCCTTTTAAGAGGAAGTAGGCAAACGCCTTCCATTCTTCCTCATTTTTATATAAAATCTGGTTTCATTTGAAGTATCTACATTATGTACACCGTTACCGGTGTACTTGATAAAATTACGGCAAAATGGTACAAATACAAACAAATCTTTAAAAAGTATTGTATTAATTTGGTGTACTTCTTACCCTTTTCGTAATGTTTTCTTAAACTCATTATAATAATCATAAGCAAGCTATGTCCCTATGCATGCAAAGAGTATCTGCACATATTCTATCCTGGCATACCTATATATGATTAAACGACCTCCGTAGTCTAATTGGTTTGATCCCTGTCTTTTAGCCCGCGGGCTGCGGGTTTGATTCCCATTTTAACCCAATTTATTTTCAAAAAGGGTCCTAGTCTCGTTTTCACTTAAGGACTATTTAATCCTTTTTTTTGGTGGTTAGAAAATATGTTCACATGGCAATCAACCCTCCAAGGTATACTGTATATAAAGAATGTATAATATATTTGAACACCACACCCCCCGTCACGCATACTTTATATAAAAGGTTTTCACTCTACCTTCTTTCAGCATTTGATTTATTTCTTAATGTGTAAACAGTATTTAATTCCACTTTCATACTCTACATTATCTCCGTATCTGTAAAAACTCCCTTCCAGCACAGACTGCAAGAATCAGGTACATTTTGTCTGTATTTGAAAGTCAAGAATATTTCCCGTTTTATGGTGCCGTGTTAATACTTGATCATTTCTCTCAAACAAATTGATCATTTCTCTCAAACAAATTGATCATTTCTCTCAAACAAGACGAAGAAGAATTTTAAAAAAATGTGAAAAAGTATATATAAAAATTAAAATACTTGAAAAATTGATACAATTATATGTGTTAAGTCTACTGAAAACAACCCTTAAGATAAGTGAGATTCGGAAACAGCTCGAGTATAAAATAGAATTTGTAAAAGAATAAAAAAATGATTTTCTATCTCAAAAAGCTTATATACGCTCGTTTATTTTCAGAAAAGTTGTTGCAGAGTTATTAGAAAAGTTTGCGTTTGTAACATTAACCGATTAATTTTTCTTTCATTCGTGTGGTATCCTCCCAATATATTCGATTTGGATATACTACATACAACCAAAGTGTAATACAAAACAATTGAGAAATATCGGGAGACATCATTGTCTATGGCCCCATTAATCGAACCTTCAGATTATAGAACCACTGTAGTCGGCACCAACCTTGTAGTTCGTCATTGCATGTTTTTTGGCAATAACTGACCCTGAATATTTTATCCAAACCCTCATCAGACTTGAACCTTTTGATTATTTTATACACTTTCAAATGATATAACATAATATTGTTCTTCTTCCCAGTGTCATGTCAGGTTCCCCCAACGTTGAATATCACCTAAGATTCCCAACCCAAGATTCCCAACTCTCCTTATACCAGTCCCATCACGTATATTCAGGAGCCAGGAGATTTGCTTCCTACCAACACCTCTTCGACCCTCTATTTTGCCTTGGAAGATCAGGTGTAGTAATTTGTACTTTTCTTTTCTTAGTATGTTACATGACCCAAATAGGACACCTTTCGGATTTTAATACAAGTCAGTAACTAACTCTCCATCAACTTTGGCTCTTTGAAGAACCCTTGTGATGCTGACCATATCCATCGAGGGTGTCCGTAGCATTCTCCGGTGTAACCACATTATAATATTATTTTATTATAATTAATTGATGCTTATAATCGTAAAATCAACAGATGTGTTTTGTATTCCCTGTTATATTGGTAAAACACGCTATACCGAGAAATTTATGAATTTGATGGAAAGTAAATAATTCTTTAATAAACAATGTAGGCAGTACTAAGGCACTTCACCCGAAAGCATGAGAAATATTGTTCATATTATCGTGTTCTTATATTACATTTCATATATTGTATTTATTTTTCTTATAATTTGATGTTATTGGATTAAACATGTATCAAATACAAAATATGTAATCAAATAAACAAACATAATATCATATATAAATCCACTTTTTTTTGTTATTGTAGAGAACCGTTTCACTAGACAATGTATGTGAGGAAGTTGTCTCATTGCTCATTCACAAATTTAATAAATTTGTTTTACTTAATGAAATACTCAGCTGAAACCTTGATACTCTGCATTCACACTGCTATAGATACTTTGAGCTTAAGCTATCATCTATATATAATCGTATCCAATATGTATTGTATCAAAACTTATATTGATTTTGAGTTGGATACATTCCAATAGAAAATACTTTGCTGGTGGAAAGGGTTCAAAATACGTCGAAAATAGCTTTTTTTTATTTAAATAAACACATCACGTTGAAGTACTGCATTTGGTGAATTTTATTCTTTTCACAGTCAACAAGAACGTTTGCCAAAAGATACTCAAATCCTCTTCAAATAAATGGCCAAACATTACTTTTCCACGGAATATCTCCTATCTAAAACTCCGCCGAAGATAAAATAATGCCAGAAATTTTAACAACGTTTCGGTGTTGGTAAATAATTTTATTGTATTTTTGTTCAATTTGAAATTGAGAAATTCCCAACCACTATTCTCAAGAATTTGAACAAAATTTGATTATATACAAAATATTTATTGTCATTAAATGAATGACCACCGTTCATCTACATAAGCTTTTCCTTTAAGCTTCAGAAATTCATGTAGAGCTAGATTTCTTCCTAAAGATTATGATTAAACCTCGATATCACAGTAGAGTACAGACTACATGATACTCCAGATACCTCGTCTGAGATCAACCACTAACATTGTAACCCTCTTCAGCTCCCTTGACCAATTGATATTACTGACCACCTTTCTGTCTGAAACACTTTTGACCACTTTCGACAGTCCAGGGCCTTCTAAGAGACTTCTTTTCATCAGTGTCCATTACAAAATGTAAAGTATTACAATATTAAAAAAGTATTGTAATTTGTTTTATCAAACACTGTTTATTCTACTTTATGGAACGGTATAAACCTAAAGGTTTCAAGGATTTCACCTCATCATCTAAACAACTCTCGTTTGTGCTCCCTTGATTATATTGTATATTGCATAATATATATCATATATTGATATCATATATTGACCTCCCTCGTATATTGTATAATATATATCATTGCTCGAGATATGACTGTATTTAGCAATTTTCCAAACAAACAAATTTTAAAATGGATATACAATTGAAAACTTAAAAAAATACTCGTACTTGTTTACTTAGGAATTTTTTTTTCTAATTTACTTCCGTTTTCTTCGGAATTTTTCTCTAACAATTTTTTATCGATATTTTTTTTCATATGTTCAGCAATTAAATTTTAATTATTATCCTTTTTGACTTCAAATTTAATTTATTTAAGCGATTGGCTATGACTATTCTTATTTTTTCACAGGAAAGAAATTTTTAGCACAGGAAAGAAAAGGTTAAACCTCCACAATGTCAATGCTTTAACTATAAATAATAAATTTATAAATACTTTACTATATTTGTTCTCGAGAGACTTACATAATAACTTAGATTCATAAAGCTAGGTGAGTGATTTAATATTTCAAAAGGGGTTAAGCAAGGATGTATTATGTCAAACTGGTTGATAATATTTACATAGTTTCATGTGTAAAGAAACAATTGAGGTCTACGAATGGCATGCAAATGGCGAATGGGAATGTGTGCGGATTGATATTGATATTAGCGGAGAAAAGGATGAATTGCAGAGTTTTAAAAGAAAATAGTATGAGAGATGTAAAGAGAAGTGTCTGAGAATGAATGTAACGAAATCCAAAGTTATGCTGATATACAGTATTGGTTGACGTTACGTTTTCTCAAATATATTATATCGAAGCAGGTTAAGTATCAAAGGAACAGAAAGGAGTGAATGAATAAGTGAATGCTATACTTGTATATAGTTAATGAAAGATCAGGTGGAGTTGAAGCATTACGATATTTTGTTAGTATATTCTCAGATGATGAAAGAGTTACGAGGGATATAAAACGGTGTGTAGCTGTATGAAAAAAGTCAATGAGGCGCTAAAATATAAACTCGTACACTCAAATCGGGCAGTATCAATATTTACTAAGACGATAGTGCACAACAGTACTTTAGTACCAACTTTAATATATGGAAGTGAAAAATGAAATAAATGTGATCAATGTTTGGTAGAATACGAAATCAAGTAATAAGGAATGAAAGGGAGCTTAAGGTGTTAAATAAGACGAAGAAGAGCATTCTGATATGATTTGGATACAAAATGGTCTAACAAAATCAATATACAGTACAAATGTGAGTGCAAGACGTGGTAAAAGAAGACCAAGAAATGTGTGGTTTGATCAAGTTAGTGATATTTAAAAAAAATAAATGTAAGAAATAAGAAAAACCTGAAAAGCTTTATGAGATGTTAAGGCTGTGGAATAAACTAAATAAATATGTCTTAAGTGTTAAGGCTTCAAGATGAATGATGTGTGGAAAAGGTTTGTGTGGGCTCTTGAGTGTGGGTTTTTTTTTGTTGTTTTATATTTGTATAATTTTGTTTTTATTTTTATGATGGGGAGATGGGGGATGAACGTTTTTGGTATGTCTGGAGTGATGATGTGTGAGAAGTTTGATTTCGCATGATGTTTCAAGTTGTAATTGAGTGCCACTGTTTGTCAGGTTGATGAGAATGTGCAACGGGGTTTAATTTTAGTGTAATCGAAAATCGGAAAGAAGTATCGATTTATTTTTTCATGCTAAATATCTTTAGTGAGAAACAGGCAAAAGCCTAGTTTACCGGGGACACGACAAATGAAAGGCAACAAGCCCAGATTTATTAAAATTGTATGTCTAAATTAAATTATCTCTTGTTTTTTCGCAAATAATGTATATTTCCTGTCATGTGTAAAATATTTTTTTAAAAAAGATATAAAAATTTCGCGATCTATCCTCACTGCCTATCCCAGCAAGAAAATGGCGTGATGGTTTTAAACGTAATTGGTAATCAATGTTAAACTTATTAGTGCACTCAACCAAGGTACTGTGTGAAAGGTCATTATATTGTGAGATAGCTATCAATAATTTGATAGAAAAGATATAGAAATATCACAAATGTTCTATTAAATTTTCATAAAAGTTTAATTATTTTAATTGTATATCGACAACATTAATCAGTAAAAATACTTGTTTGAAACATTATATTTATTTTATTTAAAACAATAGAAATGATAATTCAAACTGAATTTTCATTGTTATGTAACAATTTCAACGTACGATCCGTGGTTGTAACTCGTCGGGTAATGTCGTGTCAAACATGAAAACACTCCGGAGTGTTCAAAGGTGTATAGTGTGTTAATCGGGAGCCTGATCAATGATTTGCCACCAATTAATTTGAACCGCGATCCCAGCAACACGAGTCGATTAATTAACAACCATTAGCGGGCTTCCCACATACGCTTATAGCAATATTCTCGAATCAATCTATTGAAACAATGTTACATTTTTTTAAAAACATCTAAAATTTGATAAAATAAAAAAAATCTTTCAGAATTATTTAATCACTCTATCGTATTAAAAGTCGATTGTTCAACGTTTCAGACTTATAGCAGAATCCATCTTCGGAAATCGTTTAGATCTGTATTTTCGCTTGACTTTTATGTATTGTATTTCATTGTTTTACACTTTCGTTGTATAAAATAAAACCTGGTGGATTTATTGCCATGTGAAAATCTTTTTCAAACAATTGGAAATACACTAAAGAGGACTTGAGTAAAAGTTAGACTGAACCCTTTATAAAAATATTTGCGTTCCAAAGATAATCGAACAGGCAGAATAACCACCTAGTTGAAAGACAAGTGCCTTGCCAACTAGGCAGCTAGATTGTCGATATTGTGTTTTTAGTTAGTTGCTTAACGTTTCAAAGTGATTGAAAAATTCGTCTTCAGGAATTTCCAGTATCACAATTGTGCTCTGTCGACATGAGAAAACTTTTAAGGGAAAATTTTAATTAAAGTATACAACAAAGGATAATTTTTTTTTTAAATCTCTTTTTATCACAAAAAAATTTTTTTTATTATCTCAAGCAATTTATGTTAAAAGATGCACCAAGGTATATTAGGATAAAAAAAGGACGTCAAGTAAAATCAGTTCTAGAATCGAACTCGAGATATATTCGATTTAATTACGTGTTTAACCCCCTGGCAATGGTGATGTCCCAAAGGGCAATTCATATTTGAGTAGAGCGTAGTTAATGTATATTTATTTTATTTTTTTCAAATTAACGATCTTAAGACTTTTAGGTCGATATTATAAAAAAACATAGACACACCAATAATGTTAATAAGATAACAATAATTAATTAATAAAATTGAATGATCTGACAAAAAAAAGTATGATATATTATTTATAGTTAAGGCATTTATTAACGTTGTGGAGGCTTAAAGACATTGTTTGTTTAAAGACGACGGAAATATATACGAGTAGTAGAAGATTTTTTTTTAAAACTAGTTTATATTGATTCAAGGAGAGTTTTAATGTGTCTGTTAAATGTCCATAGTAGTTCCCCATGTCGTGCAACCTAGTTGCTTGCTTAACCCTCCGATCGGTGACAGTCCCGGCGGCGTTAAAAAAGTGACAAGGTCTCTAGGGACCGTCAAATTTTTTTTTGGTATTATCATCATGCATGTGTGTCTTGATGGTTTTGTATGTTAGCTTATGGTTATATAAGGTGCTTAAATGTATATAGAAGGATAAAATATAAGTATAAAGGCAAAAAAATAAGTTTTTTTTTGGTAATTTAGGTTTTATTTGACAGGTAAAAAATAAAAGTTGTAATAAATGTATTATTGTGCTGCTTATTCATGGTCAGCTAACGCAAGAATGCAGGTATCGCACCGATACAATAATGCTGAATGCTCAGCACAAACCGCTTTATTGTAGGTATAGCAATATGATCTGGTTTTGCGCACGATATAACTGGCATGATATAACTGGCCGATTCATACAGGTGCAAATGAAGGTGCAGCTCCTGATGTTAGTCTTGCTACTACCGGAAAATATAAAAAAAATGTTATTTCTATGTTTGTGCGTTTCAATATTCAATTTCAACGTTACCTTTACATCAAATGCTTCCATAGCAATTCGAATTTTGGGATAGCACATTATGCGTGTATTGGTGGCTCGTTCTTTGATATTTGAAATTGTTAATTGTTTCGTCAACAATTGCAAAAACGAACGTCGCTTGTCTGTTTATTGAACAGGCTTCATCTCATCGTAAATTACGAATGCGGTCAATGCAGCAATATCTATCATGTTGTAGAACATTGCAAGCGGCCAGCGATTTGTTGAACGTTTGCATGAATAAGTGCCAAGCATCTGATCCATTGTGTCCACCCCAGATTTATGGGCATTGTAGTCTAGAATGACCATTGGCTTTCGCTTATCGGTTTCAATATCTACCGAACAACTATAATGCATTGTATACAACAGCAGGACCGATTTATTCTTCTTCGGCACGGCAAACACAATTCATTTACGATTTCTTTCAATAATGGTACAAGTCAGGTATAAGGTCCCTAAAGATCTTGTACCTGATTCTCGTACTAAATGTTTTCAAATCGTAATAAAATACAAACGAGTGATCTTACTGCTTTGAAACCGATTTTAATCGGTTCAGCATGTTTTTTTTTGGAATACATGCAGCATCACGTTTCTAAAACATACAAAGAGAAAGTTGTGAGCAAACAAAAATCGAAAACGTCCCCAGGGACCTTGTCACTAATCGGAGGGTTAATGACTACAATAAAACAATTGATATTGTCACGTGGGTTTGGAGAGACTTGTCAACAGGTTGATTAAACAAACTCAAGTCAATGATAATAAGAAATAACAATTTTACAGAGTACCAATAAGTCCGTAAATTTACTTTGGCCTTAAAAGTATTGTCAAGTTTAAGTTTCTGACAAATATTTATATTTTAATTCCTCGGTAGTTTTATAAAATTTATATTTTATAAACCTAAAGTCGACGCTGCGGACTCTCTAATTCATGTACATGGACACCGTTATAGATTTTTTAATACGTTTATCAAGTGTCCATACTTATTCCTTAGCCCCAGTTGGATTGCACGACATAGTTACAGTCGAATATTTGGCTCAATTGTGGCGTATGTGCATGGTCTCTCATAGATGGAAAGAGGCCAACATCAGTGATTCCTCATCCTTAGCAGCCTAAATTGGAATAGCTGATCGCTTAATGAGACTTAAAACAAATTATTTTGTTTTCGTCTTCTTTTCTGGTGTCAATGCTCTAGGGCAGCTGTCACCAAACTTTCGGACCTCACGGATCACTTGATTCATAATTTTAAATCCCGCGGACCACTAATAGGATTTTTTAGTGTTAAATATATTATATAAAGAAGAGCCGCACTGTGAAACATTAGAAGAGTGCAAAACGAGGCGAGAATAAGACAAAACATGTGCAATGCAGCTAGCTGTCTTACAAGATTGTCATGATTTCATGCGTCTTGCATTGTTCATCCGGGCAAGTCACTTATTTTTCCGGGTTGGTTTGCTGTGGATTAAAAAATGCAAATAATGTCCACATTTCTCTGCGGACCAGCAACATTTTCTCGCGGACCACCACTTTGGCGACCGCTGCTCTAGGGTGCGTTGAGAAGGCATTGATTCTTGTCCCACAGCTACGTGGAAGATCTTAACCCCGGAAAAGGTGTACTTATATGTTCACGATGTGATCTATAGTTTGAATGTCATCAGTTCCCATATGTGTATGTTATGTAAACTGCGAACATATCTTCATATACGTAAGATCAGGATGCATCAGGACTTTTATGGTAGAAAAATCTTGGTAAAGGATCTATCGGTATTTTACGGTATTATTTTGCCAGTTGACAAAGAAAGCGGTGATGTGATCTTTTTTTTGGCCCGTACCTCGAGATTCCGCATTTTGAATTGATGTTGTAGCGTAGACTTGGAGAACACGTTAATAGAATTCGATCATTAACACGTCAATTGAATTCATTTGATGTCAGGTTAAGTAATTCTCGAGTTTTATTTTGAAAAAAAAAATCTCTCACAGATGCCAGCCAGTTTTAGCCGCTTACGGGAGAACATTGCTATGAACGGTTTTTAAGTTTAACGGAACTGATCCATTGGACTTATTTTTCATTTGTTTTTGGTAATTCTGGGCCGTACAGAATTGAGTTGTCTAGCTGTTGGCTCTTACGTCAGAAGTAATTAACGGTGATTAATTTACTTGACTTGTCCTGCCTCCGTTTGAAGACTACAACTCGACGCTTGTTGGTAGTGGGCTGAGAAAAGGGGGATGAACTGAGAAGGAGGAGGTATCGAGCAATTAACGCGTGCTTGATGAACATGCGCCAGTAACTCGAACTTCTCGAATCAAAGGTATAGGACGAGAAAATGAGGGGGCAGAGGTGGAGGTTTGAATTTAAAGGGTGTTTGGGTACGAACACTTAGACGTTAGATGAACTCCTCTGTTCTGTTCCACGTTGAACAGGGTGGCCAAAAGAGGGGATACACTACTCGAAGGTGGTTTGGGGAAGAACTCCCGACGGCAGGTATTCTTGAACTGTTCCAACGCAGCAAGGGAATCGGAAATGACCCTGAACAAGTCCTTTGGTCGTCCTCCATTCTGCTCTAAGTCACAACTTATTTATTTATATTATTGTTGAATAATTTCACGATTTCTAAATTCTATTTTTTCATTATTGCTGGCCATTTAAAAAAAATATTAAAACGTCTACGGTATATCAATGACTTACATTGTAATAAAAATATTAAAACGTCTACGGTATATCAATGACTTACATTGTAATAAAAATATTAAAACGCCTTCGGTATATCAATGACTTACATTGTAATAAAAATATTAAAAAGTCTACGGTATATCAATGACTTACATTGTAATAAAAATATTAAAACGTCTTCGGTATATCAATGACTTACATTGTAATAAAAAAAATTAACTCACTACGAATAGCGCAATGTGAAGATGCATTGACAAATGTAATAATTTAAAAAGTTTAAGGGGAAAAAACTTGTCCTCTATATGATAATCAAATCAATTATTTTCATTTGTATGTTGCTTGAGATATTCGAGACAGGTGTAGTCATTAATGAAAGATTAAAAAAAAAATTCTCATATGAGAAACATCTGCTATCATGGTGGTATCTGCGTTGAGATTTGTGTTGAGACTGGACAGGGATTTCAAAAGTATTGGTTCACTTAAGGTTTTTTTTACATATCACTGATCAAAACAATAATTGACAAAAACTGCTGTCTTACAACGGTCCACATGATAGATTGGAGAGTGCGTAGCGTAGATTTCTTCTTCTTATTTTAGGCCTGTTGGCCTGTTACTGTCCTGCATCATTGTTTGCCTCTTGTGACATCGACTGGCAGCTGTATTTCCATCTTTTGGGAGGTCGTCCTGAGGTCTGCTTGCTTACGTGATACTGTGCCTGGCCATTCTTACGGCTCTTGGTAGATTTCTTAAGATTATAAATTATGAATTGCATAAACCCAGCGAGAAATTGAACTATAAACGTTTGATGAAGTAATTTGACTACACAATATTTTCAGGCAGAAGAAAATTAACAGATACTCCATAAAATTGTAAATTCCTATTATGGCTGTCGTGAATTGGTTCTATCAATCCGTTTGTGACTTTTTAACCATGTATTGTGCCTTCAACCATGAACATCAGCCATGTATTGTGCCTTCTATTACACTCGTCACGACTTATGGGCATTCATTCAAAGGTCTTATGGGCATTCTTCTTCTTCCTGGCACTGTCCCAATTCATTGCCTAGGTAGGCTGTTGGGGTCGGTTGTTCTCGTTCTCAGACTGTATGTTCTTCGGTTCTAGGTGTCGCTTTCATCTAGGCCGTTTCTCTGCAGGATTCTGTTCTTTAGTCTTCCTCTGGACGGTTGTCGAGGAAGATCTACAGACATTGCCTGATTTACCGTATGGTCTGGTGGTATTCATCTTATGTGCCCGTACCATCTTAGCTGTTGCTCTTCCCGCTTACTGTTTATGTCAGTGACTCCCAGGCTACCACGAATGCGTGAGCTCTTAATTCTATATTTTAGTGATACTCCTGCTGACCACCTAAGCATTCGCATTTATCTGACCGCTGACCACCTAAGCATATGCTGTTTCAAATTGCCTAGAGTGGGAGCTGTTAATAGTCCAGCATTCTGAGCCATACATAATCGCGGGTCTAACGATAGTCTGGTATACCTTTCCTTTAAGTTTTATAGGCATTTTTGGTACACACAAATCTCCTGTTACCGATCTAAATTTCATGCGTCTTGTGGCCAATTATTAAAATAAAATAAAATCTTCTTGCGACGCAAAATGCTTGACTGTCACATAATGGCATTAAAAATGACAGGAAATGTCTGTTGGACAAAGTGAGGAAGACTTTACAAGTTGCAGCTGTTGTTGTTGATGTTTGCCACCTGATGTAAATTCGCTGTAAATTTTTTGAGGATATGACTGCAACGGAACAAGACCTCGCGGCCCCGCCCCACGATATCAGATACGGAGATAAAGAACCAAACTGCAAAGTCACGTCTTGGCTCGAATTATAGCTCTGGAGTTTGTTTATGGTCTGAATTTATAGTCCGATCTTAATACTTACGAGTAGTTCTGTTTACCATTTAAGAAGTTTTTTTTAAAGAAATAAGAGTTTTAAGTTGAATTTCTATAAAATAAGTCGTAGTTCCCTTAAATAAGGAGTGGTTTAATTTCTACACTTTGAACTTTGTAGCATTTGAGATTCTACGAGTATTATGTTACCTAAATAGTAGAATTCTTCAACTTAATGTATTCTTTCATTGCTCGCCCACGTATCATATTTTCTGTTCTTTTCACACTATTACATCATAATAACTTTGAATTTGGCCACATTCATTATCAGATCTTTCTCTTTTCTTTCAGCATACAACAATTCTTGTTAAATGGATACTTGTTCTTTCCCTTTACTCCAATGGAGGCATAGCGTTATGGTAATGATGATGATGATAATGCTATTGTATTTGTACACTTATGTTCCTCTTTTTATTCAAACGAAAATAATAATTAGAAATATTTTATTGTCTATAATTAAAAATAATTAAGCATGATTAAATAATAAAAACTGCAACCGTTGATTTCAAATTATTAACAGCTTTGCTTTTACTAGAATTAATTAGTGTAATTTCGTGTTGACCTTATTTTGCGATTTCCCTTGAGCTTGGTTTTCATTAAATTCCCAAGGAGTATTAAATTTTAATATCAGTATTTCTACTTCATAAGAAATACTTGATACTTATTAATTTTAACATCGTAAAAAGCAAGCATATAATATTACCCCTTAATTCCTTTCCACGTTAACTTGAATATTATGAACTGATAAATCATACGCTTGAATGATAAAGTTTGTTTTAATATTGAAAATACGGACATATACCATAGAGATATTTGTAATTCAATTTTTATTTTTATTTTTATTCTTATTATTGTGTGCGGTATATTGTGGGATGAATATTTTTGATCTTTCTGGAGTGATGATGTGTGAGGAGTTTAATTTTGCATGATGTTTCCAGTTGTAGTTGAGTGTCACTGTTTGTCAGGTTGATGAGAGCGTGCAACGGGGTTTTGTTTTTGTGTAATCAAAAATCGGAAAGAAGTATCGATTTATTTTCTTCATGCTAAATATCCTCAGTGAGATACAGGCAAAAACCTAGTTTACTGGGGATACGACAAATGAAAGGCAACAAACCCAGATCCATTAAAATTGTACGTCCAAATTAAATTACCTGTTACTTTTTCGCAAATTATGTTTATTTCTTGTCATGTGTAATAATAAATAATAAAAATAAAAAAATAATAAATTTCACTAAACGAAGAAAAAATCTTCACAAGAAAAATTAGACAGTGGCGGATCTATTTTGTATTAATCCTCCGTGACTTAATTAGCCAGACGCGTGTCTTCCGATACGGGGATTTCGGGTTCAATTTCCGTTGATACTCAATTATTTTATTTTAAAAAGGTTTACAGTCGGGTTTTATCTTAAGGACTCTTCAAAATATTTTAAATTAATTGAAATTGATGACCTCGTGGAAATAAATGTTTCATGTTTTTTTTGTATACAAAGAAATCGTAAAATAATACAACGCACTAAATCTGTGGCCTGGTTGGTTAGACACTTGTCTTTAAGCCTGAAGGTTGCTAGTACAATTGTCATTGGAAACCGGGTTTTCCCTTAAAACTTGTTTAAAATCTTTCTTTATGGCGTGCCGACTTCAATAAAGGTAAAGGTAGGAAAACCATTTAGACAGTCGATCGGAGCGTGGTTGTCATTGCGACAGGATTTTGAGTACTTGGGTATTCAGGATGAATGACGAGTGGAAAGGATTTATGTGAGCTCGTGAGTGTGGGTCTCTTCTTGTTGTTTTAATTTTGGTTGTTTTTGTATTTGTGTTTCTGTGTATTTTTTTTTTGTTTTAATTTTTATTCTTATGATTGTGTGCTGTATATTGTGGGATGAATATTTTTGGTCTTTCTGGAGTGATAATGTGTGAGGAGTTGAATTTCGCAAGATGTTTCCAGTTGTAGTTGAGTGTCACTGTTTGTCAGGTTGATGAGAAAATAAATAAATAAATAAAATAAATGGTTTGAAGAGATTACCATAAAACGCATAACTTACAACGAAAATTTAATACAAAACTATACATGTATGATGTGATGTGTGGATGTTTGAGAGATAAAGACAATGTAAATCGACAAAAAGAGACCAAGTATGTCTTCTCTGCGTAGTCCAAAAGAGACATGGCGTGATTTTATGTAGATTGTCATAATTTGGTCACCGAAATATCATCATTTATTTCCCTACATCGTTATAATCATGATATTGAAGTACGATCTAATCTTTATATTTTAAGAGATAAACATTTTCATCATTAATTTAATATTAATATGTGAACACACATTTGTCAACTTAAAACGATTTTTTGTTTCAAGACGGTGGGTTTAGTTAGGTAAGTAGACGGAGGTTTAACCTTCCATTTAACTCTGAGCTCTTCCTTAATCTATCGACTAGGTCTAAGAAAAGAATTATAATCCCCAATGTCATTTAATGACAGAAAAGATTGTCTCCTTATTTAATGGCATTTAGCCACAGAAAAAGCACCCTGTATTTTATATCACATAAATTTTATAAAATACTAACGGAATAATAAAAACTGATGTATTGCAATAAGTTTATTGTAATATTTTTTTAGCCAACCAAGAATCATAAAAAAAATATTCTTGTCCTGGCGTGTTGCCTGTTCAAGAGGGTCGTAAAATATTTATTTATTTATTTATTATTACACATGACAAGAAATATACACAATTTGAGAAAAACAACAGATAATTTGATTTGGACATACAATTTTAATGGATCTGGGTTTGTTGCCTTTCATTTGTCGTATCCCCAGTAAACTAGGCTTTCGCCTGTATCTCACTGATGATATTTAGCATGAAAAAAATAAATCGATACTTCTTTCCGATTTTTGATTACACAAAAACAAAACCCCGTTGCACGCTCTCATCAACCTGACAGTGGCACTCAATTACAACTGGAAACATCTTGCGAAATTCAACTTCTCACACATCATCACTCCAGAAAGACCAAAAATATTCATCCCACACTATACCGCACACAATCATAAATCTCACATAAATCTTTTCCACTCGTCATTCATCCTGAAAGCCCAATATAAATACAATATAAAGCTAGACTTTTTGAAAGCGTCTGATTTATATTGAATTTCGCGTGGCTATCAAGTTTTTTCCAAATGAAGGGAAAAGCACAGTGTTTAGATGCTGACTAATGAGAATCTTCTCCGTAATATTACCCAGAAATATTGGTTTTAATAGTTTCACATAGGCAGAAAATCGATTAAAAATTACCCTCATCAAGGCAAACCAGTAGAAACACACACTCCAGATATAGTTGTATTAGTGTTAGAGCTTTAGGGACTTGTGTTTCGAATAGAAGGATGATGGTTGTTTGAATTAAAGTCGTCGAGATCGGAATAAGCAAAGAGAAAGTTTATTGTAAGCGTCTGTATTTATAATGTATAGAACGGCGCAAAACATGTCGCTGTCTCGCTTCCGCTGAACACATGTTTATTGTTGCACGTTCTATATACATTTCATATTTACGGTCTGCAGGAGAGGCAAGAGATATATCAATGTCTCGTTCTTCGCTACTAGTGAGTCCAATGACCGCGCGGGCGACCTTCGCTCTGCGCCGCCTTGCACTCGCCACTTGCGAGTTCAATGACCGCGCGGGCAAGGGTCGCCTCAGTGGGTTCAGTGACCGCACGCACGGTCGCTACAGTGCCCCCCCCCCCCCCCCCCCTAGCGTAGCGTATGGTAGTGTGAGTGCGTGGAGGGCGTCGTTGGTCTTGTAGTGATGCGTGCATCTCTACGCGAAACGTACAGGTCCCTTCACTTTTCTACCCCCCCCCCTTCCGTGTAGTATAGTAGAGTTAGGGGCTGGTTGATAATTCCTCTCTGTAGTTTTCGTTGCATCTTCGGTGGTAGCGACGTATGCGGGCTTGAGTCGCCTCAGTGGGTTCAGTGACCGCACGCACGGTCGCTACAGAGCGAAAGTTACAATAGAGAAGACTAAAATGTAAAGAAATAGCAGAAAGATATTGGCTTTTCTAAACCAATAATCGATCATCTTGGTATGAATAATGAATGGTGAAACAATTAGTTTGTACCATCATCTTCCGAAAAGGGACTTGTTGTATTAGAGTCGTCCAGAATCACCATAGCTCAAAAAAAACCAAGGTGACACAAGCTCAATTAAAGATTATGGCAACATATTTTTACGATTTTCAGGGAATTCAACTAATTGACTTCATAGAGAATAATGCTACCGTTATTGTGCGTAATTAATGTACAAATTAAAGGATCACATATTAGGTCCTTACATATGAAATTGGCGTTTTGTTTGGGAGGAACATAAAGTTGATTTTTTTTTAATATAATATATTTATTTAATCAAAATATGTACCATTGCTATCTATGCACTTTTGCCATCTCATAGGTAGTTCATCGATCCCTTTACTAAAAAAACCATTCGGACGGGAATCAATAAAATCTTTGAAGTCGGTTTGGACTGCCCCATCGGAGTTGAATTTTTTCCCTTGCAAGAAGTTATCCAAATTTCGAAAAAAATAGTAATCTGTCGGGGCAAGGTCCGGAGAGTAAGGTGGATGTCTTAGACATTCCAATTGAAGCTCTTCTAATTTGGTAGCCGTCTGTTGTGCAGTGTGTGGTCTAGCGTTATCATGAAGCAGCAGTGGCCTAGAGCGATTAACCAGCCTCGGTTGTTTAGCAGCTAGCTTTTCCATCATGGTTTGCAGTCGCTGACAATAGACATCTGCCGTAATCGTCTGGCCAGATTTAAGAAAGCTGTAGTGAACGACACCAGCACTAGTCCACCAAACGCTCACAAGTAACTTTTTTGGAGTCAATTTTCGCTTGAGGTATGGTTTGGCTGGTTCGGCAGGGTTCAGCCATTGCGATGAGCGCTTCCGATTATCATACAGGATCCACTTTTCATCACAGATAATGATTCGATTCAAAATCCCTTCATTATTGTGCCGGTTGAGTAATGCAACGCAGCAGTCAACGCGCGTTTGTTGATTTGCTTCACTCAACTCAAAAAACAAATGAATTATAATTTTCGAAACACAAATACTTGAGTAAAAAGCTGTATAAATTTGAATTTGGAATTCCTAACCAAAGAGAAGATATTTGAGATCAAAGTTGCCAATACGGCAAAACGCCAATTTCATATGTAAGGACCTAATATAAACAAGACGCTAAAGAAAGTTGTCACGAGGCGTGAGATTATTGCATGACAAGCCGTCATAAATCCTGACTTGTGTTCTAATCATATTTTTTATTTTCTAACAAAATTGTAAGTGACAAAAAAATTATTTCTGAAGTAGTGTTACACCATTTTGAGAATAACACATCAGAATATATATTATACTACAAAGTAACTATTGAAAAATAAAAAAAAATTCATTCTGCCACCTTTTTGTATCCTTAGACAAGACACTTATGGCCCTTTCTATTTATATTGGAAAGAGTTTTAACTTTTAAATTGAAATATCTCAGAAACATTAAAATTACCAATTTATATAAAAAAAAACCCGACGATAAATGTATTCGAGATATTATTGATTCAAATATCGGCTAAGTAACTTAAAAGTTTTGGTTTTTGTTATTTTTCTGTTTGAGTAGTGATTTTAAACAGTCCAAAAAAAAGTTTTTAACCCATATCTGTATTTTAAAAGAAACGTTTTGATAGCAGAGAAAATATTTAGGTAAAAGCCCCGCCTCGAAAATATAAATAAAACGATAATTGCTCAGGTGGCGTCCAAACCCATAAGATTCTTCTGACCGAGAATTTACCAATCTTTTGACAAGGCATTCGGCATTAGAGCGAACATTCTTCAATCCTGTCAAACTTTTTCCTGAACCAAGTTCCTTTAGATCAAACGTCTTACAGTGAGAGAATCACGTCTCAATTGATGAGTTTATTTCTAGATACATAACTATTGTAGATTTTCCAAAGGAGAATATATGAGAACATTGATTTTCATTGTCTTCTGTTTGGTGTCGAAATATTGATATTGAGAGAGAAAAGAGTTAGAATTGTGGCATTGGTGACGTACCACTGAAGTTTACAATATGCCACGTTTGTCACGCCCATCTCATGATTGGACAGCACATAGGACAAATCAATTTTGTAAGGACTACAAATTTCTTAGACGACCTCCGTGGCTTGGTGGTAAGACGCTTGTCTGATCCTGATCCGGAGGTTGCGGGTTCGATCCCCGCTGGAATCCAGATTTTTTTAAATGGAATTTCAGTCTGGTTTGTACTAACACAGTGCACTTTATCAAGGCCTTTTGAAGACTGAAAGCTAAAAGTAAATTAGACAAAGAATTCAGGTTATGGTGAATTGTTATCCCTACTACCTGTAAATCTAAAGCAATAAAGGGATCAGCTTGATTGGACCTCTGAATGACAAACAATTGGGAACGGTGACTGTTTTGGAAGAAGCCGGTTTTTGAACAAAAGACCTTCCAAATTCTAATATTCATCAATACAAACGTGATTTCTGTTAAATGCAATGCAAAACGGTTATAATTATTATATTTTATTATTTTTTCGGCGTAATATTGTATAATTACGCGAACAACTCAATTATTATGGGGTGGCGAAGGCTTATGGGCGGTAGTGTATTGAACAAAAGTAATTTTCTTCAAAAATATGATGTGTGATATAAAAATTTTAAAATCCCATAGTTCACACTTTACTGCATTACATTTTTTTAAATGTGTTTTTCTCAACTAACGAACGTAATATAAATTTCTTCTTATAAATAATGTCTTACCATCAGTGAATTAAAAAGCCCGTTCTCACGTAATTTTATGATTTTTTAAAGAAACTTTATCAAACTTTTGCTACGTTGTTCAATTTAATAACACCACGATGAAGGGAAGAAATTTCACGATAAAACTTGAGCTTGGAATGGAAACAAAATATTAAATTAATATTAACCGAAACATATTTATAAATTTCAGCTGTTGTATCAGCGAAAATGGATTCAAAATATTTTTAAAGTAGCCTTAGAACATTTTTGATATTTTTCGATACAAAGTAATGAATATTAAATTTAAAAAATCCCACTTGTCAGTTATTTAAAATGGTTTTAATAAGTTTCTTCTCAGTGATTATTTTAAGGGATAAAATATATATTTGCAATAAGATTTAACAACTAAGTAAAACTATTATGTTTACTGATTAAAGTTTATTCGCAAAATAAAAATACATTTATCAATAATATTTTAGCATTTGGTCGTAATGATTTTAGGTATCAATGAAATATTTAATAATTATAGATAAAAAGTCTCCCAGTTTAAATTACTTTTCAATATCAAAATAAAAGTCTTATTTATCGCTTTACTTTAATTATAAAACACTTGTTAATAAGCTTAGCGACTCGGAGCGTTTTGAAAAACTGCAAAAAATAATATATATATTTTATGTTTTAAATTATAATGAAATTAAAAGTTCATAAAGATATTTTTTTCTAAATGATTTCTTATTACACACCCACATGTTCTTGTGAAAAAAACGTAAGGAAAATTTTATCAAATTTCTCTAGAATTTTTTTAATTAAATTCCGATGTATTAGATTTTTGACTTTCTATGTGTTCTACAAGCTAGGCACAATATTAAATTTTATTCAAAGCCTGTTTTTTGATTGGTTCAAGTCGATAATAGTGTATTTTTGACATTTTAAACAAGTTTACTTTGCTATTGCAACAATATTATTGTTGCATAATATGTAATTAATTGATAATCTTTATTTTTGGTTTGTTTTTTTTTTTAAGAATAATATTTCAATAAAATATATTTTTTTTGTTGCAAAATGTCATCACATATCTGTAAAACGTGTATCAGATAGTATAATTAATTTAAAAAAAAAACAAATTCGATATGTCATTTAAGCTGACATTTAGTATGCCTCTAAAAAATGGGTGGCGTATGCAGCTTTGGGAAGCTCTTAAATACAACCGTTATTGGGAACTCTTATCAAAATGTATCAATATGAACACTACACATACACTTTTCTCCACCTAAGGCCGAATGCGTTACTATCACATATCAGAAGATCTAAAATGGTAGCGTTGTAGTTCGACAACGGTTTTCTTTCGAAGAAGTTCGGAGAAGTTCCTTATCTTATGACCACAGATCTAATTACCTTACACTTTTTATTTTTTGTATTTTTTTTAATCAATCAATAATAGTGGGTTTGAATCTCGAATCAGACCGCCCTTAAGGAGAGTTTCCTCTCTAAACGACAATATAAACATTGCCCTTATATTATTAATCATTATAAAGGGTAGCGCAACAAAAGCTACAATTTTAAATTAATAAAAACAATTTTTTTTAAATGGTCACGTTTTTTATGTCAATGTAATGAGTATATCATACGTGCAAATTGTGTGTAAAAAATAACGTTGGCCAAATAGCTACCTCGTCTCTTGTTACAGGTGACGACTCTTTGAGCAAAATTTTTAATAACGGATTCACATAAATGGATACGTACTCGTATATCTGTAATGATACGTGTGATGTTGGATTTAAGGTCATCGATGGTTTTTAGATTCTTGGCGTACACTTGAAATATAACATAACCTCAGAGAAAAAGAAGAATGTAACATAACCTCAGATATGGGTGACATACTATATGCAGCTTTAGGAAGCACTCCTTTTTGGAAGATCTTATAAAAAAATATCAATGGGTTCGAATCCTGAGTTCGAACGCTCTTTAGAAGAGTTTTCTCTCTTAACGGCGCTATAACAAATTTATCTTGATTGTTATTAAAACAGTAAATGCCAAAGATGCTAATTTGCACATGGTTATATTTTCAGATAGCACATCTTAAATTATCAAATGTTGTAGCTGCCTTGTATATTTGTTCCCTTAGTTCATTGTCGAGATCATTGTAGCTGGAGATGTTGTCACTCAAGTATTTAAAATGCATAACTCGCTTAACAAACTTATCATTGATGGCTATTTTGTACTTCTTTGGATGTTTTAAGCGTCATCTGCTTAGCATATAATGCCCACGATTTTATTGTTCATTTTACAACCAATCTTTAGGTTTTCAATCACTTTTATAATCCTGTCTATAATTAAATTAACTATGGAAGGACAAAGCCGCTTATCCCGCTCATCACTTGTATCTCCTTGGACAGCTCACCATTCTACGAGTACTTCAATAATCGATTTTAAATTTGTATTAATATGTCAGATGGTCTTGGCTATAGCGGGCGAAATTTCCTTCAGTCATATTCTGATTATATCATCCAGCAACGCCTTATCGAATGCCTTCGTTAGACCGATGAAACATACAATTCGATTTTATTATATTTCGTTGCCTGCTCTTATATTTGTTTCATTATAAAAATGACATCAGTGGTTGACCGGGTCCTTCTAAATCTCTGCTACTTCCCTCCATTCAGAATACTCTACTTGAGTTTGGTTTTAAGGATACTCGTCAAGAGTTTGAGCATAGCAAAAAGCAACGTAATGCTTCTGATTTTTTTCTGATTAGAATTCTTTCCTTTCTTTAAGAAAGAAACCACTAACATAGTACCTTGATCAAAAAGTTTTAGGAGTTTATTCATAAAATCGAATGTACAAATTTATTCATCAAAATCAATATGGTCCCCTTCAAAGTAATCCCCATCGACTGCAACGCACTTACGCCAGCGCTTGATCCAATCCTCGAAACACCGTTGGTACTCAATTTTCGGTATGCCCATCAGAGCCGTCTTCGATTTTTTCATGACATCCCCTCGGGTGTTGTAAAGCGTTCCGCGAAGTGGTTTTTTAAGTCGGTTGAACAGGAAAAAGTCGCAGGGAGCCAGATCAGGTGAATTTGAAGGCTGCTGGATAGTAATCGTGTTGTTTTTGGTCAAAAACTCATGGAAATCATGTCTTTCGCGATTTCAACGCGGTCCTTTTTTTGCATGAAATTGAGGTCTTTCGGCACCAGTTTTGCAGCGACACGTCTGAGGCCCAAATCACTAACCAAAATGTCTTGAACGGATCCATAAGCGATGTTCAAGTCCTCTGCCAGCTCTCTGATGGTCAATTTGCGGTTTTCGACCAACATTTCTTTGATTTTATCGATGTTTTCATCGGTTTTCGACTGCCACTGCGTTCGTCTTCCTCGACCGACTCACGACAACTTCTGAAGCGTTCGTGCCACCGAAAAACACTTCTCCAACATTTCCAAGGTCTGCGGACCGTTAAATCTGTTTTTCACACAACATTTAATGCAAACTCGTTGATGCACAGTTGATGCCATTTTCAAACTTGTAAAAAATCGAAAACACGCACAAAGGTAGATGTACTCAGTACAGCGTAACTTTTACAAATGTCAAGCTATGACGCTGAAATTTAGAGGGAAGTGTCAATGATAGATGTGGTAACCTAAAAAAAAAAAAAAAATAATTCCAATCGGGTGACTGACAGCGCCACACGGTGGCCGGTCCTAAACATTCGTCAGGTATACTACTAATTGAAAATATTTTATCAAATAACTTTTGTAGATTTTTGGTCACTTTATAGCCCGTTTATTTGATTACTTCACTTTAAATGCCATTAATTCTTGAAGATTTTAGATTTTTTCGCTTTTATATTGCTTTTGCGATTTACATTTCGTTTTTTTTTTTCAATATTTACATAGATTCTTTGGTGTTCAGTTGGATTATCATGTAAAATTATGATTCCAGTAAAAAAATAAAGATATGGTCACGTGGCAATAAATCTATTAGGTCGTAATATATACACCGAAAAAGAAATACTCGTACAATACAACGGAAAAACATACATTGAGTTATTTTTTTTTTAAATACTTGCATTTAAGTTTTATAAAGTATTATACAACAAAATGATAAAATAAAAGGAAACCCTAACGATGTGCTCCCATAAAACTGTTTTAAGAAATAAGTGGTGGCTTGGTGGTAAGACGCTTATCTGTCGATCCGGAGGTTTCGGGTTCGATGCCCGCTGGAACCCAGGTTTTTTTAAATGGGATTCCAGTCTGGTTTTCACTTAGGGGCCATTAAAACATCTTTCTGATTGGTTGGAAGAGATTGCCACGTGGCAATAAACTTGTCTGGTTATATAAAAAAGGTCTTGCATTGCATTGTAATATAATACTTTCCAAGGTTTTATCACTAATTCATGACGTCAGTTTTTTTGTTGTGTGTACGATGATTTAAATTACAATTACTTCATTTCACACAGCAAACAGTTTTGGACGTATATTTTTCAAAAAGGACCCAATCCACAGTACCCATATTGAGGTTTATTTGAAATACAAAAAAAAAAACAATCTTGTATATGCAACAAATATCAAGCTAAATTAATGAGTTTTTCATGTTCAAATTCCGTTGAAGAAAATCGTCCCATAAAAGCCCCTGGATTTTTCCTCACTTACCTTAAAACAGGTAAAATGTAGGTTAAGTCCTTATTGAATGTGAATTGAATCTTTGTTGAGCATATAATAACGTTCAATTATGATGTAACAGGATTACCGACAGTAACAAAACACAACTCCATAAGTTATAATAAAAAAGGTTTACAATTTGTGATACAATTATGCAATATAATTTACATCGTAAAATGTAGAAGGAATGATTACTCAAGAGCAAAGAATACATGTTTTTCTAAACATATACAGATACGGCGAAGTGCCTAATCTAATGGCCGCAGCTGCTACCTTTCTATCTTAAAACTCAACTTGTATGTATAATATGTATTGGTGCGTTATTATTATTATTATTGTTATGTATTATATTGTTATAGTATTATATATATATATATATATATATATATATATATATATATATATATATATATATATATATATATATATATATATATATATATATATATATATATATATATATATATATATATATATATATATATATATATATATATATATATATATATATATATATATATATATATATATATATATATATATATATATATATATATATATATATATATATATATATATATATATATATATATATATATATATATATATATATATATATATATATATATATATATATATATATATATATATATATATATATATATATATATATATATATATATATATATATATATAAGGAACCAAATTTTTAGCAATTGCATATCACCGCATAGATTAAGACAATTATTTCTATAGCACTAAGTCTAGTTCATATATAACACATCGATCAATAATTCCCTGGACTAACTACTAAAACAACATTTGTTTGCCATAATTCTTCTTTATTCATCAACATAGTCTCCTTCAAGAGCGATACATTCATTGCAACGCTTTCCTAATTTTTCTATAGGAAAGCGTTGGTAATAATCAGAACTCTTATAAACTAAATACCACAACTCTGAAATCTAATCAAAATATAAAATGTTTACTAAGAACACTTTCATAAATAAAAACTATGATAAAATAATTTGAAATGATATTTTGGGATGGTACTTTGAAATATATACGTCGACTTGTTTTTATGAGTTACTATAATTATTTATTAATTTTTAAATGTATAATTATGGATATTTTTGCAGAATATAAATTAATGTTTTATTATATCATGTGGTTGTAAATTTTTCTCTTTTCCTTTTCGTTAAACAGTGAAATATTGTTTTGATGTAAACTAACATGAAAAGTTTTTTTTTTCAAACAGCACCTGTTATTTTATTATTTCAATATTTTTAGAAGAGAACGTTTGTCCGTTCTCTTATTTAGTGCAATAACCGAAAAAATGTTGGATATTTTAACCATATGAATTGTTTTTGATCACGATAAAAACATTGTAAAAAATGAGTCGATTAAAATCAAATACTAACTCCTTAAAACATCTAACTGAGGAAAACGATACTTTTAACTACGATATAATATTGAAAATCAATTGAATTAAGATACCTTTATTGGTTTTAATAAATATTTTTCAAAAAAGTGTCAAAATCAGCTGTTAATCAAAAAACATTTATTTTTATCCAGATCGACGTACGAATAAGATAGAAAAGTTGGATTTTCCCCGACTCAATTATGAAATCTCCCCTATATTCTATTTCTACAAATGCTAGTCATTATTACACTGCCTTAATTTACGTTTCATTTGACTTCTCCTTCTGTTTCTCGCAGACGAACTCCGCATTGTCAAGGACGGAAATTACGGTGCTGAAAACCCGGATGTGAAGGGCGGCTGGGACGGGATGGTGGGGGAGCTGGTACGCAAGGTAAGGGGCTTCTTGGTTACAGGGGGCACATCTGCTGCTTTCCTACTTGTTGTCTTCCCCTACACCCTGTAATATCTTATATTGTATATTGTTCGAACCTTGTTCGTTTCTGTTTATTCATTATTTATTCTCTCATTATATTATAAATAGCACCTTTAATACAAAAATATCACGAGCCTTTTTTTAAATATCTTATACATGCTTTTAAACTAAATATTCCAGAAATTTCTGTAATTAAAAAAATGTTAATTATTTATTCACTCATTATACTATAAAAAGCACTTTTAATGCAAACGTTTTATAAACATTTTTGTTAATATATTTTAAACATTCCTGAAGTTGATTTTTTTTATTAATGTGTCGAAATAACTGAAACGCCAAGGATGAATATTTATTTATATTTATAATGTTGTTTCATTATACTTAAAGCACGATTCGAAGATTGTTAGGACTGTCACAATAAAAATTGTTAGGACTGTTTCCTAGTGCGATTGCTGTCCACGTAGGTCTTTATTTTTTTTTTACTTTATCGAAATATTGATAGAAAGCACAAAGTATACGCGACCCAAAGAGGATTGATAATGTCGTATTTCAAGTTAAAACAAAAAATATCAACTTTTAATTTAAGATTTCAATGAGAACTAAATGAACATCAATCCAATGCACAAAAAATGTTTAAAATAGAGACGCCACAAGAAATAGGTAAACTTTAACAAAAACCCACAAGGAATAGATAAACTTTAACGAAAAGCCACAATGAATAGATAAACTTTAACAAAAAGCCACAAGGAATAGATTTACTTTAACAAAAAACCACAATGAATAGATAAACTTTTACAGAAAGCCACAAGGAATATATAAACTTTAACGAAAAGACACAAGGAATAGATAAACTTTTACAAAAAGCCACAAGGAATAGATAAAATTTAACGAAAATCATTTTTCATTAAATACTCGTAGATTTATCATTGCACAATTATTACTTAAACCAAGTTCATTAATTTTGATTAATTTAATTTATGTTGACTTTAAAATAAATCAATGAATTTGAAAGATTAAAAGAAGAGGTTAACATATGTGCTTGCGTACAACTGCAACATATGAAAACGAAAAAAATATATATCATTTTTATTAAAAAAAAATCAAAAAAGGGTTTGAATTTATGCAGTCGAAAAAATAGTAGCGATAAAATTTAATATTATAGTTCCATGTAACTAGTCGTGTATTTATCATATCTTCTTATTATTTTCGAAAGGGTTATTTATCATATATTCTTATTATTATTGTAAATTATCTTATGGTGTCACCCTATTCACAAACAGTTTTGCAAGCTAAGGAATATTAGTATTTTTTTCATCATTTTGTTATTTTTTTATATAAAGTTCTCCAATACCTTTTTGTATTAAATAAATAAATACAGGTTTATTGATAGCAACATAGTATGTACATAATACTTTTAGACACATTTCAAGAACACATTAAAAAGATAATACATTAAATATCAATTTAACCCAGACTATACAATTTTTTCAAAGTCACAATACTTGTCACTTAAGTCGTCAACTTCAAAAAAGTTCCGAAAATAATAGAAGACTTCCAAAATAATTAACACTTTAAAAATACGAAAACACACAAAAAAAACTCTCAAAAGGTTTGAAAATACCTCAATACATCGAAAACTTCCTTTTAAAAAGGATTACCTTTCTGTTTTTTACTAAAAGCCTCTTTTAACATTTTTTGCTTGGCTCGAAGACATTACAATACACCCTTCAGGTTGTACTGTACACAACGAAAATAGAATAGATTACAGTGCGTATATAACCAAATCAGTGGATGTGTAAAAGACAAAGGCAATGTGCATCGACCAAAAAAACGTCAAGATTTGTCTTTTCTGTTTACTTTTAAATGTCGAATTGTCATAATTTATTATGCTACATCATTATTTTTGTGATAAAAAAGTACGACCGTATCTAAATTTTTTAAGAGATGAACATTTTCAGTAGTGATTCGAAATCTTAAAGTGGGAATACATGTTTGTAAATATAAGCCGAACTTTTGTTCCAAGACGGTATATATACGAGTACTTACAGGTTTGACCTTCCATCACTCCGAGTTCCTTATCCCTAATCTATTCTATAGGATTTGGTAAACATCAATCCCGAAGTAACTTTAAAGTGGGACTCGAAAGGAAAACTACAAATTACTTAGCAAGAATTTTTAAGGATTATTATTTGAGATTGGAAGATTTTTTGTTGACTTTCTCAAGGCATAATCATTCGGAACTTTATTATTGGTTTACTGTTAAATATCTAACTTAAATCTGGTGAATCGTATTGAACCGTTAACTTCCTTATAAAAATTATATATTTTCTTTTTTTTTTTTTAGTTCTTTTACTTTCCATGAGTTTAGGCTTGGGGAGTTCTGATACTATAACTTATATTGTTATATTTAAATCATCAAATGAATCCTGCTTACTTTATTATATATCCTATGATACTGTATTTTATTATTTTATTTTATTTTATTTGTGTTATATAAATGTTATAGATGGGTATTAATGAAAGATTGAAGCAAGTTGAGGAATTTTGCTATTTGGGTAATATTTTCTCAATGATGGAAGAGTTGAGATTTTATTTATTTAAACACTTTGATATATTTTTTTGATGATGCCATAAAAATATGTTGTTGTTATTAAAATTTAAAAAGAGAATAAATCTAAATATAGAATATTATGTACAACTCAACAGTTTTATGGATAGTAAAAAAATATTATTTTTGACGATGTCATAAAAGTATGTTGTTATTAAAATTTAAAAAGAGAATAAATCTAAATATACGAGTAGATTATTATGTACAGCTCAACAGTTTTATGGATAGTAAAAAAATATTATTTTTGACGATGTCATAAAAGTATGTTGTTATTAAAATTTAAAAAGAGAATAAATCTAAATATAGAATATGACAACTTAACAGTTTTATGAATTATAAATAAATATTATTTTTTATTATATCATAAAAATATATTGTTGTTATTAAAATTTAAAAAGAGAATAAATCCGAATACGGAATATTACAAACCAACAGTTTTAAGGAAAATTTAAAAAATATATTATTTATGTTATAACAATATGTTGTTGTTATTAAAATTTAAAAGGAGAATAAATCTGAATTTAGAATATAACGGCTCAACAATTTCATGGATAGTTATGGATATAATTCTGCGTGATATTAATTGAACTCGGTTGATAATAAAATATGAACCCTTCCCAACGTAGGCGAATAAAAGACCGTGCCTTCTAATTCAATACCCAAGTAGGGAACCGTTAGTCTTTTGAGATATTCCCGGAGAAAAAGAAACCATTTGGAAATATTTCCATTGGCTCTTAATTCATAGTCTGGGAGCGTTTTATACCCGGTTCATAAACCGAAATGGTAGCACTTATTATTCAAGGGCATGCTTTACGATAACTAGGTAAAACTAACAGATTTTTACACGACCAAAAGTACTTTTGCCATGATTGAGGTACTCAAGGGGACTCGTGCGGTTCAAATAGAAAACCGACCGTTTTAATTCGATAAATTAGTTAATTCTAACCTTTAAATATATTTTTGAATGGAAAAACAAGGTCATAAGAAATTAAGATAGTCGGTCACGCGGTGAACTGATTTTAACTCACTAGTTCTGAATGTATATCAAATTACAATATAAACAATATTAATTATAGTTTCCGGGATAATAAGGTTGCTTTGAAATTTTTGTTTGTTTTTTTATCAACTGGTTTAATGAAATAATTCCATTTAGATAGCCTAATCCACGTGTTACATTCTGATTTCCAAACCAATCAAATTTGACTCATACATAATACATATCATGCCATGTCCCTTGCGGGGTACGCAGAGAACTGATCTGAAAACTTTCATTTCCAGGCACACAACTTTCACCTTCATATTAATTTAGAGGCACATGACCGCGCAGTAACACACTGGACTTCCGTAGGAGTGTAGTCTATGTGTGTAGTATTCACAAATATTCATAAAATGTCAATCTCAGATACAGATCATTCCTCTGCTCGAAACCAGCGACAGCAAAAACCCTGTCATAATACCCCGCCCTATATTTATTGATTATTTATTTAACACTTTTATTGCAAATACAATCTGGCGGACTTGTTGCCAGGCGGCAATCTCTTCCAACCGACCAGACTAAAGTTACACGGTTGCATAAATCATTCAAATTACTACTATCCATCCCCACGAAATCCATAAACATATCTTCTTCTTCAGCCGTGTCTCCACTGCTGGATGTAGGCCCTTTTCTAAAACCTTCCATCCTTCCCTGTCTTGGAACACGGTCAATTATGTCGACAACCCTAGTCCGTCGCCTGATTTCTTCATTTTTGACTTTGTCTATCAGACTTATGCCCAACATTCGTCGTTCCATGGACCGTTGTGCGCATTTTAGTCTGTGAATGGTATTGGCAGTTAATGTCATCGTTTCCAAGCCATACGTTAGCACAGGGAGGACGCATGCATCGAAGACTTTTCTTTTTAGATTGGTGGGAACTTCCTCGTTCTTGAGAACATGGTCGAGCTTTCCGAATGCTGCCCAGCCCAGTCCAATTCTTCTGGGTATTTCCGCTATTTGGTAATATTTTCTCAATTTGATTTATGTCCGAGGTATATGTATTCGTCAACAGCTTCGATTGTCTTATTATAAACACATACATGAGCATATGTCCACGAGCCCCACAAAGACGGATAATCACCCGAACATTATTTTTCATATAAAGTGAGATATCATCAAACAAAAGGAAAGGAAGGGATGGTGGAGAGGAAAGGAAAAATTGGGAACAAAACACGTTATTTTACTGACTAGAAATTTCAAAAAAATCAAGCCAAGGGACGAAGTGAGTCTTATATTAGTTTGCAACTGATTCCGGAGTCTCCATGTAGAATCCAATCAATGAAATATTTCATAACGTTGCTCTTTTAAAGTATTTCATAACATTGCATATATATTTTAAATAATCATCAACAATGCAAATCACACTAGATGATCACTAATGTTATTTAAATTGAACGAGGAATATCAGCGTATTTTCGATTTTACTTTTGATTTTAGTGTCAAATAAAACATCATTTTTCATCCATGCTCTTCTCTATTTTTACTAATGCGTATGCATGCCGAGAGTGAAAAGACATCGAGTTAGATAATATAGAATGTTGAAGAAGTTAAAGACAACTAAGAACAGTATGTTTAAAAACATATATGGATATGGTTTGGTTATTTGGCTCGTATTGCAAACTTTGAAATATCCGAAATAAAAATTAAGACATATTGAACAGTATTATCCGAGACTGTTTTATCTTCGGTATCGATTAATTAAGATTTTAGATTTTAAACCACTGGATTAAGCACTGACATTATGGTTCCTCATCACGATTGTTAGTAATACTACCTAACATGTAAAGCGGCAACAACAGTAGTACACGTCTAGTGCATGTAATTATTGTCAGAAGATGAACTATTTTAGTACGACAAAATGAAACAAAGTGAAAATATATTCTCTCTACCGCCCTACCCCATATATACATATATGTTACATTTGTTTTATTCAAAAGCACACTTATAGGGAAGTCACAAAAAACGTAGTATTTCTAAATAAAACCAGCTGTGAAAATGTATATTACCACTTCATGCAGAGATCCATCATGTAGACAGGTCAGTGAAAATGCTATAAATTATGTACAGTATACCATATAGAGAAAACAACAAAAAACTCACCAAATTCGTTTACAACCTTCCTTAACTTAGAAAGTTTTAAACGAAACATGTCCGCATCGTAATATCGGTACATTTCTACTACTGCTTTAGAAAAGTGGATTTGGCTTCTAAATGTAGCTACGATAAGCTTATCTTCCTTGGCATTATTATTCCCACATGGTGGTGGGGTCTGCCTTTCGAATAATTCGCAGCCACTTCACCCGATCCCGTGCATCTTCCGGAGCGATATCGGCGTCCCTCATGTCCCGCCCAACCACCTCGCGCCATGCAGCTTTTGGTTTTCCTCGGGACCTCTTACCAGGGGCATTAAGTGTCTGCGCCCTGTTTTCTATATACTTTGGCGGTTTTCTGCTGACGTGTCCATACCATCGCAGCCTGCTCTCTTGAATCTTGTCAGAGATGTCACGTACACCTAGACTTCCACGGATGTAGGAGTTTCGAATCCTGTCAAGCCTTGTGACACGATACATCCATCTCAACATTTTAATCTCATCTGTCTATATGGCACGGACGTGCCTTAGGGAGGTATTCCTGGTTTCTGAGCCATATGTGAGCACATACCGAATGACACTATGATAAGCTAATCAGGTTTTCTAAAAGTGCGAGAGAGTTTTGACGGTGAGTCCACAAGAGTATTAAAGATTTTATGAAGAAATATAAGGTCAAAAGTAGATGATCTACGAGCCTCAAATGATTTAAGATCAAAAAATACAATATTTCACTATGCGATGCAAGAACATTTAACAATCCCTCCCTATGACACTGAAACCTCAAAAATCGCCGTCAAACCACCTAAACTAAATCAACGTACAACCTATAGTTAAGAGTTTCATAATATAACAGAAGCACACTCAAGGTTTCTTCTTATCAATGACTTTTATAATATCATCAACAATAACAAATTCTTAAACGGCCATTTCTCGTTAGAATCCCAGCAATTAAAAAAAAACTTTTTTAATAACTCATGATAATTCAATTTAAGATGAGAGTAGTTGGGGATACCAAGATCACGCATAACCTATATAATTTGCAACGTTTGACCATTTAGTATATATTCACCACGAAAGACATTGACGAAGTGGCATGTAAACATATGTTTGTAATTCTTATTCTAACGTGAATTAGTTAGGAAAGAGAAGATGTGTCTTGGAGTTTATTTTATTGAGTGAGTGGACCGTTGCACATCAACAAATTCACCGGTAACACCGTTGTACTGGATCCGATGGCACACAGAAGTGAGACAATCGAAGCACACCGATATTTTTATACCAAATACACAGCAACTATGAAAGTAGCATGATACCAACCAGGTCCTATATATCTCCTCCGTGGTTGCAGTCCTAAGACTGGTTTGCAGCAATTTCAACTCTTCTCCTCCATTCCCCCCTGTCCTGTGCGGCTCTTTTTAAATCTGTATATGTTGAGCAGCGCACGTCCACCAACAGGTCCTCCAGGTACTCTCGGCGTGGGCGTCCCCTAGAGTTTGTCCCCTCGGTCATACCCTCCATTATGGCATGCAAGAGGCCCTCTTGTCGTATTATATGACCGATCCATCTTGCACGCCTTTCGGACAGGATCCTGAGCAGGTGCCTTCCTCCTTCGATTCGTTGGAGAACCTCTTCATTTGTGATGCGGTCTCTCCAGGAAATTCCTAATAGTCTTCTATAGGACCACATCTCAAAAGCCTCTAGTCTTCGTCTATCTCTTTCGGATAGGCACCATGTCTCGCAGCCGTACATCAAGATACTCCATACATAGGTCTTGATGAGGAGTATTCTCAGTTTTAGGTCTATATTATTTGATTCTATACATAGGTAATAATCGTATATTATATATTATATATAGGTAATAATCGTATCGAGCAATATACGATTATTACCTATATATAATATAAGGTAATAATCGTATATTGCTCGATGTCCTATATGTAATATATTGTAAATGAAATATATTGCTCGATGTCCTATATGTAATATATTGTAAATGAAATATATTGCTCGATGTCCTATATGTAATATATTGTAAATGAAATATATTGCTCGATGTCCTATATGTAATATATTGTAAATGAAATATATTGCTCGATGTCCTATATGTAATATATTGTAAATGAAATATATTGCTCGATGTCCTATATGTAATATATTGTAAATGAAATATATTGCTCGATGTCCTATATGTAATACAATATATTGTAAATGAAATATATTGCTCGATGTCCTATATGTAATATATTGTAAATGAAATATATTGCTCGATGATGGTGATTGATAAATTGAGTACATTTTCTCAACTACTACATTAAATGTGAAAAGTAAATGAACAATTTATAAAACTACCATAGCAATAGTTAAGAAATACGAAATTATTGTTTTAATCGCATTATTCATTCGTGGACCACTTCTTGCCCCCAAGAGAGCATTCTGTGAAGTTTCGTCGACATTCTGTGTTCAGTTCGACAGAATTAGCTTAAGCTCTATTATTTATAGCCTTGCAGCGGAGCGTCTTTAATATAACCTATTTAGGTGGCACGTGAGGTGCTTGGTCCCTTTGGCGTCAGATCCAAGATCGTTTGGGATAGCGATGTGCAACCTGCGGACAGCGTTCCAAGATTTCAAAGCTTTGCGTATGACCACACAAAGCTTTGAAACAAAATAAGCCGAAACGATGAAAGAAAAGGCAAAAGTGTTGATCAAATTATATTGCACTTTCGTTATATACAGTCCAACGTGGTGGGGCTACTTACACGTAATCTCTTCCAACTAGCATGGAATGTATGTTGTACTATTTTTTTCTTTTGTTTAATTGAAATTACGTGAAATAAATGCGACATATGGTATGGGTAGTAATTTCTCAGATGATAGAATAATTAAGAGGGATATCGAACGGCGTGTAGCAATAGAAACAAAATCAATGGGGTACTAAAGCATATACGAGTATACTCGAACTGCACAGTATCAAAATCCACAATAGTATTTTGGCGTCAACTTTGATTTACGATAGTGAAACAAGTACTTGAAAAAATACTAAAAAATACTTATGGAAGACGAATAAATGTTGTAAAAATGTGTAGATTCAGAAGAATATATGGAGTGACAAGGTATAACATAATACTAAAATAAGTTATTAGGGATGAGTGAGTACTAAAGGCTGATGTGTTAAGTAAGATGAAGAAGAGCACGCTGAGATGGTTTGGGCATGAGGAACGAATGAATGAAGAAAGATTAACAAAACAGATATATAGTGCAAATGTGAGTAAAGACATGTGAGATGAAGACCAAGGAAAGTATTGTTGAATCAAGGGAGTGATATTCTGATTGAAGGAAATGTAGAAAGTCATTTAAATAGCTGAAGTTGTATGGATGGGGAGAAGGCGAAGGATGTGCGTTGAGATAGGAAAGTTTGTCACTATGTCGTCCCAACAGGGAAAAGGCAGAAATGTCTAGTAAATGAATGTAGCGAAATCAAAGGTTATAACTAAAATAGTAGCGAAAGGAAATTAAGTGAACGGATAAGATTATATCATGTACACAATTACGAGGCGTATCCAGAAAGTAAGTGTACTGAGGCTCTCACGACCGGATGGATTTTATTTATCGACATGTTGGCTACACTTCCGTGTAGCCTGACCCTTCCCCTCCGTAACGAGACTGGTTTGAGGTCAGTACGTTGAGAAGTGTCGACGCGACAACACGTTTCGTGAAAAATGTAAATCCAATCTCCCGCCAAGTGCGAAATATGGGGCGTCATCCGTTATCTCGTTTGGAAGGGAAAACCTTCGGTTGAGGTTTATAATGAGGTAAAAACTGCATATGGTGATAAAGCTATGAATCGTACGAGTGTGTACAAGTGGTGTCGCGAGTTTAAAAACGGTCGTACGTCTATGCATGATGATCAGAGGAGCGGAAGACCTTCAATTGTGACTGACGAAATTGTTTTGGGACTGTCAAGGCATAATTTTAATTGAATATATGCCTCAAGGGGAGACCATCAACTCTGCAGCATACTGTGAGACCCTAAAAAAATTGCGGAGGGCGATTCAGAACAAGAGGAGAGGCATGCTGACAAAGGGAGTCTGCCTGCTGCCCGACAATGCCAGACCACACACGGCCAACGCCACGAAGGAACTGCTCGCCTCGTTTAAATGGGATGTCCTGAACCATCCCGCGCATTTCCCTGACCTAGCACCTTCAGATTACTATATCTTAACCTCCCTGAAGCTGCACATGGGTGGAAAAAGGTTTTCAACCGACGAGGAGGTAAAGGAGGGGGTGGAGAAGTGGACGGAGGGGTTGGCGGGAAACTACTTCGACGAAGGCATCAAAAAGTTGATACCCCGCTTTACCACCTGCATTGAGAGGAATGGCGACTATGTCGAAAAATAGCTTACATACTACTACTATTTATATATATGTACTACGGTAACCACGTAATTTTTTTGTTTAAATAAAAAAAATTGTAACCTACAAAAATTCAGTACACTTACTTTCTGGACTTACCTAGTATATTAAAACACACAATGTTATGTAAAACAACCGCACAATATCAACAGTCGTAAAAATAACAACAATATATAATAGTGTTTTGGTGCTCACCTTGATGTATGAAAGTGAAACTTGGGCTTAGTAGAAGAAGGATATTAGATTAATGCTGAGGATATACGTGGACTAAGGAAAATTTGTGGAGTTTCAATGTTTGAAAAAAGGCGGAATGAAAGCAGAAATGAATGTATGAATATTTTAAGTAAGATGAATAAAGATCTTTAATATTATTTGGGCATGTGTTGAGAATGAATTATGATAGAATGACTAAGCGAATATATAAGTCAAGGTGTGCGTGGAAGAAGTAGACCGAGAAAAACGTGGCTGGATCAAATGGATCAGATTTTGAGAGAAGGTAAAGTGAGGAGTATGAATAATAGAAGATTGTCTATGAAGAGATGTCTATGAATGTGGAAGAGAGGAGAGACGTGTCCTTGGATAGAAATTTTTGGAGAACAGCTATCTCTGCTTACTTCACAAGGAACAGGGAGTGATTTTCAGAAGACACTGCGTGGAGGGCCACACACAGAAAAAGAATTAGTTTTGCATCTTCCACTTGTTACTGGACAGTGTCCAATAATAACTGATCGCTTAAGACCATTCCGCCACAAACCGCGGGAATGATTTTTAAAAATTAACAGACAATAAATCCATGGAAAGTAAAGTTTTCAATCAGCGTGCAGTGACTACACTAAAATAGTGCATAAGAGAGATAATACAGGCTTGCGGGTATTTATTGTATTAGTTGGAACTATCCGCGTTAATTTGGCCGGCAATTGTTCTGACATCTATGAAACATTGTTGAAAGCTTTTTGACAATTAATTAGCGTAATAAATATATTGAATCGTGCGTTGAATAAATATATTGAAGCGTGCACACATCATTAATTTAAATGGCAAATATATTTTTCTATGAAATGTTGTCATTGTTTTAGATGTATTAATGATTTTGGTATTTGATTTAGACACGTTTCGTTCATGTATTTTATTGAAATACGTTTCTTTTAGATCATTTGGGTATTTGCTATAAATTCTTGCCTTTCAGACTGGACGTCGACATATGGTATATCCTTTTGGTGTTACAAGTTTTAAACACGTGTGCGTTGTAGGTCATTCATATGAGTATTTAATTTACATACCTATGTTACTTGATCTATAGATCATTCAGTCTGAAGAGTCATTTTGCAATAGTGTGAGTAACAGTGCATTTTCAAAAATTTGTTACTTTATTTTTTTAATGAAGTGAAAAAGCAATAAATATAAAAATAATATTTCATATTCAAACATTGAAATGAACACACACGGTTTGTAAATAAAAAATGCTGTCAGCTTAAATTGTAATAATCATAAAAATAAAATGAAATAAGTTTATTTAACATATTAATTGTTTAGGTATGGCAGATTCCAGGAAACATTAAGTAACAATAATGGAATTTTTCAAGATTAAAAATAAACATAAGTACAAGTATTATAAAGTAAAAATATTCGTCAGCTTTAATTAGATTATAGCACATAAAAATAAAATGAATGTAAGATTATTTAACATATTTAAGTTTTAAAATAATAGTGGATGGAGTGATACTAAATTCTTGGAAACTTTAAGCTATAACAAAGTTCATTCTAAGCTTTCGAAAAAAAATTAAAATTACATTACATTAGACAAAATCCCACTCTTAATTTCGACATGGTAGTGTTTTCTTATCACCGAGTATTTTAACAATACAAAATTGCGCTCTGCGCGAACCAATCGTGTGGCATTCTAAAACCAATACACAAGTTATGAAATACAGAGAGTGTTACTCACACTATTGCAAAATGACTATTCAGGCTGAATGATCTATACTTGATTGGATATCTAATTGAAAAATATGTGGTTTACGAACTAAATTTGAATATTTGATTACAAACGTATATATTGGATACATATCATAATTAAGGTGTTCAATAAAGATACATAAGAAAGCGGAATCATTCCGCATGAAGAGCCTCGATATAGGAGATGGAAACACGTGTAGCGAGGATTTAAATGACATAACAAAGTATGGAGTGCCACAAAATTAAAGCTGATAGATACCTATATTTTATAAGGATACATAAAATAAGTCATACAAAAAATACTATAGTATGTATGACAAGATGGAAGGGTGTGGACAAGACGATAGTTGTTTACAGGGATAAAAATATGTCGAGCTATTTTATTTTTACAATGGGCACGGCATTATGGTATATATTTGTGAATAAAACTAACCAAAAATAAGACATCAAACTATACTCAACCAGAAGTTGCTTATCACTGATGTTGACAATTGCTTACTAACCCTTTCGAGTCGAGTTTCCAAAACTTATATTTATTAATAATAAATTTCTTTTCTGAAAAAAAAAAACACTTTTTTAACAAAACGATCTTAAGGAAATTGCTTTTTTATTGGAAATTGTAAATTCATGAAAGTATATTTTATTTTCGTGCAAAAAAAATAATAGTATAACTGTTTTTTTTTTAACTTTTTATCATAATGATTATTCTATTCATGATAATTATAATATGTTCATTTTACTCTTTATCGTAATGATTATTCTATTCATAATAATCATAATATGTTTAGTTTACTCTGTATCATAATGATTATTCTATTCATGATTATCATAACATTATTTTACTCTTTATCAAAATGATTATTCTATTCACGAATATAATTTTTTTTCTATAGTTGAATACTTTTTTTCTCAGAAACAGAATTATTGTAGTTAATAAAATACGTTATATCGTGGTCATTAAATACTAACATAACACTTGGAGATAGTTTAGTCATTTAGAATAAATTAACGAACGGGAGCGAAACGTAGACGTGGAACAAGACTCAAAAGAGCCGAAGAAATGCTGTAGAAATGCTTGTACTTGCGTGAAGCATGCATGATGTGACTATGTGTGATAGAATACGGAATGAAGTGATTAGGGATGAGTGTATCATAAACTAGAGGTTGATATGTTGAGCAATAGAAGAAGAGCACTCTGAGATGGTTGAAGGAAGAATGAATGAAGAAAAACTAATCAAATAAAGTAAGGTATGGAAGAGGAAATTATTAATAGATCGAGTCAATCATATTTTAAAGAAAAAAATGTAAATAGTCTGAGAAATCGTAAAAGCTTCACGAGGAATATTGTATTACACTATATTTGTATACAGTACAACCTGGCGGGCTTATTGCCATGTGACAATATATTTTAATCAACCAGATATATGCTAAAAAGACTTAAATGAAAACCAGGAAGGAATCCTATAAATAAAGTATATGTAAGCGAAAATTTGCCAAAAGTATCAAATTTATATTTGAATTGTTCTGAGATATTTGAAAGAACATATGTTAACCTTCAAGACACCCTTGAAGTGATTCATTTAACCTTTAACGGAACCGAAGATAAAACAAACAACATTTTTCCATCCATTGGGGGTCGGCTGCTCGAATCGACTTTCTCCATCCATGTCTATCGAGTTACTCGATAACTCTTGTGCTTCGTCCTTCCTCCACGCCTCCAGAAACCGCAAACTTCTTCAAACTCCTTTGCAACGAGCAATGTGCCCAAAGAATCGATGGACTCGTCGAAAGCATATTGTCGACAATCTGTCGGTGATTCTCAGTTCTTTGAGAATGGAAGAGTTAGTTCGCCGTCGATGAAATTCGTAACATTGTTCTCCAGCACCACATTTCAAATGCGTCCATTCTACGTCTCTTGTTTGCTCTAAGCTTTTAAATCTCCGCGCCATAAATGAATATTGCAAAGACGAGAGACTTAACAAGACGCATTTTCGTCATGATGGTGATTATTCTGTTATCTTAGTTTATATTCACCTGACGAAGAAGACGGGGCTCTTCGAAACTAGTTGTGAACCTAAATTAAACCTGTGGTGAACACAAAAATATAAAAAAAGTTTTTCCTTTTATGTAATAAATGGCACCACAAAGTGAAACTATAGTCTTTTCGAAGATTCAGGAAAAGTATTTAAATATGTTGAACTTAATATAAAATGAAAAAAGTTAAAACTTAATTTAAGACTGAACATAAAATATGTATGTTTGAGTTGTTTCAATCATTATCTCCAAGTAAGGTCGCAAAGTCTTCGCAAGTCTCCATCTCTCAACAGATTACACATTTTCCCCCCTATTCAAAGCAAATTTTTGGTGACCCAAAGTCTCACCTTGCCCTTAATTAACTATGTGGATGATTGTTATCTAGTTATCCAGTGAGGAATTATTGAATAGACAGGAAAACTCCAAAATATTTGTTTTCGATTTGTAAGAAAAATATTATAATGTACCCGAATGTCTTGCCAGACTTCAATGGTTTTTAATAAGACAGTGCATAAATCTCTGCATTTTGCCAAGTGAAGTGTTGAACCCTCAAAGGTGTCTTTTTAAACCTGTTTTCAGTATTTGCGTAGAAAATTCAATCTTATAAACATGGACTGTCTCTCTGACCTGGGACAGAAGAGTTCTTTGTAAACCAACACATATTAACACTCATCTTCTTTGAAACAATCTTTCAAACTTAATCAGGTGTGCTACTACATCCTAATTCATATTTAAGAATAAACTGTAGAAGTATTTTTTATCTCGAAATATTTATCTTCCTTAACTCCTATAAAATTCATATCTTAATACGTACTGGAGATTTATTTGTTATTCTAAATTCTGTTATTTTTTTTTCAAAATGTTGTTTTCATGCACTATGTTAAAGACACGGTGATCGCTACTAATTAAATTATGAAGCAAAAATGTTGTTTTCATACACTATGTTAAAGACACGGTGATCGCTACTAATTAAATTATGAAGCAAAAATGTTGTTTTCATACACTATGTTAAAGACACGGTGATGGCTACTAATTAAATTATGAAGCAAAAATGTTGTTTTCATACACTATGTTAAAGACAAGGTGATGGTACTATTTAAATTATGAAGCAAAAATGTTGTTTTCATACACTATGTTAAAGACACGGTGATGGATACTAATTAAATTATCAAGCAAAAATGTTGTTTTCATACACCATGTTAAAGACACGATGATGGCTACTAATTAAATTATGAAGCAAAAACTAGTTGATTGGAAGAATTTGCGCAATATACCATAAATGTTATTTACATGAAAGTGTTAAATAAATAAACATGAAATACACATTAAACTGGGTCATCGCCTTATATGTTCCATCCAGAGCGCAGCAATACTTTAAAACGTCTCAATCCAGACCGATCCACAGCCCAGCACTCCACGTCCTCTTGTGTCAGAGTTAGAATATAAATATTTCCATTGTCACTCCAGTGTTTAGTCCCTCATGGTTATATTTTCTTGGCTCAAAATTCAAACATAAATATAGTTGCAATAAACTTATTTCATATTTTACAAGGATGTAGGCTAGAAAACATCTGAGATCCGCAGCCGAGCTCGCTTTCTTGGCAGGGGTTATCTCGTTTGGGAGGATGTAATGAGATGAGCTCAGACCGTTTGATAGCTTCTCTCTCAAATATATTTTCTTTTCCATTGCTTACATACGTTGTATATATGCGTACTATGTTGCTGTCAGACATATTATTTATTTTAAAGGTATGAAAAAAATATTGTTAGTTTGGATTATTATGCACGCCCGTTAGTGATATTTCCATACCGTGTTAACATTCAGTTAAAAAAAAGTTAATTCAATTTCAATTTTGCACCCTTATATTTTTTGAAATATATCATTTCAAGATGCTCCTGAATATGATATTACAAAAAAAGGAACTAGTTTTTACCAATATTAAACACAATAACTAAATATCTACAGAATTTATGAACTTGGAAAAAATCATATAAGTTCAAATAAAAAATATTAAAAATTTCTTGAAAACGTATATTGTATTATTAGCACATGTCATTATAGGAGTGAAAAATCTGATATTTTATAACGAACAAAAAATTTATAGAAAAATTTATTGAATATTTAGCATAATTAGGAATAAAAATACTGCTACAAATAGGTGAAAATATTCTTAAAGATCTCAAAAACACCAAATTTCCTTCGAACCAAAATGAAAAAATAGTCATCGTTTATAATTCAATATGGTGAGCTTGTTTGCATACTGGATTTATTTTTTCAGTGAATCAAAAGAATGTGAAATGGTCAAAAATATATCACCGGTATTCGTGTCACAATAAAAAATTTTACTTGTCTAGAAGTTAAGTGTTTTGCTACTGACTATACACGCACGTGCACGCACATTAAAAGACACGCAAAGTTTTTTTTTAGATAAAACAATTTTCCTTTTTAAAAAAAGCTAACACACAAGAGGAAAATATTGTTTAAGGTGTTTTTATATTTCGGAGACATTTCCCGTCCAAACATTGTACAGATGCCTTAAATGAAAGGTATTAAAGAATCGACATTGGACCCGAGGAAGAATAATATGGCCAGTTCACCTCGCGCCCTGGCGACTTGAAAGGATAAGCGAGTGTAAAAAATATTTGACGATTTCCGTTCACGAAAGCAATCGCCGCAATGAATAACAGCTGTGTAAGCTTTTAACGTAAGACGGAGACCTGAATACAAATTGATTCCGGCTTGTTACTTCCTGCCTCCATCCAGTTCTATTAACAACCCTAATCCCACTGTCAGTGTCCCTCCCCTGTCACATTCCTTATATTCCTGTCATCTTATTCCACCCCCATCTGGACTTGTTTCAATTGCCTGGCAGAGAACGGTTTTCACAATCCTTATGTATAAGTCAAAGAACCGAGGCTGGCTTCTGGAAAACTGGAGCGGTCGCAAAATTAACATCAAGAAAAAAAAATGCGATTATGTGAAAAATAATAGAAGTAGACCGAGATGACAAAATGTTAATTGTTTTATGTTAATATCCATATTTTTTTAAGAACTTCTCAGTTATTATAAATTATTATTACCTTATTACACTTTCGTTGTATACAACTGACCAGTTTTTTACCACGTGAAAATCTCTTTCAAA